>CAJHNH020000768.1:592500-670000 GCA_905116865.2 Candidula unifasciata
AGATAGATAGATAGATAGATAGATAGATAGATAGATAGATAGATAGATAGATAGATAGATAGATAGATAGATAGATAGATAGATAGATAGATAGATAGATAGATAGATAGATAGATAGATAGATAGATAGATAGATAGATAGATAGATAGATAGATAGATAGATAGATAGATAGATAGATAGATAGATAGATAGATAGATAGATAGATAGATAGATAGATAGATAGATAGATAGATAGATAGATAGATAGATAGATAGATAGATAGATAGATAGATAGATAGATAGATAGATAGATAGATAGATAGATAGATAGATAGATAGATAGATAGATAGATAGAAGAGACCAATAAATGGGTAGCGGGAAGACTGTAATTATCCACATCCAATGTTTAATGAAAATGTTTGACAACAGTTTTTGTAGCGGCCATTTTATAAACTGCACTTATCAAATTCCGAGGTGCGGGGCAGCAGTTTACCACGAGGACGAGCAGTGTTTCTACAACTTGTGGAAAGGTTTCCTTCATACTACATTTCACTGACCTGTTGGGCTATTGCAGCATTGTGGAGAGCAGCCGCCATATTGTGTTTAAATTGGTGCCGTCTGCAAATAGTTCAAATGCCTTTTCACCCACTAGTCTTTAATGAATGCCAACCCCAGCCCCTCTTTTCTCCCTACAATTGATCTTTGATTCAAGTTCAGCTGTATAAAATGGGTACCAGGTAATGTCACTGGAAGTAAAGGTGGCCTAATGTTGCTAAGATTCCAGTGGACCAAGAGGTGAAGAATACGCTGGCTTTGGGTACACGTTGAGAAAACCTGAGAATAGTATAACTAGAATGTCTTTGCATTGGAACCCGCAAAGGCATAGAAAAAAAATAAACGGATCAAAACCACACAGAGAAGGGAGATATAGAGTGGAGTCTAAAAAATGGGAAGGATTTTCAGTGGATTCAAAGGATAGAAAGACTTGTGGTGAGTTGGCTGAAGTCCTATGCTCCAATGGGAGACAGAGAGCAGAAACAGAAGGTTACCAAAGAAACGGCAGTCGAGTGTTGACATAAGACTCTTCAAGTTATGCAAGTTTGTTGTACCCGATAGATTCCATATTGCTGCCCTAACACTGCACTACCAAAAATCACACTCACCCAGCCTCGGCCAGAGAGTTCGTCTGATGGGCGCCTACAGAGCTACTATATGTCTCATTAAGATTGGAACAAAACCACCACGGGCAAAAGATCCCATTGTCTGGCCCAGAAACTGACAGCCCATTCCATTACTGGCAGAGGATCCTTGGCGAGGGCCGCCATTGTCGTCTGGCGGTAACACACAAGTGATTGACACCTCAGAGCTCTCGGCAGACACTCGCTTTGTCTGCTCGCCAACTTTACAGCTCTGTAGTTCTGTTTTAGGTCTGGCTGCTTCTTTCCCCTCTCCCTCTGGCCCACATCACGCCCCAGCGCAGTGTTGCCACTTTGGATCTTTTGTATCCAAATTTAGATCTTTTTCACTGCGTTTAGATCCTGTTTTTGACGTTTAGATACTAAATATTTTTCTAGATTCTTTTCATATGGAGTTAGATATTTTATAGATTTTTTTTCTTTTAGTGTCATTTTAATAATTATTGAGTAAAATATTTACTAAAATATTTTTGTTTTGGTCTGGCACGTACATTGTGGCAACTGCCATTACTTAAACTTTGAACTCTCACTAAGGTCAACACTCAAATATCTGACAACCCCGGTGCTGATTAATCGAAATCGCGCGTAAATCATACTAACTTTGTTTCAACCGTATCCTCACTGTGTTGTGAAGTATAGCTGTGATGCTGACTCTGTGTTTCTTTTTCATGTGATTTTTAAAAAATAATTGCTCACCTTCTTGTGTGGCTTTCACTTTGAAAAAACCTTTCAACATGCCAAAAGTAAAGTATGAGCAAAAATTTCGGAAAGAGTATTTGCATGATGACAAAATTAAAGACTGGGTGATGGCAGTTCCTGGGGATATAACCAAGGCTCGTTGTAAGTACCTCAACTGTGAAATTAAAGCGAAAATACAAGACTTAAAGAAGCATGCAGAGACTAACAAGCATAAAACTGCAGTTCCATTCAAAGATATTACACCGCTGACATCTGTTTTCAGAACTACACTGATAAATGAATCATCAAAAGTTGAAGGGTCGGTCGCAATGTTTTTAAGTTGCCATTGTGCAATTTCAAACTGTGACCATTTGATTGATTTGTTTAAAAAAACAATTTCTGACAGTAAAGTTATGGATGATGTGAAAATGCATCGCAGCAAGTGTACACATATTATAAGAAATACTTTATTTTCTCACTTCGAAAAAGATTTGATCAGTGATATTTCTACAAATAAATATAGTTTATTATTAGAAAAATCCAATGATATTTCGGAACTGAAAGTGCTTGGTGTGTGTATTATATATTACAGCAACAATACAGACAAAGTAGTTTCTACATATCTTGGACTAGTTCAATTGGAAAAGTGTGATGCAGAAAGTATAGTTCAAGAACTGAAGAACCTTTTAATCAGCAAACAGTTAGACTTGACAAATTTGGTTGCAATTGGTACCGATAATGCCTCAGTGATGGTTGGCATAAACAATGGCGTTTATGCCAAGTTGAAGGAAGCTATCCCATCGTTAATACTTATAAAATGTATGTGTCATTCATTGCAGCTAGCATTATCACATGCTTCATCTGAATGTTTACCAAGGAATTTGGAATACCTTATTGCTGAAACACATAACTGGTTTTCAAAATCATTTGTCAGACAACAGCAATACAATGCATTGTATTCAGCCTTAAATGATGGTTCCACACCACTGAAAATTCTGTCAGATTGCAAAACTAGATGGTTATCAATACAACCAGCTGTTGAAAGAATTGTGAACCAATGGTTGGAGTTAAAGACACACTTTGAAATAACAAGACAAAGTGAAAAGTGCTACACAGCTGAGATACTATATGGAATGTACAGTGATGAAAAAAATTTGGCATTCCTTCTCTTTTTACAACCTATTCTAATGGAAGTGCAAAAAGTTAATAAACTGTTCGAATCCAAACATGTTGATAAAGTTAAATTACTTGACGATCTCACTTTGCTATTTTACTCAGTTGGTAAAAGACTGGTGTTGCCAACTTCAAAAGTTGATTTGCTCACTTGCACTATAGAGAGCTATTTGGCTCCTAAGCCATACCTTGGATATCAAATTGAATCACAAATTGATGATTTAAAAACAAAAGGACTGTTAACAGAGAATGAAGAGAACAACTTAAGAAAACGCTGTCAAGATTTCCTTATCTCATTGTTCAAGCAACTAAAGCAGAGACTTCCTGAAAATCTAGATGTTTTGAAAAATATTTCACTCTTTTCTGTGAGCAACATACTTCAGCCAGTAAAGGACATACCTAAATATTGTAAAGTTATGAAATTTTTAGGGGCTACTGACAATAGTGTCGCGGGAGCAGAATATCAGTTAACCAAAATAAACTTAGTTGAATGGACAAACAAAACAGAAACTGAAGCGTTTTGGAGTGAAGTGAGACAATTTAAAGATGCCTCATCAAACAGTCCATTTTGTAAACTCTTTGAATGTGCCATGTCTGCCATGATACTACCCCACTCAAATGCTGACGTAGAAAGAGTTTTCAGTGCTATGAATTACATCAAATCTAACCTAAGAAACAGGATGAAATTAGACCTCTTAAATGCTATCTTGACAATAAAGTTTGGCCTGATGAGAGTAGGAAAATGCTGTTCCACTTATCAGCTCCCTGATTGTGTATTAAAAGAAATAGGAACAGCTAAAGCATACCAGAGTAATTTGGGATCTGAAGCTTCAACTTCATCATCCAAGCTAAGTTTATCCTGTGGATCTTGTGAAGCAGACATCAGTGAAGATGAGGACATGTGTCTATAGGGTAAGTCATTTCAATAGTTTTGTAATTTGTGACTCTTTTCATTTGGATATTTTTTTTAAATATTTTCCACGCAAATTTAGATCTTTTTAGATATTTTTTTACCCTGTTTTGGATCTTTTTTGTCAAAGAAAAGTGGCAACACTGCCCCAGCGTGGCTTCTGTAACAGTATCACCTTTTTCTGCAGGCCAGGCATAGACTGCAAGCAGGTCGGGATGTTTCAGGTCAGAATTTGTGTTGCTGCTTGTCAAGACATGTTTCTTCCTGTTGTAGAAATGTCTAGCACCACGTTCTTCATCCTGTGGAGGCTACAGGGCAAACCAAGAGAGAAATTACATAAAGGTTACTGCAGATGTTAGCTTCTCTGAAACAACGCCCCGGTCACATAAATACGATTTCCAAACCTCCAATCACAGGTATCACAATTCTGCTGTCCAAACGTGAGACACAGTTTGTGGTTTTTTTTTTTTGTTCGAAGACCCCACTCCGACGGGATTTCTGGGACTTGTTCCAGATTGATCCTCATCCGAATAGTGGCACTTTGCGTTACCGGGTATTGGTCGCTCGTTGTACAGTCCTGGTTTGGTTGAACGACACATTTGTGGCATTAGCCAGAAATTTAATTTTATATTACTGGATTTATTAAAGCACTGTAGTGGCTGCAGGATCGCCTGTGGATCTGAAGGTTCAAACCGGAACGGATTCAGATTTGAAAAAGAAAAAAGAAAAAACTTTGCTCCCGGGTCGACCCAAACTTAAATGGGTACTACGTAAATTCCCAGGAAGTAAAGACGTTGACTATATTTCACACCGGTGTATAAAATATAGCGGTATATGCTAAACACTGTTAAAGGTGTGTAAACCTTTTTACATACATTTTAAATGAGTGTTTAACTACGTGGGTCCCATCCATTATGACGAGCTAGAGCACAGTTAGCCAGATTTTGTATGTGTGCACTGCTCAGAGGCTGGGCTGCCTTGGGTGTCATAAAGGTCGTTGGAAGGAGACAGTGCGTTTCAAAACGCCGTCAAACTAACAAATGTCTCGAAAACTCATGTAGCCATCAAAACGAATTTTTGCGTGTGGCTTTAGATTTCCTATGTCATTGTGATTCTTGAAGCGACTATTGCACAGATGCTGCTGTTTTCATAAAGCGGTGATTGCCTTGATCTGTCTTTGACTAATAATTTTTGTACTCATGAAAGATGGAATGTACAGTAATTGACACAGGCGTGGGGATTATTTAGAAACCATGTACAACGATGCATGGTAATTTTTTAGATAGCCTATTCCGATTTCAATAAAAACAATTCCGCAACTCACGAGAGACATACTTAACATGGCCACATGAGAGTGACACGTCTCCGACAGGCTGATGTTGTGGAAGTTTCCCTAACTCAGTTTAGTCAACTTACTGTAAGCGTGTTATTTGTTTCATTTGAAAAGGTGCATGTTTTCTCATGTAGCAAAGTAAAAGTAGAGAACCATTTTCCACGCCTGTCAGGCCCATTGGGCATATAGGGCTAGACCTATATTTAATAGACCAAACGGCGCTTGTTGGGTGATGTGGTTAGCATCACGTCAGCCGCCTTTACTTCACAGGACTTTCCTGGTACCCACTTAAGACTGGATCCACCTTTTTGTCGGAAAAATAAGTCCGGCCCCCATCAGGAACTGAACCCACGACCTCCCGATCCGAAGGCAAGCGTTAGCCGCTAGACCATGACGGCTCACCTGTTGTTTTTTTCCGTATGCTACAAATAAATCAAAATAAAATGAAATGTTTCTTTACATTTTTAAAGAAACAAATGTTACAATGACATGATTATCAAAAGGTTGCCTGCCAAGTTTCAAAAAGTTAAAACCACTGATCGGTTACGTTTACAGAGGTCTGAATGTTCGACAGTACTTCTGGAAGAGACTATAATAGTTTTCCCTTTTCATCCTTCCAAGGAAAAGCTACCCGGCTCCGACACTGCTGGCTTGCAGTGCCCGGCGCATGGACATACCCTAGTACCACCTCCCATAAAACCCCAGGAAGACACGCCTCTGTAACACATAACCACCGTGAAATGTTAACGGCGGCCATTAAACCCGCCAGGCACACAACTCAACCTCTGCTGTCTCGACAAAACAGCCTCTATTGACTTCCCCAGAGTGAATAATCAACTGCAGTCTATCGACAATCCTGCACTCCTTATTTCCCTACCCACTTGCACCTACATACCTCCACCAAACCAGAAAACAATGACCTTACCCAAATATATGCATGTGAGTTTTCAAACCTTTGTAACTGATAATTTTTGAAAGAGTAATGTGATACAACAAGAATCAATTTCTGTTAGTTCTCCTATACACAAATGTATGATGCACTGTTTTAGACAGACCTGTCTTTTCACAATCACACAATGTAAATTAGACAATTTCACTTACATTATGCCACGTTCATATGGTCTACCAGTATAAGTATTTGCCACGTACATATGGTCTATTAGTATTAATATAGGCCGTGTTCATATTATCTACCAATAATAATATCATCATTAGCACCTTTCCGTCTTTCCAGACGATAGTGTCATATTGCACCATGAGGAGACATGAGACTCACAGCCCATGGCGATGGCGAGTGCGACTAGCAAGACCCGCCCATGTCAAGAAAAGTCTTCCACAATGACAGCATGGGATTTCAGGACCATTGTTGTCAACATTTGTGTTTAATCCGTTTCTTTTCAGACGATCAGCTCTCATTCTTCCTGCAGTCATTTCTTCCTTCACTCTCATTCTCTTCCTTATGTGCCCCCTCCAGAAACATAGTCCATGGCATTTTGTTCCCATGATTCCGCCTCAATAACTGTATCATTCATGTCCCGCTTGCACACATCTGTATATCGTAGTAGAGGTCGGCCTCGACATCTTGTTCCTGTCTTTAATTCACCATAAAGAATGTCCTTTGGGACTCTGCCATTCTCCGTTCTCCAGGTGTGACCCAGCCACCTGAGCCTTCATAGACTGAGCATGGAAAAGATTGTTGTAGTACCTGCTCTTTCCAGTACCTCAGTGTCCTGGCACTTAATGCCAAGTATTCTTCTTAGGCATCGCATGCACACAGATTATCTTGATGCAAATAAGTTGACAAAGTTTTACAGCCATAAAGCAGAGTGCTGAGAACACAAGCCTGATAGACAAGGGTTTTTGTTTTAATTGTGAGCTTTCTGTTCTCCTAAACTCTCTTTGTCAATCTGCTCATTGTTGTTGCTGACTTACCTATCCTGATATTGATTTCTTGGTCCAGCGATAGTTTACTATTCACTGTGGAACCCAGATAGGTTTATATGGTCTCCCAGTATTAGTATATGCAATGTTCATATAGTCTTCCGGTATTAGTATATATGACATGTTCATTTGGTCTCCCAGTATTAGTATATGACATGTTCATATGGTCTCCCAGTATTAGTATATGACATGTTCATATGGTCTCCCAGTATTAGTATAGGACATGTTCATATGGTCTCCCAGTATTAGTATATGCCATGTTCATATGGTCTCCCAGTTTTAGTATATGACATGTTCATATGGTCTCCCAGTATTAGTATAGGACATGTTCATATGGTCTCCCAGTATTAGTATATGCCATGTTCATATGGTCTCCCAGTATTAGTATATGCCATGTTCATATGGTCTTCCGTATTAGTATATGACATGTTCATATAGTCTTCCGTATTAGTATATGATATGTTCATATGGTCTTCCGTATTAGTATATGACATGTTCATATGGTCTTCCCTATTAGTATATGACATGTTCATATAGTCTTCCGTATTAGTATATGACATGTTCATATGGTCTTCCGTATTAGTATATGCCATGTTCATATGGTCTCCCAGTATTAGTATATACCATGTTCATATAGTCTTCCGTATTAATATATGCCATGTTCATATAGTCTTCCGTATTAGTATATGACATATTCATATGGTCTTCCGTATTAGTATATGACATGTTCATATGGTCTTCCGTATTAGTATATGACATGTTCATATGGTCTTCCAGTATTAGTATATGCCATGTTCATATGGTCTTCCGTATTAGTATCTGACATGTTCATATAGTCTTCCGTATTAGTATATACCATGTTCATATAGTCTTCCGTATTAATATATGCCATGTTCATATGGTCTTCCGTATTAGTATATACCATGTTCATATAGTCTTCCGTATTAGTATATGACATGTTCATATGGTCTTCCGTATTAGTATATGACATATTCATATGATCTCCCAGTATTAGTATATGACATATTCATATGATCTTCCAGTATTAGTATATGACATGTTCATATGATCTCCCAGTATTAGTATATACCATGTTCATATGTTCTCTCAGCATTAGTATATGACATATTCATATCTTCTCTTAGTATTAGTATATACCATGTCCATATGATCTCTCAGTATTTGTATATACCATGTTCATATGGTCTCCCAGTATTTGTATATACCATGTTCATATGTTCTCTCAGCATTAGTATATGACATATTCATATGGTCTCTTAGTATTAGTATATACCATGTCCATATGGTCTCCCAGTATTAGTATATGCGATGTTTATATTGTTTCCCAGTCTTAGTATATTGTCACGTCCATATCATCTCCCAGTATATGCCACTCTGATGCTGTCTCCCTGTACCGGCCACACTGATATTGTCACTGAAAACATACTATATTGGTGTTCTGTCCAGTACATCCCACAGGGATGTTGTCCCTCAGTGCTTTTTAATTGTTGTTGTTCTCCAGTACATCCAACACTGACGTTGTCTTTCATCGCTTGCTTCAATGATGTTATTCCCCAGTACATCCCACACTGATGTTGTCTTTCATCGCTTGCTTCAATGATGTTGTTCTCCAGTACATCCCATACTGATGTCGTCTTTTATCGCTTGCTTCAATGATGTTGTTCTCCAGTACATCCCACACTGATGTTGTCTTTCAGTGCTTGCTTCAATGATGTTGTTCTCCAGTACATCCCACACTGATGTTGTCTTTCATCGCTTGCTTCAATGATGTTGTTCTCCAGTACATCCCACACTGATGTTGTCTTTCAGTGCTTGCTTCAATGATGTTGTTCTCCAGTACATCCCACACTGATGTTGTCTTTCATCGCTTGCTTCAATGATGTTGTTCTCCACTCTATCCCACACTGATGTTGTCTTTCAGTGCTTGCTTCAATGATGTTGTTCTCCAGTACATCCCACACTGATGTTGTACCCAAAAACATGTCAAGTGGATGTTGTCTGTCAGAAAGTGAAAATGACAAAAACTTTGAATATCAAGGCTCCATAATAAACAGCAATGGAGATTGTTGGACCGAAGTCAAAATGAGGTTACCCAAAGCAGTGCACGGATTAAACCGTTTTAAAAATCTATGCCTAAGCACTAGAGGGGAAATCAAAGTTAAAATATTGAGAGCATGTATCTTTTCTGCAGCAACATACAGATGTGAGTCGTGGACTATCTCCCAGGCCTTAAGGAAAGATTCTTAGAAAACAATGGACAAAGAGGAAAGAAATACTGACATTCCAAAAGATCTGAAAATGAAGGAAGATTGACTAATAATCAGCATCTGCTCTTTGAAGCTGAAAAATGTTGGCAATATCATGGGCCATGGCGGATGGAAAAAAATAATAGCACACGGCATAGCACCAGGAAGGAAGGGCAGGGGCAGACCAACCCGAAGATGAACACAAGAAGAAGTGGCTCCTTGGTTATGGAAGTGCACGAGCGAGTGAGCTCGCACGAGACTTTTATTTTTTTCATTTTGTTTCAGGCAGACAGTGATGAGAGCAACGTTCTGAAAAGGTCCTGCTACCCAATGATGATGATGATGAATTTCTACATTATTTCCTTAGCACATCCCTTTATATAATTTTTATTTCCAACTAAAAATAACGAAATATTTCCGGGCGCAGACGATTCAGACAGAAATATAGTTTGCCATGCCATCTTCTAATAAATTACTCAAAACAAGATGGCCGTGACAGTGAATAAATTTCCAAATTGCATTTTCCAACAAAATGAATGGGATTATCCTTGTAGTTGATTTGAAATATCCATGTTATCCTTCAATATGATCCTTAATCCTTGAGCTCTTGTTACGCTGTCGTTTCTGTATGGAGTTTCATTTGCATAAGTCAACACCTCGCTAGTTTATTGGCTTGTTCTGTCCACACGTAATTCTCGTTTCCAGCGAGACGACTCTAGGACCCATAATGCACGGCTATTCGTCACTTCCTTTTTTCGCAGACGCGCGGGTAGGAAAAATGGCGATCTGCCGGTTGTTGCGGCTTATGTCAACGGTGTAGCGCGATTCACAGTCCACGAACGGTCAACACAATTCCTCGTCTTGTAGTGGGAGAAGATGTTGTTCCTGTGGGGATACCAACGCCTCGGGTGCTGCTGAAACTGCTGCAAATGTTGTTCAAGTATGTCAGACAGGAGCAACTGGGCGGGAAGAGAAACAGAGATGAAAGGGGATTGATAGGTTTAGCTGAAAGATGTGAATGAAAAGCGGAGGCTTGCATAAGTTTCCGTATGGCTGGTTGTTTGTCTGTCTCTATTTCTTTTCTTTTTTTTTTTTCTTCTTCTTCTTCTTTTTCTTTTTCTTCTTCTTCTTCTTCTTCTTCTTCTTCTTCTTCTTCTTCTTCTTCTTCTTCTTCTTCTTCTTCTTCTTCTTCTTCTTCTTCTTCTTCTTCTTCTTCTTCTTCTCTTCTTCTTCTTCTTCTTCTTCGCGTGCTTGTCGTTAGAAGTTTGTAGTCATGTCTATCCATAGATTTTGGTATCTTCTGACGTAGATGATACTCCATGCCACAATGCGAAACTTCAGAATCAACCCTCTTGGCCTTCATCTTCCTCTTTTATTTTTTTTTTTTTTTTTTTTTGGTTTCTCAGATTTCCAGTTCTCGCTGTGACAAAAGAATAAATATAATATTAGAAGAACTTCACAGCTGAAACATGGACAGCCGGAGTCTACCGATCATCGGTTGTAACCATTATTCATGAACTCGCACCACTGCTGCTTCCGTCTAAGTTGTCCCTTCTATCACGTTCTTTCAGGAAGAGACACATCAAGGTGTCCTAGCTGAGATCTGTCAGGTAAGAACAAATTTATCTGCCCCTATCTCAACAAACAAGCCCCGAGAATGAGCTAAGGACACGAACAGGGTGTTGCAGACAAGGGTTTTCAAGCACGCTTCGAGATTTACCTACCTTAGGTGAGTACGTCCGTAGATTTACTTCCCCTGAATCATTTGTGGCCTTACACTTTCATTTTGTGTCAGACAACAGTCTATTTTTAGGTCATTTCATGGGGTGGTTTCACCGTTCTTTCAACTACTGGACTTTCCTGATGTAGTCATTCTTCGCCACCTAACAATCTGTTGACCTGTTACAATCATTCGTAGGCCCAGAGAGGTAGGAGCGTCCTCGTCGTAAATTGTAACAAAATAGATGAAAGAGCGATTTGGAATTTTCGCCAATCAAAAGCCATTGAATGTCAATATGACAGTTTCCTTAGCTACAGTTGGACAAATTTATCCAGGCGGTGTCGACCAGCTTTTGATGGGGGTGACATCAAAGGCGGTTTACCTGGGGTCGTTGCTGAGCTCATCTAAGTTAGCCTTCATCTTGTGTGCTAAATAAAGTGAGCTGTCGACACACATCGCGAGGTCCGGTTAGACATTACTCAGTGGGGAAAACCCCTCTGAAATCTTTGACAACAGTGCCATAATGGGGTCAATTTTTAAATCCGATTTTGAAGACAAGATATTAACTTACCCACACTGAACTACACGTTAATTAGTAACCGTTTTTGTGGTGCCCTAATATGGCTATATGGTAAAACGTGCTTTCCGGAAAATGTAGCTTTTTCATTCGGTTGGTTCAGGTGCTGATCAATCAGACAATCATCGTGTCCTTTACAGAACGTCGCTCTCTTCACGACAGGCATGAAAATCTCTCTTTTCTAGCCTAATCTGTGCTTTACTAATATCCTACCACAAACAGGGAAAATCCACAGGTCAAGGGACAGTCTAATATTTCAGGGGGTGGTAGATACGCTGCATGCAGTTGTGGGCCCTCTTCTGCGTACATTCGTGGGACTTAGGTTGCACTCTCTCGTGGGACGTAGGTGGGTTAGGGTTAGGACCAGTTCTAGGGGTCTTGGGGTCGTTAAAAGCATCAGAAACCCAGTCTTACCACCCTCTAAAATTATGGACTGTCCTGTGGCGTCATCTAGGGTAGGATATTGTTAAAGAACCACTCAACTTTCACTCAACTGCAGTTTCATGACGGATGAAAGAAAGAGTGGTCCTCCTCACTTGTGATGGAAGTACGAACGAAAGAACACAAAAGACAGACTATAAAACTGCCTTTTCTGCTTCTATTTGCCATTTTTGCTGTGTAGGTGGAGGAGGAGGGCGTCGTTGAGTTTGAGTATTTAGGACCTTGTGGCTACTTCTGCCGCCATGAACTGTGCAGGTTATGATGTTTTGTTTCCCCAACACAAGAAAAAAAAAAACTACCCACCACCTTACCGAGAATTCAAACCTGCGTCTGTCGCATGAGAGACCGTCGTTCTTAACCGCTCGACCAGCCTCACCCGCTCAGACAGTCTGTGCCTCTGGCAAACATGTGAGAAAATCGTCGAAAGATCACAGTCACACCATTGATGTTTTTTGGGCCAGACAAAAGAGAACAATGAGAAATGACGGAATCTTTAGAAGTAAGGCAAGATTGTACCTACAAAGTCGCATCAGTAAACACACGTTACACCACTCTATTGTTGTATTTCTAGCCGTATTGACTTGTACTTACCTCCCACTCAGCGCTGTTTGCTTGTACCTTCACGTCTGCAACAGAAGGGACCTATTGTCACGCATCTCCTTTCTTATCTTTATCGTGACTTCCTGTGGTACAACGTTTTTTTTTTTTTTAATATACAAGGATGTGTTTTGTCTCAAGGATGTGTGCTATTGCAGGCGGTGTTTTTCCTTTTTTTTTGTTAGAAAGGGGGTGGGGTGGGGGTTGGGGGGTTGACACTGACGATGTTTACCTGACGCTCTGAAGGTCTTGGGTTGGTTTCCAATTATGTTATACGCTACACGAGTGAAAAATTACTCCTGTATTCGATTGACAGGAGCTACGGTACTTGTGCTTTGTGAGAAAAAGACTGAAAAGGATGTGGTTTTTCTTATGCTTGATTTTTAACGGGCGTTTAGACATGTTGGTCGGCTCTGTGGATAAGTCGATGCGAACGCTTCGTAATGCCCGGATGCTGGGTTCGTGTTGGTTTCGACAGTGGTGTCAAGAAAGCCGACCGTCCAGACGAAATGGCAAACTACTAGACGTAAATTTTTGCCTAGAAAAACCACGCAACAGGGTCTGTTGGGATTGGTTCTGCAACGTCCTGTAAAGGATACGCAACTAACCTTAGACATGTTGAAGTGTGGTTTACAGATAGGCTTAGGCGTGTGTCGGGGTTTTTTTTTTTTTTTTTTTTGTATACAATAAAATCAGTCGATTTGGCCATGTAACTGGACTGGCAGCAGACACAGCCCCACAAAGAGCAATGTTATACAGATACACCGGTAACAGAACCAGAGGTCGACCACGCAGAAGAGGATCGCAGAAATATCAGAGACACTGAAAAGTACTTTATACGAAGCGAACAGAAGGGCCCGTTCCAGATATCGCTTCCTGCCCTGAGCCGCCCAACATTCCAGGAGTAAAGACAAGAAGAAGAAGACGATGTTATGAGAAGCAAAGGGATCGAGAAATGTGTAGCAACTAGCAAGATGTCTGGGGAAAAGAGCAAGTGGAAAACAACAAGGAAAATACTTCGATGACCGAGCCGTACGGATAAAGCGAGACAAGATCGCTGATTGGGGTGAAAGTGCCAGATGATTCGTCTTCTTCTTTGGGTTCAGTAGCTCTAAACTCCGGCGGAAAGTTTTGGTTGTTCGTCCACTTCTGGACTTTTGTCTTGTTTCAGAACTTACCTTTTGTTTTGCAGATCTTGATAGTCTATATGCAGACTGTTGGTTCCTCTCGTCTCAAGCAGAAACATTCCGACTTTGAAGGCAACAGCTCTAATAAGTCGACTCTTACAACATGCTTGTCAGGGGCAGATTTTTTTTTTCCGAATAAGGGCCCCGGAACGCATGTAGGGAAAAGTGCACGTGATGATGATGAATGAAAGAAAAGTGAGTAAGAAATTTATATTGCCCCTGGACTTCTGGATAAACGCATATTGAGTTACATTGTGCACAAAAGCCTGGCTCGCTAGCTCAGTTGGTTAAACATGACTTCACGGCGACCGGGTGTGAACTTATTGTATTCCGGGTTCATGCCCGTGGGTAGGCAGAAAAATCACATTTCTCCCAGATTTATGAAAAATCATGAAATTGAGGGCGAAGGGTTAAAAAAAAAGTACACAAAAATCAATGAGGGCAAACGTAGAAGAAATAGACTAAAATCCAGGCTTTTCGACAGCTATGCTTCTTGTACTTGTTTTATCAAGTTTGAAACGGGATGCACCGAGCGACTAGGGCAATCACGTGACTTGAACGATTTGACTCCACAGAGCAGACAGCGAAACTGTATCTGTTTATTGCAAACATCTTGAACGCCCATTGAAGCCGCTATTTTGTCCTCATCAATGGAGCTGACTCGATTAGAATGGCTGCGACAAAAGGCACTGAAATCACAAAATCAAAGTTTACCTTCTTTTGAGCTTTTACGAATAATATTTGTTTTATTTTCGTTATGAATTGACTTTTTAGTTTACTTTTGCTTTGTGGAATGTTTTCTGTCAAGTGACAAAGATAACAAACGATCGGAGACGAAGATGTGATATTCAAGAATAAGGTTTAAAACATCGCAACCATAACTGTAATCTTGTGTGGTCAAAATAGTGTACACATTTTACAAACGTGTGCATATTTGCATGGGACAAGTGGTACTGCGAACGTGTGTCGAGCAAAGATAATAGTAACGTTGTGTACTCAGTAAAACAACATCAGCTGTGGCCTCAATCCTTGGGGATCTCCTAAAAATTACAATAGCTGAACAAATCAAACAGTCAGGTGACCAGTCCAGGGCGTTCAAAGAGCCAGGCAAAGAATGTAACCACCACGGAGCGGAGATTCCCAGTTCTGCTAAACGCCAGTGAAAGCTAGTCAATCTTAGTCATAAGTCGTTGGTCTAGATTCCACAATCACTACAGACCGGTTGAACTACAACTTCTCTGTTCCTGTGCACGTGGAAATCACACAAAAAATGTCCTTATCTGTGCCACCTGAGAACTAGACAAAACCATATCAGTTCCAGGAAAATCTTGAAGTATGCACACGCAAATTAAAAATACATAAGGCAGCTTTCAGATTTGCCAACACTAACGGTCATACATAAGAAGTGCAGCTCACTGTTGGCGCAAACGGCCAGTCATGCAAGCCGGCGTTGCTCCTGCAAAATTACACCTCATTTTTAATGTAATCAACAACTCGCCATTTTAGTGCAATAAACAACACGCCGCAGGCACAACATAAAATATGAAACATCCGTAGGACATCCATAGCTCACTATTCGATCGGAAGCATTTATAAAAACTAAGGCCGTTATGCTGTGTAATTGGGTGTATACCCCACATCTCAACTTTGTCACCTGCATCCTCAGTGTTGGTATTACAGAAACCGCATTGAAGACTCCTGCCACACGTTCTCGTCGTGCGCCATATATATTGGCCAATACCGGCCTAAATCGTGCTGGCAGATAATCGCAGAGCTGGTGGGTCGTAGAGATGCAGTAAATCTTTAGTATTCGTCAGCCCATCCCCAATGCATGGCTGAAAATGTTTAACGATAACAAATTTAAAACATAAGTAAAGTTAATATCCAGGCAAACCAACAAACAATTTAAGTCACTAACTTGGAATCAGGGGGACAATCACAGAGACAAACGGAAGAGGTTGTTTCTGCAGCACTGGCTTCCGAGGACTTTGAATGCTGAAGAAAAAATAAAGTCAACGGTCCGAAATCTTCTATTTAATGACAATAACTGGTTCATATATATATATTTATGTCGGCGTTTGTGACTTAGGCGTTGCGAATGCTCTTCGTAATGTCAGGGTGCCGGGTTTGATTCCTGCTGCGGACGGTTTGTCTTGCAATGGTTTCGACCGTGGTACTGAGAGCCGACCTTCTAGTAGCAATGGCAAACTGCTGTACGTAAATTTGTCTAGAGAAACCACAATAGCCAGAAAGTGCTGGGGTTGGTTCTGCAACGTTCTGTAAATGATACGCAAATAATTTCGTTAAAAATATATAAATATTTATTGGTGCATTAACTGCATTTGGCGTCTGTGGCTTAGGCGTTGTGAACGCGCTTCGTAGTGCCTGCGTTTCGGGTTTGATGCCAGCTGTGGGCCTTGCGCCTTGTGTTGGTTTCGACAGTGGTATAGAGAAGCTGACCGTCCGGTAAGCAATGACAAACTACTAGACGTACATTTGCCTGATAAACCACGACAGCCAAAAAATGCAACGTGCTGTAAGGGATATGCAACTAACTTTAACTTTAACATGAAGTGCAGTAAACTAAAATGAAGGTACGCTCACGATCTCTAGAGTAAATTTTCGTCAAACCAAAGACCCAAATTAGTAACCAAGGTACAGGTAATACGAAATAGGCAAAACTATAGGGAATATCACATACAACACTATTTACGACTCGGTCGACCTGGGGTGTTGTTTGGGGGGGGGGGGGGGGTGTCGTTTCCTTGAATGTATGGGTGTATATCTTCTTCTTCTTTGCGTTCACCAGCTGTAATCTCTGGTGGAAAGTTCTGGTTGTTCGTCCACTTCTGGACTGCAGTCCTGTTCCTGGAGCAGAACCTGAGTGTTGCATGTGCATCCGTTTGACAGATCTGACACATCTGTGTACAGACTGTTGGTCCCTTGCCTCTCAAGCAGATGCACTCCGACTTCGAAGGAAGCTTCCAATTAGTCGACTCTTACGACGTGCTTTTAGGTAGGCAGTGTGTATATTCTTGTTTTCCTTATAATAATACCCCAGAACCCACAAGTGGGGACTATGTGTGTATATGAATGAATACACATGTGTGTATATGTAGACCCGCATACGTACATTTCAACATAGGCGTGCAGACGTGTATAATATGTATTTAATTATAAATATATGTGAGTGTGTGTGTGCGTGTGTGTGTGACTGTACACGTATGTGTGTGTGTGGGTGTGTATAACTTCTTCTTCTTCTTCTTCTTCTACGTTCGACATCAGTCATGCTACACATTGAGTCCCGTCTGGGTCAAAAATAGGATTGTGTGTTTAAGGTCGCAACCGGTCCCCCATAGCTTCTCTCGCAATGTGGATCCCCTGGGCCAGATCCACAGTCTTTGCTGGGAGAGGTAAGGGCAGTACTGCAGTATGTGCTCAGGTGTCTGTCTTTCTGCTCCACAATCACAGGCAGCAGATTCTTTTATGCCTATCCTGTACAGGTGTGCTCGAAGACCACAGTGTCCAGTCCGAAGTCTAAAAATTGATGTTTGTACTTTCCTGTTGAGTTTGTTTATGCTGTCACTTTCTGGTCTGTTATCTCTATTCTGCTTTCTCCACTCTCGCTTGAAAGACTGCTTTAGTGCTGTTTTGGTTTCCTTGTAGCTGTGTGGTGGATCAGGTTGTGGAAGATTACTGCCAGCTTTTGCCAACTCATCTGCTCTCTCATTTCCTTGAATACCACAGTGGGCTGGTATCCACTGCAAGACCAGTTCTGCTTCCTTGGAGAGTAAGCCAATGTTGGTCCTTAGATCTGCAATTAGTTTGTCTTGTTTTTTGCTTGATAGTGCTTGGAGAACAGACAATGAGTCACAAGGTATAACAATTTTGTGCCCTCTGTGTTCTTGAGTGATGAGATGTTAGACTGCAGAAAGGATGGCAGTTGCCCCAGCTCTGAAGTTAGTGCAGATGTCACCTGCTGGTAGAGAGAGAGTTTCTGCTCTACTGCTAGGGGGTTTAGTGTATATTCCACAACCCCCTTTCTGACTGCATCTATAGCAGAGCCGTCGGTGAAAACCTGAGTCCAAGTGGTGTTTGGATACTTCTCATCAAGCATAGCAAGAGCCATGGTTCTCTGTTGTGTCTCCGTCTGGGCATCTTTTGAAACGATCCCTGGTACCTTTAGAACTACATTTGCCTTCTCTGGCTTGCTTGTCCATTGTTCTGGCCTAAGTTTTTCGCACAGAGCTACATCTCTTTCAAGCAGATCTTGGTGCTGTCTGTACAGTTCTCTAGCGATGTAGTTGGGGCTCTGACGCTTCAGTCTGTTTTTTGTTCTCTTGAAATTTAAAATGCAGTGGGTGACTTTGAAGTCTTTTTAATTTCTCATACCGTAAAAGGGTTTTGTATTGTCTTCTGAGTTCGAGTGGTTCAGTATCTGTTATCCTCTCTATCTCTCTGATGGGGGTGGATTTCATGGCTCCGAGAACAATCCTTAATCCCCTTTTCTGAACCTTGTCCAGTTTTCCCATTGTTGTCTTGGCTGCTGCAGCCCATGCAGTGGGGGCATATTCCATGACTGGCCTGACTGCTCCAGTATATACTTGTTTTAGGATTCTGGAGTTAGCTTCCCATGTGGTACCCGCTAATTTTTTCAACACTGCAAGCTTCTTGAATGCTTTCCCCTGTACTGCTTCTACGTATGACTTCCAATTTAGTCGCGAATCAAGTGTAACGCCAAGAAAGGTAGGAGTGTCAGTCTGTGGAATGAGCTGGTTTTTTATCCGAATTTCGAATTTTTTCTTTTTGGGGGGAGAGAGAGAAAAGTGATGATGTGCTTTTTGAATTATTTAGCTTTAGACCCCACTTTTCGGTCCAGGCTTCTACATTTTCCAGTTTTCTGTAACAGATATGAGGCTGTGGTAGTGTATTCGGAGGCTGTCCAAACTGCAAAGTCTTCAGCATGTAGGGTATTATAAACGTGCTGGTGGGAGGTTGCTGTGATATCATTTATGTAAACCAGGAACAGAGTTGGTGCTATCGCACTGCCTTGGGGAACTCCTTCTCTTAGTTTTGCCAGTTTGCCGACGTGTCAATCAATTCTGAATCTGGCTCTGCGTTGGAAAAGAAAGTCTTTGATCCACTTTTACATGTTATGCACAACTCCTGACTGTAGCAGTTTTAGTTGTAGGCCCTCTTTCCAAACTGTATCAAAATCACGTATATGTATGTGTGTGGGGGGGGGGGGGTGAGTGTAACTGTACACGTATATGTAAGTGTGTGTGTGGGGGTGAGTGTGACTGTACACGTATATGTATGTGTGTGTGGGGGTGAGTGTGACTGTACACGGATACATATGTGTGTGTGGGGGTGAGTGTAGTGCATATTAGCCCCCATCCCCCACAACCCTCACTAGGTGCTAAAGTACCGGTCCAGGTCACTCTTTTGGCGCAACAAACATTTCTTAACCAACATAATTGGCATAAAGAAACCAGACCACCGTTATAACCGATACTTCTCGCAAAAGGTTAAACATGGTCGATTTTTGTTTTGTTCTTCATAAATGGATGGATAGATGGACGGATGGATCGATTGAACGATCGATGGATGTTTCCTCTTTTCGTTCTTACTGTCTGTGACTTTCAGCTGAGATGACCACAAGCCTCTGGCTGTAGTCTGACTCACCTCCACTACTGATTCATACAGCAAGGTTCCTACAGGAATAGTTACCTGGCCAGACCTCTACTGCGTGTAGAGAGCTAGCCAGAAGCAACAGTCTGGTATTCTTTGGTGACTGTCCAAAGCAAATTCTGAGTCCCTAATCTTTAACTTCATGTACATATATAACAGCGGAATCGGTTATGTCCACTCGTGGTCTAAATGTTTATTTCGTGCGATGATGTGTCTTCGCTGTTGTGTTTTGGTTGGAAGATCTCGGTTTTATTTTCTACATAAGTGCATATGAGAATACCAAGCGCATAAACCCATATTCAAACACAAGGGGTTGGGGGGGGGGGGGTGGGTAAAGTCGTCGGGTTAAATGTTAGAACATACTGTAAAGCTAGTTAGTTAGTTAATCAGTCAGTCAGTCAGATAGATAGATAGTTTAGCTAGTGAGTGAGTGAGTGAGTGAGTGAGTGAGTGAGTGAGTGAGTGAGTGAGTGAGTGAGTGAGTGAGTGAGTGAGTGAGTGAGTGAGTGAGTGAGTGAGTGAGTGAGTGAGTGAGTGAGTGAGTGAGTGAGTGAGTGAGTGAGTGAGTGAGTGAGTGAGTGAGTGAGTGAGTGAGTGAGTGAGTGAGTGAGTGAGAGAGCGAGAGAGTGAGTGAGTGAGTGATTTAGTTAGTTAGTTAGTTACTTAGTTAGCTAGCTAGTTAGTCAGTTAGTTAGTTAGTTAGTTAGTTAGTTAGTTAGTTAGTTAGTTAGTTAGTTAGTTAGTTAGTTAGTTAGTTAGTTAGTTAGTTAGTTAGTTAGTTAGTTAGTTAGTTAGTTAGTTAGTTAGTTAGTTAGTTAGTTAGTTAGTTAGTTAGTTAGTTAGTTAGTTAGTTAGTTAGTTAGTTAGTTAGTTAGTTAGTTAGTTAGTTAGTTAGTTAGTTAGTTAGTTAGTTAGTTAGTTAGTTAGTTAGTTAGTTAATCACTTAGTCAACTGATTATCCCTATCAGTAAAGTCGTCGGGTTAAATGTTAGAACATACTGTAAAGCTAGTTAGTTAGTTAATCAGTCAGTCAGTCAGATAGATAGATAGTTTAGCTAGTGAGTGAGTGAGTGAGTGAGTAAATGAGTGAGTGAGTGAGTGAGTGAGTGAGTGAGTGAGTGAGTGAGTGAGTGAGTGAGTGAGTGAGTGAGTGAGTGAGTGAGTGAGTGAGTGAGTGAGTGAGTGAGTGAGTGAGTGAGTGAGTGAGAGAGCGAGAGAGTGAGTGAGTGAGTGATTTAGTTAGTTAGTTAGTTACTTAGTTAGCTAGCTAGTTAGTCAGTTAGTTAGTTAGTTAGTTAGTTAGTTAGTTAGTTAGTTAGTTAGTTAGTTAGTTAGTTAGTTAGTTAGTTAGTTAGTTAGTTAGTTAGTTAGTTAGTTAGTTAGTTAGTTAGTTAGTTAGTTAATCACTTAGTCAACTGATTATCCCTATTGTGCGACAAGTTATTCAGTCCCTAAGTGTTCAGTGAGTGAGTGAGTGAGTGAGTGAGTGAGTGAGTGAGTGAGTGAGTGAGTGAGTGAGTGAGTGAGTGAGTGAGTGAGTGAGTGAGTGAGTGAGTGAGTGAGTGAGTGAGTGAGTGAGTGAGTGAGTGAGTGAGTGAGTGAGTGAGTGAGTGAGTGAGTGAGTGAGTGAGTGAGAGGACGAGAGAGTGAGTGAGTGAGTGATTTAGTTAGTTAGTTTCTTAGTTAGCTAGCTAGTTAGTTAGTTAGTTAGTTAGTTAGTTAGTAAGTTAGTTAGTTAGTTAGTTAGTTAGTTAGTTAGTTAGTTAGTTAATCACTTAGTCAACTGATTATCCCTATCAGTAAAGTCGTCGGGTTAAATGTTAGAACATACTGTAAAGCTAGTTAGTTAGTTAATCAGTCAGTCAGTCAGATAGATAGATAGTTTAGCTAGTGAGTGAGTGAGTGAGTGAGTGAGTGAGTGAGTGAGTGAGTGAGTGAGTGAGTGAGTGAGTGAGTGAGTGAGTGAGTGAGTGAGTGAGTGAGTGAGTGAGTGAGTGAGTGAGTGAGTGAGTGAGTGAGTGAGTGAGTGAGTGAGTGAGAGAGCGAGAGAGTGAGTGAGTGAGTGATTTAGTTAGTTAGTTAGTTACTTAGTTAGCTAGCTAGTTAGTCAGTTAGTTAGTTAGTTAGTTAGTTAGTTAGTTAGTTAGTTAGTTAGTTAGTTAGTTAGTTAGCTAGTTAGTTAGTTAGTTAGTTAGTTAGTTAGTTAGTTAGTTAGTTAGTTAGTTAGTTAGTTAGTTAGTTAGTTAGTTAGTTAGTTAGTTAATCACTTAGTCAACTGATTATCCCTATTGTGCGACAAGTTATTCAGTCCCTAAGTGTTCAGATCCCCCCCCCCCCCCCCCCCCGAGAAATCCCGCAGCCTGTAACGGCTGACGACACCAGTGCTGAGATGGTTGCTGATTCTTCTTTGACTTCCTCTATAGTGCTCTTGTCTGAAAACACCCCTTTTAACTTGCTGTTCCTGTGATCTGGTCATAGCTGTGGATTCAGGCATTTGAACCCTCGTGTATTGTATAAAAGAACAGATGACAACAGAACACCCGGAATCTCCGTCGGAGAAATAATTTATGATCTGGCACATACCGGAACATGGACATCTTTCACCTGTCCATGTTTTATTTGTTGACTCATGCAAACGAGACATTGTCGGGCATACTAGCAGGTTGACTGTGTCCTGTTTGATCTTGTCGAAGCGGCAGTTCTTCTTGTTTCGAGTTCTGAGTGTCACACTTTGTTGTGAAATGCTCCAGGTGTGTCTTGTCATTCATTGGTTGAATCCATACTCGGCAGTTTGAACAAGACATAAGAAACTATGCAAAGATGTTGTTTTGGGCACGAAAACATTGTTGGTTTTTGAAATAATTGAAAATAACGAGAAGATCAAAGATATCAGAAGGTGTGTAAACAATAAGTTTTTTTTAGAAAGGGAATCGTAAGGATTTTTTTTTTTTTTTTAAGAAGCTTAGATCGTAGTGCGAATAAACTTGCAAAACGTACATATACTCACACAAGCTTACAGACACATATCACACACACACACACACATCCACACACACACATATATTTATATATATATACGTGTGTGTGTGTGTGTGTGTATGGTGTGCGGACTGGTCTCGGGGTATGGTGTCTGCCTCGAGTGCCGGAGGTCCCAGGTAAGAATAGACATGTTATATACAAGATTGGACACCCGTGTGTATTCTTGCACACGTAAAGAATCCTCTAGCCGTTGGAAATCTTAAAGATTAGCCGAATGGCGCTGCCCGGTAAAATTTGGAGTTAAAAATTTACCCAAAGTATTTCAGGATCCTCGCCGGTGCAACGGAGTTCGTGCACTGCTCTGAAATTCTTAAGACTTAGGCTTGAGTAAGAAGTAAAACGGAGAACTTATCGGTTACGCCCATGTGTAATGATATTGATCCGTCGAATAAAGTCAAATATATATATATTTGTGTGTGTGTGTGTGTGCGTGTATGTGTTTTGACTCGACTGTTGATCCTCCCTTAAAGGAAAAACAGGAAATTTGACAAGAGGTAAAAGCAGCCCTGGCGACATTACCGACTTCATTCATCGTGTGCAGATTGGTCTGTAAGAATATGGTTCAACCAGATGGTGCCTGGTGCACTACTGCCTGACAAGGGCATCGTACTTTTTGTTTCTCACTGTATTTATCCACTGTCTTCATCCACTGTCTTCATCAACTGTCTGCATCACTGTCTGCATCCACAGTCTTTATCCACTGTCTTTATCCAATTCACAGTATTCATCCACTGTCTTCAACCACTGTTTTCATCCACTTTCTTTATCCACTGTCTTCATCCACTGTCTTCATATACAGTCTTCATTGTAAGATCTTGATTGTGCTGACGATATTGTTCTGCAAAGTAGAACCCAGATGAGATACAAAGGAAAACAGATGGTTTAGCAAATATAGCATCAAGGGTTGCACTACAAATAAGTAGAACAGACAAGGACATTGAAGACATAAACAACAGATCAAGCAGATGCAACACTTGAGACAAATGTCATTAAAGTAATAGATCAATTTACCCATTTAGCTATGAGTTTTAATTCTTAAAGTTGCGTATCCTTTACAGGACGTTGCAGAACCATCCCCCCACAGCTCCTGGCTGTTGTGTGGTTTTTCTAGGCAAATTTACTCCCAGTAGTTTGCCATTGCTTCCTGGACGGTCGGCTTTCTTGATACCACTGTTGAAATTAACGCAAGGCGCATGGCCCATAGCTGAGATCGAAACCGGCATCTCGGCATTACAAAGCGTTCTCGTCGACTTAGCCACAGAGCCGACTATAAATTTTAATAGTGAAGGAAAATCAAAGAAAGAAGTGACAGCCATTGGCTGGGCATCACCATCATCAAGTGCGTTGCCCACTGACGTAGGCGGTCATTCCTCTCCAAAAATCTCAGCGTGTATGAGTTCGTGTGTTGCCACCCCTTCATGCCATGACAAAAGGCTATCAAGAATCTTCTCAGGCTAACTTCCTCTATTTTTCTTTCCATGGGTCTTCTCAGTTGTTACAGCATGTTCCAGTAACTCTCTTCTCATTACACGACAACAACATGAGTGTCTCTTTCTGATGTTTGTGCTAAGTTGTCTTCGAGCCCTCACCTCTTTCAAAACATCTGGGTTGCTTTTTTTTTTTTAGCTGTCCAGGGATTTCTTATTATTTATCTGTAAAACTACGTCTTCCATGCCTCAAGAAATAGTTAGGCTTGTTTTTTAATTGTTCAGGGTTCGCATCGGAACGTTAAAACTGGCTCTATATAACATGAGAGGATTCTTTTCCTAACCTTCAACGATATGGATCTATTTGCATACAATCTTCTTCATTTTATCAAATGCAGTTTTGGCCTGGCCTATTGTGTTGTATATCTCTGTGATACATCTTCCGTCGGATGTTATCTGTGTGCCTAGATACTTTAATTTCTGTACATATCTAAATCTAACGCCTTTGAATTGTATTGTACCTTTAGGCTCTATTCTTTTCTTGGAAATCGCAATTGCTTCCGTCTTTCCATTATTCAAACTGAGGATCATTTTATCTTCTGGGACACAACTGGTATCAACAGTTGTCAGACAGAGAAGATGGCGCTACACTGGATACACACAAAGAAGAAACCAACAGAGAATCACCAAACATTAACACTGTAAATAAAGGGATTGAGCACCCCAAAAGAAACCCTAAAACGAACGTTGATGAGAGAGGCTTAAGCTACTGGACTGGATTCCATCCATAATATTGACATTGTACAGGAAGAAGCCAAATGGAGGAATAGACTTGAGTCCTGTGTGACATATAATGGCACAACAGGATAGTAAAAGAAGGAAAAAATGAATGAATCAGTGAATACATGATCATCCGCATTGGAAGTCATTTCCTCTTCTATCATGAAAACATAGCAAACCCAACGGAAACTAGAACAGGTCAGCTTCAATATCACAAACGACAAGTGAAAACTCCGGCCAGAGAGCCTTCATTCAAGAAGAAGAAGACGAAGAAGAAGAAAAAGAAGAAGAAGAAGAAGAAAAAGAAGAAGAAGAAGAAGAAGAAGAAGAAGAAGAAGAAGAAGAAGAAGAAGAAGAAGAAGAAGAAGAAGAAGAAGAAGAAGAAGAAGAAGAAGAAGAAGAAGAAGAAGAAGAAGAAGAAGAAGAAGAAGAAGAAGAAGAAGAAGAAGAAGAAGAAGAAAAAGAGGAAGAAGAAGAAGAAGAAGAAGAAGAAGAAGAAGAAGAAGAAGAAGAAGAAGAAGAAGAAGAAGAAGTTTGGTCTTTCTCCCAAGGAATAGCTCACCGTATGCCGAGAACGTTCCACATGGCACGAACTCGGTATCTCCAGCGATGATCCCTAGAAATGTCCATTCAATTTGCATTCGCGAAACGAATAACACAGTCTCTGAAACGATTTTCCGAACCTGGGAGCGCGAGGCAAATGGCTTAACTACTTTCTTGCGTGGAGACGCCACTTGCAATGTGATCTGTTAAATATTATCTGTGCATATGAGACCGGACCACAAACATCTGAGCACATTCTATAGGCCTGCTCACTGGGATTACACATATGAAGACAAACTTGGCCCCAAGAGCAAAGTTTGTTACATAAATCTACAATATTACAAGAACGATTATGAGAACAAGTGTGCCCTTTCCTCCCTTGTATTCGTACCTAAGGCTTGTAAATCTCTGCCTCAAGTGCTGGTACTCCTCATGATGCTTCCGTGCCACAGTTTAGGGAAACAGGAATAGCCACTGCCTAATAACAAGTGTGTCGTATAAGAACAATCATAAAAAAAGATGTTTTGTGGCCAAAGGAGCAGATATCGCAGCCTAGATGTGAACCACAACACTAGATCTGTACTGCGCCTTTAAGGGTGTGCGCAGAAGGAAAAGCAGCTGTATATATTCATCCGGATCATCACTTATATTTTCTAATACTAAGCAAGGATTCGAACTTCGAACGTTACCAGGCGGGAGCTATCGCACAACCACGAACACGCCCCAACAAGCAGACTAACCAATACTCCGTTATTCATTAACATGAACAGCCATTTTACCTCCCGCGATCAAACGCGCAAGCAGGCAACCGTAATTGTAAACACCGGGAAGCACGCAGATTTTTTGCACAAGTGGGACCAAATTCATAAGTGAGTTTGGCGCGGGCAAGTCGATGTTTGATACATTATTTTGTTAATGTCTTTGATATACGGAAACTGTACCCGTGAAATCTGATCTCCGCTATTCAGACAAGTTTTTAGGAAAACGAACCTAAGAGGACTTTTTTCTAGTTGTTCGTCTGGTCTTAAAATAACTTCTTTCTTGCTTTGCGCAGCTCCGAGTCGTCCCCCTCCTCCCCTGTCTGGGGCCAGTTTGCTCTGGGTCAACAAACTCGGCGGACTACTGGATTTCAAAGAGAATTTGGCGTAAGAAGAAATAATTAAACGCGACAAAATTATACGTATTTAGCCACTGCGGTAGGGTGATTTATGTTCTCCTGTTCGCACTGAAAGGGGCGGTTGACGCTGTGTTGTGGTTTACATGTAAGCTGCGATATATGCCCCTTTTTGGTCCATCACATTGATTATCAGAAATCAATTAATTAGATTTGAGCAAATAAGACACAGACAAAAGTCTGCACAATTTATTGCCTGTCATATTTGTTTTCGGTCAGGTGCATACTACAGTAAGTTGCGTATCCTTTACAGGACGTTGCAGAACCAACCCTAGCAATTTTTTTCCTTGTGGTTTTTCTAGGCAAATTTACGTCCAGTAGTTTGCCATTGCTTTCTAGGCGGTCGGCTATCGATACCAATGTCGAAACCAACGCAAGGCGCAAGGCCTTGAACTGGGATCGAACTCTTCACCCCAGCATTACGAAATGCGTTTCTAATGACTAAGCCACAGACGCCGACATATTACAGTAACAATTACATTAATGAGGCACGTAAGTTAATCCTTTACACGTGAAGTACAAATTCATCATCATCATCAGGTGCCTTGTCGACTGGCATGGGGGATCATGCCTCCCCATAATCTGCGATCTCCTGCAGCATGTATCAATTCTTGTGCCGACACATCTCCATGCCATGCAACAAGACTGTCAAGCATCTTCTCTCGTTGTCTTCCTCTATCTCTCCTTCCACAGATCTTTTCAGTGGTCACAACATGTTCTATTTTCCCTCTTCTCAAAACATGGCCGAAAAATGATGACTGTCTCCTTCTGAAGTCAGCGATAAATTGTCTTCGGACTCCGGCCTTTTTCAAAACCTCTTGGTTGCCCTTTTTGGCTGTCCAAGATATTCTAAGCATTCTTCTGTAAAACCACATCTCTGTGGCCTCTAGAAATTGTTTGGCCGGCCTACCGAGTGTCCAGAATTCACAGCCATATGTTAAAACTGGATGGATGTAGCAAGCAAGAATTCTTTTTCTAACTCTCAATGACAAGTATACATTGCATGAGATGTTTTGTACAAATTCAACAACAGTCAAATGCTACTGCCTATTTTATCGGGACAGCCACAATTCCAGAATCAGGTCTTTCTGTTTACAAAGTTCAGGAAAGAGGTAACGAATCGTGGCGGCTTCAAGAAATCTCAGCATTCTGCCACTGGATTCATTCATTGTTCTGTTGTACCATTACACGACACATACGTATCGCAGTCTGTTTCTCTGTTCCCTTTTATCCTGTGCAATCACTTCAAGATTATGGATGGAATTTAGTCCGGCACCTCCCCGTGTGGGTTCCGGGACCCTACTAAGGGAAAAACAGGAATAGACCCACTCCTTACCTAAATGCATGTCGTAAGAGTCGACTAATTGGGAGTTTCTTTCGAAGTCGGAGTGCATTTGCCTGAGAGGCATGGAACTGTATACAAATGAGTCAGATCTGTAAAAAGAATGCACACGCAACACTCATGTTCTGGAACAGGACTGCAGTCGAAACGTGGATGAACAACCAGAACTTTCCACTAAAGTTTACAGCTGGTTAACGCGAAGAAGAAGAAGAAGTCCAGACCTTTTAGCTTCTCTCATTAAATTTTAAGGGAATGACAAGTAAAGGGCTGTTTTCCACGCCTTTGGACATGTTGGGCATATAGGGCTAGACCTATATCTTTAGACCATCGGTACTTGAAGGGTGATGTGGTCAGCATCACGCCGGCCGCCTCGATTTTCCAGAACTTCACCTGGTGCCCATTTAAGGGTTTGTCGCCCTGAGAGCCAAGCTGGCTTTTAAAAAAAGTCTTGTTTCGTCAAAGCCAAAACCCACGGCCATCCGATCAGTCGGGAAGTATCTAGTCGCTACACCATGGAGGCTCCCTCGTGGACTCTTACGACATGCATTTTGGCGAAGTATTTTGAGTTAAGCCTGGCTATGATCGCTTAAGCTATCATTGAAATCAGAATAGGAGGCTTGAAAAAAATCTTCTCATGGCAACAAAATGGCTGCTACAAATGAGGACCGTACGTGCGATGGGAATAGCTACTGTTTAAATAGGTCAATTTTGAATTACGTAACTAATTACAAAAAATTTTTTAAAATAACTTTAAAACAATATCAAAAACACTAAGCAAGCAACCAACCAGTGAATTAAACAACCAAACATGAAATCAAATATACAGCCAAAAGAAACAACTATTACCGATGAAACAATAAATTAACATACAAATCAACTAGCCATTTAGTCAACAAACCGATCTACAAACCAATCAATCTATCCACACACAAAAACAATCCAGTCAACCTATCCACACACACAAACAATCAAACACAATCAAATCATCACTCAGATCAACCACCCAATCCACAAATGAACCAACCAGCCTGTTCTATGTAACATTACTACAAGAAAGGCAGCAGTAACCCTATGTTCGTAACATTTACTAAGCCAGAGAAACTGTTACCCTCGTCCTGTAACCCTTGTCAGAGTCTCCGGTTTCTGGCGCTGACTCGTCGCAGACGCGTCTGTGAACTACAGAGGTTCTCAAGCTGTTCGCGCTGCAGCTTTCATACAGGAAACTACTGATCTCATAATGGCATTCTATCGTAATTGGCTCTAGGTTCTGTCCACTGGTCGAGGGAGAAGTGGGGGGGGGGGGGGGTGATGGGTAGTGAGGAGGGGTAAAGAGTGGGAGGGGGACTACTAGACTGAGAAATGAACACCTAACAAGCATGTCGCAGAGGGCGATTGCTTGGGGATTTGCGGAGATCAGATGCAGTCGGTCGAAAAGCTCAAATTTCGCAGCCTTGCTATAAACCAAAACACAATGTACCTGCGACCTTTAAGGGTGAGCGAAGAAAAAGAAAAAGAAGAAGAAGAAGAAGAAGAAGAAGAAGAAGAAGAAGAAGAAGAAGAAGAAGAAGAAGAAGAAGAAGAAGAAGAAGAAGAAGAAGAAGAAGAAGAAGAAGAAGAAGAAGAAGAAGAAGAAAAAGAAGAAGACAAAGAAGAAGAAGTGTTGTCCTTCTACCTAGGAATAGTTTACCGTATGCCGAGGACGTCCTACATAGCACGAACTCTGTATCTTCAGCGATGATCCCTAGAAATATCCATACAATTGACATTCGCGAAACGAATAACAGTCTTTGAAACGATTTCACGACCCTGGGAGTGCAAGGCAAATGGCTAAACTACTTACAGTGGAACCTCGCTTAACGAGCATAATTCGTTCTAGAATCAAACTCGTTAAGAGAAACACTCGTTATGCGAAACAATTTTTCTCGTATAGTAATGGCATCCGTCAGTCCCGGGGGACTATGGAGATGTGCCGCTGGCTTTGGGAACAGCATTTGCTGTTACTGTAATGTCCGATGCGGGAATGGCAGTCTTTGCCACACAGGATACACACAAAAGCAGATATTCCCTCGTTGTGAGGCAGTTTTACTCTCCGGTGCCTCCTCTCCACAGCTCGTTGTGTTCGGTTTCTTTCAAAATAACTGTTAAGCATCGCTGGAGTGACCTCTCCAGGGCACAGGCCAGGGCGTTTTGATTTGGAGTACAGACTGTTGCCCAGACAGCAAGTACCCCCTCTCTACGTCGCCGGTGATACCAAGGGAAAGGCAAAAACCAGTACAACTTGGCACCGAGGACGTTGCAGGAATTGCCGGAATAGCACTGTATACAATGCTAAACCGCCTTAGGGATTCCAGCTCCGGATTTTTCCTCAGGGTTGACTCCCGAAGCGCTTTCCCAAACATGGGTATGGCCACAAGGCAGTGGAGGTGTGTAGTCAGAGTTTACCTTCTCCTAGATGAGCTGCACTCCCGTACTGACGAGCCTCATCTACCCGAAGCGTCTGGGTAAAGCGCCAGAGACCCGCTTTCGCCCCTTTTCCTGTTAGTTTAAACATCTCCGCCATGAGAAGGCCAGGAGTTGGACTTTTGCTGTCAGAGGCTTTGAGAGACGCATGCCTTGAGGGTATTTCATGGAGACTGAGAGCTTATCCTCAGCCCCGCCCTCGGCGTAACAGCATTTGGAGACTTTTCTCATATATTTTCTCATATAAATTATTGTAAAATACGATAATGCGTTCCATGTCGAAAAAAAAAATACTCACAAAATGCTATGTATAACGTTTATTCAAAGAAAATTATATCCATATTGTTAAGGAGAGCGAATCATCTTCATCTTTTCTTCCACTGCGGAACGAACCCACCTGGAATGCGAATTCGATTTGCAGAAAAAAGTCTAAATAATTATGAAACATAGCTAATTATTTTTTTTTTAACTAGATAGATGTCCAAATACATTTGTTTTTGCAGATGCTTCAAAATTCGGCAAAAATGCGACACAGCATTATCATTAAATAAATTTGCAACGCACACAGCCACTTCCTTATTAGTGTGATGGTTCTCAGTGTAAGATACAACAGTTTGCCATGCTCTCAGCATTTTTCTTATTTCGCCAGAAGATTGTTGTTTTTCTGTTACCTCCACCTCCTCTTCTGACAAACATTCCTCCAAAACTTCTTGCTGTGAAACACAATGCGCCTCCGTAAGCTCTTGGGTGGTCAGCTCTTGGCTGTGCTCTTCCACAAGCTCTTCGATATCACTGTTATCCACCTACAATCCCTTGATAGTGGCCAAAGACACAATCTCGTTGACTGCAGGTTCCACAGGTACTGTCTCGAATCCCCCAAAGTCACAAATCGACAACGCTCTCCGGCCAAAGCTTCTTCCAAGCAGAAGTTAGGGTTCTCTTGGTAACCCCTTCCCCCGCCTTGTCGATCATCTTGATGCAGGCAATGCTTTGGAAGTGATTTCTCCAAAACTCTTTGAGAGTGAGGTTGGTCCCTTTAGTCACCTGAAAACAATGCTCGAAAAGTGCTTTAGTGTAGAGCTTCTTAAAGTTAGAAATAACTTGCTGGTCCATGGGCTGGAGTAACGGAGTGGTGTTCGGAGGCAGAAACTGGATCTTGATGAACTTAAATTCTTCAGGGAGGTCATGTTGTAGGCCTGGAGGATTCATGTAGGTATATCACAATATAACACAAGTTTGATAAAATGTATGATCACAAGCGACACTACGATGCTACTAAAACGATTGCTAAACACAGATTGATGTAACATGCGCACAAATCGGGACTCCTCCCCTCCTCATCACTCGTTATGCGAAACGTCGCTCGTTAAGCGAGTCATTCTTTTACTATTTCTTTTGCCCGTTATGCGAATTACTCGTTATGAGAGGTGCTCGTTAAGCGAGGTTCTACTGTACTTGCCTTGGAGACGCTACTTGCAATGTGATCTGTTAAATATTATCTATGCATATTAGACCGGACCACAAACACCTGAGTACAGTCTGCAGGCCTGCCCACTGTGCTTACACACACGTAGAGAAACATGACCTCAAGAGCAAAGTGTGCAGAGCAAGCTATGGGTAATGATGGAGGACCTGCAGCTGACATGCGAATTCACAGAGGTAGCCACCTAACGGTCTGACCTGAGCATATGAAACCGAATGCTAAGCAGAAAGGTTAAAAAACAATATTGAAATCCAGACCCTCATTCCACAACCTGGGAACCGTCGTATCCTGACCTACTAGTCACACCTCAAGTAAAAGAAAGCCAACCGTGCTTAGGTCACAATAAAACGAGTATTAACTAAGCGAAACAACCCCAACTGGAAACGTATACAATACATATATATTCTCTTGCCAGGATTTAAAGGCGAATTCTCACGTTTTCCCGATGTTGTTAAAATGTTACGAGATAAATTAAACACTAAAATAACGTTTGGCATAACATTGCCAAACAGGCATATCAGATCATTCTTGTATCCTACGTCACTAAACTCGACACCGTCTATTGGTCGCGCATCGAATAACACCCACGTCACTTCATTCTTTCTTTGTTTAATGTCCCAACTTTTGCATATCCCTGCTTTATCATTCAATGTTCCCCAGGATATCAGATTTGGAATACCCGGCGAATACACTCTTCTAAGATTCGATTTATGTGCAGTGTAGATTTCAAGTTGTTTGTTGTAATCCTGCTTAACACGCAGTCTATACAGAAATGGAGTAAATCTAAACTTCTGGCGTTCTATATATTTTCATATCTTCCATCTCGTTTATTTTAGACACTCTGGGGTAAGAGGGAATAAAGGAGCGGATTGGCTTGCTGGCAGTGCCAAGGAAGACACAGGAAATACAAAGGACTGCCATTAGGCCGAAGTTCTTAATGCTCTTCAGTCTTCTTATGGGCTCCAGGGCCCCATCTTGGAGGGGGCAAAAGAATAGACCCACTGCACCCTTAAAAGGCATGTCGTAAAAGACGACCAACTAGAGGTTTATCCTTCGAAGTAGTTGTGCATCTGCCTGAGAGGCATGGAACCAACAGTCTGCACACAAATAAATCAGATCTGTAAACAGGTATTTACGCAAAACTCAAGTTCTTAAACAAGATCAAAGTCCAGATGTGGACGAACAACCAGAACTTGCAGCCAGAGCTAAAAGCTGATATATGCAAGGAAGAAAAATGTGAACTTTTGGGAGAGGGAAGGGCGAGAAAGTTGGAGTTGAATTAAGGGGAAAAATGTGTGGGGGGGGGGGCGGGTGTGATCTGTCACAGAGACACAAACTAGACGCCATTTAATCAGATCCAATAAATTCGACTCCCCGCCTCCACCTGGTCATGCTTGTCATGCTTACCCACACAGGACTACTTACAGGTTACATCTGGCTTGTGTCTCCGTGACGGATGCCTTAATTATATCATACGTGTAGTCTAACGGCCAATTCGGCATATGCCTTGTTCGTCTGCAGTTCAGACTGCTATATTTTTTTTTTTCACCTTAGGACGAATTGGTAAGCGTTTTAACAGCATTCACGAGGAAACACACGGATCGATCTATCGATTACACACTGTTTTTCTTTCTAGAATCCTATGCTGATCTTCTTAACCAAGCTAGTTACTGTTAACATAAAGAAATCCCAAAAGGTCGTAACATCGAAACTCAAAAACAACAGCCTAAGAGTTAGAACACTTGACCAGTTTGGTTGAAGACACGATCTATCGTCTCTGGATTCGTTTATCTCAGATACAAAAGATAGGATCTCCTCCTAACCCAACAAGCCTCAGGAAGTAGTCCTAATGGAGCTCCTTCGATGGACACAAGTGTCTGACACGTTCAGGGAGTCCCTGGAGATCAGATGTCACAGTGTAGTCTCACCTGGCCACTTTCCTTCGGGCACACGTTTGAATATCAGTCTACGCTGGCGAGCCGACTGGGCTATAACACTTGGACCACCTATAACATTAGGTTTCTTGAGAAAATGACCGTTAATTACTCCCGGCAAATAAATAAATAAACAGGTAATGTTAGTGTTGACAGGGTGTTAAACAAATAGTTGCTTTAATAATGAGGACCCAAACAATGCATTGCACAATTTATTGCATGGCATGTTTCCCCTCTTATTCTGAAGCCTTCGTTTTCCGACTACATAGCTCAGTTCACTACTGCAGTTTTTACAAAGACCCGTTGGGACTCGTCACCGGAGCGACAGTGTTCGTGCTTTGCGTAATGCTGTTGATAGGTGGCTAGCTGTTCTGCAGAGAACGATTGACATAAAAGGGATATAACCCGGTACACTGAAGTAGACTTCAATTTTTAGCAACACATAATAAAGCACAAAAAGGAAATAGTTTCACTAGTGTAGTTCAGTTTAGTCGACGGATCGACTTCATGTCACACGGGTGTAAACCCACAAGTGCTCCGTTCTACTTCAAACTCAAGCATGAATCTGAAGAATCTCTGCACAGTGCACGAACTCGGTTGCTCCGGCGAGGATCCTGAAATACTTTGGGTAGATATTTAACTCCAACTTCGTGCGCTGCGCTGAGATTATTCTGACTCAGACTTGAGTTAGAAGTAGAGCGGAGCACTTATGGGTTATTGCTACCCTTGTGCCATGATGTTGATCCGTTGTTCAAATCATCAACAAACTAGCTTCCCGCAGACTCTAGGCAGCAAACAGCGCTAAGGTAATATATTGGTACTGCGGTAGCATTCTCTTCGTGTGGGTTTTGGGAGACCCATTTTGGGGAGAAAATAATCCCCACCCTCCCCACCCGCCGCTGCACAAACAAGCATGTCGTATAAGACTAATTATTTTTGTATCCATCGAAATTGGAGTGTTTCTGCCTGAGAAGTAATAGTCTGGTTCCCAAACAAAAGTCAGACACCCTGAGTCTTACCTCCCCCCCCCCCCCCCCCCCCCCCCCCCGCCCCCCCCCCTCTCTCCCAAATTTTTTTTTTTTTAGGTGGAGAGTAGGTGTGGGTGTGGGGAGACGAGTTCTCATCTCCCACATATTTTGCCAGGGGGTTAAATGAAACTATTATGTTTAAACATTTATTTTCCCTTTATTAATCATATGTATATATATATATATTATGTTTGCCACCATCAGCTCGAAAAAATAATAATTATAATGTTATTATTGGGCTCTTAAATAGGTCTGAAAGCAACTGAACCCCGTCCATTTGAATACTAAGAGGGCCTGAACCGACTTTTGACACTCAGAATGACGTTTTTTCAATGGATGAAATCAGGAGATCCCGCACTGGACAGCCTGAGGGTTTTAACACGGGCTCACATCCAGTAATGTGGGTCAGTGGGTTATGATGCTTGCTGATTCAATCTCGACATAATCACAGGCATGGAACATCTAAGCTTTCATCCAGGTAACAGTGTCAGTGCAGGCCTGCATACAACTGCTTTGTGTCATCATACATATGTATAATATATATATATATATGTATGTATATTATGAAAAAACTATTATACAGACTAAAAACAACACACAATACCGTGTGCCCGCGATAGCTCAGTTGGTAGAGCGGAGGACTGTAGAGGAGTTCATTGATATCCTTAGGTCGCTGGTTCAAATCCGGCTCGCGGGATCTATTTTTTTTTTTTTTTGGTCTTCAAGACAGGATATAACGAACAAGCACAAGCTTCACCTGAGTAGTTCACCATTGTGCCGTGTGGGCACTGTAAGCAACATTTCCTTTGCTTTTCTTACCTTTTCCTGTATTCTTCTGCCTTCTAGCCCCCCCCCCCCCCCACCCCCACCCCTCCATGGAGCATAGGCCCTCAACCAACTCGTGATAGGTTGGTTTATCCTTCCCTACCGCATGCAGCTCTCTCCATCTCCTCCCCATCCTTTTAACCTCCCTCTCTAGCTCCCTTCTCCGTTGGATGTTTGGTCTTCCTTCATTTCTATGCCTCTATGGCCTAGGGGCTCCAGTGCAAAGACATTCTAGTTATATTGTTATTATTATTTTGTACATGTGATTGTATGTGTGTGTACGCATGGATGAATGTATAGGTGTATATGTATGAAGTGTGTGTGTGTGTGCATGTATATCCATAAATGTGTGTGTGTGTGTTTCCTGTTTGTGCATTTATGTCTATGTATGTGTATGTGTTTTATGTTTGTGTATGTATGTGGATGCATGTGTGTATGTATTACGTATGTCTGTATATAAGTGTACATGTATGAGAAGGTAGAAGTATGTATACGTGTGTGTGAGTGTGTACGATTGTGTACACATGATGTGTGTATGCATTATTCTATAATTTATATTTCTTTATTATATCCATAACAAGCATTATTGATAACAGGCATTGGTACTCTGAAAAATGAGTGCTTAGAAGGGCCGAATTTCAGACGGGCCTGCGTGGCCCAATTTGTAACCCTTTGAAAATAAAGTTCGTTCGTTCTCAGGTTTTCACAAGGTGTGTCCTATCAAACGCCAGCGTTTTTTTTTTTTTTTTTTTTCACCTCTTGGTCACTGGAACTTGTTTAGTTCTCTCCAAAAAAGCTCTCCATTGGTGATTCAGTCATGTCATATAGTGCATGCATCCGTTAATGAATGTTTGTGGTTTACTAGAAATTTTTTTTTTTTAAATCTGTTCTCCAGGTTTCCGCTCCATTCAACAGATTTGTTTTGATATTAAAATTAAAATGTTAAGCTTAGCATTAGTATTAATTTCTTGTAATCTCAACAGATTCCCCAATGCTATGAAAGCTCATCTTTTCTTTTGTATCTTAAATCTCTATTAGTTCCTCCATCTTTATCTACATTACTGGCAGAATAGGTGTACGACTACACGTCTTGGAGTGGGATACCATTAGAAAAACCGCATTACTATTTGCCTAATTTATTCTCATTACCTTTATCTTTCCCTTATGGATTTCTAGACCTAGCTGTTGTGATCTCGCATTAAGTATATTCGATTTCTCTTGCGTCTTCTTCTTCTGCGTTAATCAAAAAATGTAATTGCGTTGTGTTCGTTAACAACATGGCTGAGATATTTAACACATACTTTTGCTGGCATTTGTTGACCGGGCCAACATTCCCGGTCTGATGCATCTGATTCTGCGAATGGGATATAAGGGAAATATCATCAGCGAAGTCCAGATGAGCAAGCTGTTTTGTAGGGGTCCACTGAATTCAATTCTTGGTGTTAGCAGTTGCTGTCTTTATAATTCAGTCTATTATCAGTAAAAATAGGAGAGGCGACAAAAGACATCCCTGTCTCACACCTGTTAAATATATCTGTTAGCTTTCCCTCATGAAGAACTCGACGTTTCATGCCTTTATATGTTGCCTTTACTAAGTTAATAATTTTCTGTAGGAATCCACAGTATCCCATTTATTCCTATATTAAATGTCTTATATACATTCCCTCACATAATCCTTCTTTAGATGGTGTCTGTCGTTCCGCATTTCTCTTTCAATAGCCTTTCTCGTAAATGGCATCATCTCTGCACATCTCTTTCTCTCCCTCTCTGTCTAACTCTATCACTCTCTCTCTCTCTCTCTCTCTCTCTCTCTCTCTCTCTCTCTCTCTCTCTCTCTCTCTCTCTCTCTGTCCTTTGTCAGTCTATCTTAGCAATCCTCCCAAGAACCCATTTTCCTGTGCCTGTGAATGTAGATATTTGCATTCACATATTCTTAACCTAATAAGATAGGGTGGTCAGTTGCCTTACACCACAGTATCCAATATCCTTTGCACCAAACTACCGTATTTCCCCAAGGACAAGACGCACTAATTTTCCAAAAATAAATGGTACAACAATCACATCTTCTATTCCCACATGTTTGTGTGTAGGATTCTGTGTGAATGTTACGGCGCAATAATGCAGGCTGTGTACCTAGGTACAGTATTCAAGCAAGTAAAAGTAAAGGACCCTTTTCCACGCCTTTAGGCGTATAGGGCATATAGGGCTAGAACTATTTTACAGACCAATCGTCACAAGATGGGTGATGTGGTCAGCATTACACCGGCCGCCTTTACTTCTCAAGACTGCACCCGGTACCATTCAAGACTGGGTCGACCCGGGAGCCAAGGTTATTTTTGAAAAAAAAAGTCTGCCTCCGCCAGGGAGCGAATCCACGACCTTCCGATCCTCAGGCGAGCGTCTAGTCGCTCCGCCACATCGACTCCCTGGTACAGTATTTAGTATTGCAAAAAATCCACAGTGCCTGGAGTTACCTCCATCTGTCTCCTGTGGAATGCGGGTGTTGTTGGTAATAAAAGAGCTAACGGCTCTGTCTAAATTTAAGATAGCCTGTCTATGGATTTACAAACTGTTGTCACTGCCATTAGACTTCAACGAGGGTCGGGGGATTTTGGGAGCTGCGTGATCAGGTCGCTGTTAAGAATGCGAGAGCTGTGGTTACTGTTAGGTACGAGAGGCACAGTGAAAGTACAAACAATCATGTCAACCAGAGAACAACTAGCACTATTAACCACGGCAAGCTGTTATGTATGCTGAAAGGGGAATCTGCGCACTTGTGGTCATCTTAACATGCATTATGAGCCCCGGGGAAAACTGTGTGCTGGGGCCCCTACAACATCTCCCAACATGGACAGAGCATGGAATTGCGTGACCTGGACGTAAAGCACGCCTATAACGCTGTCGAGGACAAGATAGGAGACATTTTAACCAACTCCTCGTGGGAACAATCAGTAGAGGTACCTTGGAGTTGCTGCTGCATCGGAAGACTGATCACCCAAAAGAATGCCTTATGTGTAATGACGTTGATTGTGATATAGCTCATAGAAATCCATCACCCTAGCCACTTGAGAAGCGTAAGACAAAAACAGAAAAGAATGACACTGTGCTAAAACACGGTTTCAGTGTGACGACAAAAGAAGAAAAAGAAATTTTTTTTTTAAATTATGTGGCAAGTAACTTGATATACCCAAATAAGCCATTTGACCTATATGCTCATGGGGCCCTGGGGCAAGTGCCCTGTAGTAGACCTATGCGTTATGACAGCACTGCACTTATAGACAGGTACCAGGCGCCCTAAAGTTTACCCAACTCATAACTCGCCTATCTTCCACACTTCTGTTTGTACAACATATTAGTCATAACCATGCTTTGAAATCAGACGAAATAGTTTTCCCTCCCTTTGGTATCTCCTCTAACGAAGCAAAGGCATGAATTTGTAATAGCCGTGTGTATACGTTCATTATCTCTCGCAACACTTGGCGGGATCCGGACGAACCTGCATGTAGCCAATGTTTGTGACATGAGAAAGACTTGTTACCTGGTTGCCGGGAATGACCGAAAATCCCCTTGTTTGTTTGGCACACTTGTCTGTCAGCGGACGCCAAGTCATTGAACACCAGCCACACTAACTGACAAACACGGGAGAAGCTCGGATGAAGATCCCAGGGATCTAGCTCTCTGGATGTAGCCCTGTTTGGCCAAACTTGTGGAGAGATCGTTGAACAGCCCATGTGGATTTAAAGAAAAGCTGTAAACACGAGACGTGTTGAGAGTACACTCGAGTGACTTCTGCAGATACAACGGCTAGGACCGATGTTGTGGCCAGAAGATAGCAGAGACGGTTACACGTCTGATTAATCTAGTTAACCATTGTTTCCTGGTCTCCGGGAAGATATATTGTTTGTCCAAACAAGATCCGCTGATTCTTGATAATTTGTTGAGGTTCTGAAGCATCAAAATTATCTGGCCATATTCTAGCCTTCATTGCAGCTGTGAATATTCTGATCTGGCTTTCATGAGCTGTACCAGTTCAGAGTCGATGCTATGTTGTTTGGGCGTTGTTATAGTGCAGTGGTTATAGTACGTTCACCTGCCGATACAGCGTTCTTATGAGTAGAATTCCTATCAAACTAGGTTTTGTTTTTAAAATTGGCATGAGGTCTGAGGTCACCCTCAGTCCTCCCCGTGTTGGCCCTGTGCCTTTTCCAAGGGGTGGGGGGGGGGGAAGAGACCGGTTAAGGCGAACTCAGATGTGGTGAATTTCAGAACAATTTCTTCATCCTGGGTAATTTTTCTTGCTTGAATTTTTATCTGGATAGAAGGAATTTATGACAAGAAGAGCATTTCTTGGGTCCAGGATGAATTCTCCTTATCAGGTCAGCACCGACTTTGGTCAATATAAAATGGTTAGGAAGTAATCTTTAGTCCAGTATGGATGAGTTTTGTGCGAAATCGTCAGTGAGTGACGTTCAACCCCACCAGGACCGCATAACGAGCAAAATTACACTGGGTGACACAACGTTCCACCATTCGTATGTTAATCACCGAACGGCAAGTCCTAGAAACCCCGTTCAGCCTGTAAAGTTATATTAGGGCCCCCGATGACGGTTATGAAGAAACTTAAAGTGTCCCGACGCGGTCGGGCTTTGATATAGCAAACAGTGTCCCCCGTTTGGGAGCAGGTTTTGTGTGCGCGCGCGTGTCTGTATGTGTGTGTGTAAGTAGGTAAGTAAATAAGTAAGTAAGTAAATTCTACCCCATCAGGACATCACACAGAGCGAAAAACACCAGATGACACAAAGTTCCACCATGCCGATAAGATCACTCCTGGAGAGGTCCCAGAAACCGCGTTCAACCGACAGGTTAGATTACGGCCTCCGGCAAAAGCCGGTGTGGGGCTTTAAAATATCGAAAAATTACGCGACTTTGGTTTTAAGTATGTATCCCCGTGCATAAGTATGCGTACTCGAAATTTAAAATATTTTACATTATAAAACAGGATTACGAAAGAAAGATATAACAACAAAAGTTTGCTTCTGTAGTTATCCGCGATGTGTACTTTGGCATCAAACTTCAGACAGGATTTGGAGCCATTATCTTTCATGTAAGGGACATAATTTTACGTGACTAAAGTGTCTAATATTTTTATCACTGCGAACAGAACTTGTTCAATAATTACTTCCCCTCGTCGTCTGCACTTTCATAAATTCCCATCAAGGATCTGCCTGCCAAATCCTTTCCTTTGTGCCAACAAATCCTGTCATAATTTGTTAACGCTTCGCTATCTGTCCCTGTTTAGGAAACTAAGTCCCGTAATCCGTGTAATGTGTTTATGTCTTTGGAAATGGCGACGCGGGGAACGAACATTGATTTATAGGTATGTGATTTCTGCAACATTGATAAGTGCCAGTGTTGAAACCTTCTGGTTGTTATGTTCCGAGAGTTTGTGGAATGCCACTTATCAGCGAGGTTTGTCAATATGACACAAGCGGGCGTTGACATACCTCGAAGTGATAGTTGCATTAATCACACAACATGAAAGAGGTGATTCAGTTTTTTTTTATTGTAACTATATGACATTGCCTGCTGATAAAGAGACACACAAAAAAAGATCACACCTAGCGTAACTCCTAGACGGAGAAAACCACTGCTAAAAAAAGGGAACGATATAAAACCAAAAGAAAATGAGATCAGCTAGCTTCTCAATTTGACAAATACAAAAAGGTGAACGTTTCGGCCAAAGCGCCCCAATCAGCACATACATAAGTTAAACAAAACCACACTATTATAGAAAATAACTTAGCTGTCGTATCCTGAAGCAGCCACGTTGATGTCTTACCAGTAGAATATAAAAAGATAGGAGAGGACAACTCATAAATTGACAAGAGGAGACCACTGTAGCTAGAGCCAGAGAAAAATCTCCCCTAAACATATACGAGAAAATCACTCGTAAACAGAGTAGATTGACACCTCTGAATAGACAGGAAACGGCAACTCCTAATAAAGCACGAAAAGATAACTTCAGTCAAGCCAAGATGAGATCACTCATGATTGAAGCTTACAGGCATAACTGTTGGCTCTCATTTCTACTGTAATGACAGCGATTTTCTGGCGCGGGCTATTACATGACGATGACGATGGTGATGGTAGTGGTGATGATGGTGATGGTGATAGGGGTGATGATAGTGATAGTGGTGATGGTGGTGATGGTTGTGACGGTGATGGTGATAGTGGTGATGATGGTGGTGGTGGTGATGATGGTTGTGATGGTTGTGGTTGTGATGGTGGTGATGGTGATGGATGTAGTGGTAGTGGTTTGATGGTGATGGTGGTGATAGTGGTGATGGTGATGGTGGTGGTGATGGTGATGGTTGTAGTGGTGGTGGTGCAGGTGGTGGTGATAGTGGTGATGGTTGTAGTGGTGGAGGTGATGGTGATGGTGGTGGTGGTGATAGTGGTGGTGGTGATGGTGGTGATGGTGATGGTTGTAGTGGTGGAGGTGATGGTGATGGTTGTGGTGGTGATAGTGGTGGTGGTGGTGATGGTGGTGGTGATGGTGGTGTTGATGGTGATGGTGATAGTGGTGGTGGTGGTGATGGTGGTGTTGATGGTGATGGTGATAGTGGTGATAGTGATGGTGGTGATGGTTGTGGTGGTGATAGTGGTGGTGGTGATGGTGGTGGTGATGGTGGTGTTGATGGTGGTGGTGATAGTGGTGGTGGTGGTGATGGTGGTGTTGATGGTGATGGTGATAGTGGTGATAGTGATGGTGGTGATGGAGATGGTTGTAGTGGTGGTGGTGAAGGTGGTGGTGGTGGTGGTGATGGTGATGGTTGTAGTGGTGGAGGTGATGGTGGTGGTGATGGTTTTAGTGTTGGTAGTGATGGTGATGGTGATGGTGGTGGTTGTAGTGGTGATGGTGAGGGTGATGGTGATAGTGGTGATGATGGTGGTGATGGTGATAGTGGTGACGATGGTGATAGCGGTGACGGTAATGGTGATAGTGGTGATGGTGGCAAGACTCCAGAACTGTTCTTCTAAACATTCAGTGCGGCCCTGCTGGATGTTTAAGCACCATCACTGAATTTCCAGGTAACTGGGCTAGCAACAATGTTACCACAGCCCAAACATTGATGCCATTGCTGCCTGGATTTCCCACACTTTCGTTGTAGGCAGGAAAGAGGCAACCTAGCATTAGGGGTAGAGGTGGGGGAGGGGAGGGGGTTGAATCTGAGGTCCTAGGAATTGGGGCCGTTTTCTTAGCGTGTGTTCTATCAAGTAACATTGTCTTTTCAGAATTAGGGACTTAGTAAGTGACTTGGACTACCAAAAGAAGAAGAAATAAAAAAAAAGTCACCTAAGTTTTTTTCTGAGGCTAGTGCTGTCGCCACGTACTGTGCAGATTGGGATTTTTTTTTATTTTTTTGCTCCCGCACCCCCCCCCCCCCCCTTTTTCTAAAAAAATATGCATAACTTTACCGAGAATTCGAACTCGGGTCTCCTCCACCACAGCCCAGCATTCTTATCCGCTCGACACCTCAGCATCTTTTTTATGTATACAAACAACATGTCAACCATCCGAGACAAAGTTAGAAATAATATTATCAGACAGACTGAAGGAACAACAAGGTGCAGCAAATTCATTGACACACAAAAGATCAAATGGTTTGGTCGTCTGGTAAGAATGCAGCGAGAACAACTACCAATGCAGACGCTACACATTTAAAGATCTTAAGTGGAAGCAAGAGACGATCCTTGGAGGAAATGGGTTGATGGCATTAAAGAGCTTCTACAGTGACACGGAATGACAATAGCCTTTGCTGCCCGTCAAGTAATCAGCTGCAAACTGCTTCTCCTCACAAAGCTTAACGGCATAAGTTGAGATTGATGATGGTGCTGCTGATGATGACATGTATACCACCGACTCTCTCGTTAAATACATCACGAATAACGTGCCTAATCTGATCTTTGTGTCTGGTAATGCAGGTGTTCAAGGCAATGAGTGTGCATATTTGCCGGCGGACAAGGCGGTTACCAAGACCAACATGGAGCAATGTCATTAGTGCAATGGGAAATGCATTTAGCGAAGAAGATCATGACAAGTGGCGTAACTCGGTATCCTTGTCTAGAATGGTGGACTTTGAGGTGCAGTCTAGAGCAGCCGGATATTAACATTTCACCAAAGGCACAGGCATTTGATTATGCGTTAGGCGTTAGCGCAGTCGATAAGAGGCTCGCTTTCAAATATAGCTGCGACTCGCTGCAGCTCACGGCCGGTGTTCGAAGCCGGGCGGTTCCCGGAGTTCACCCAGCCTCTAGGAAATGGGTACCAGAGTTGACACTCTGGGGTAAATTAAGGAACATCGCTGCAGCTACAGAGTTACGTGCGAACGGCGACACAGGCGGACAGTTTCTTATCAGCTGTCGGTACTGGTGACAGAGCACATATGGTTTATAACCATGTGCAATTACGCTGGTTCACATCTCCCGACTTTACCTTTCTTTAAATCATTTTATTTAATTAATCGACACAAAACCAGCGTTGTCATCGTTTTACCCTTGTGGGGAGATAGGAGGAGATCGGAGCACCTATGGATCTGTCCCGAGTGCTGTGATGCTAGTCACCAATCACTAATTACATTTATACATCTCTTTATGGAGTCAAATCTCACAGTTAGAGATTCCCTGATGTTTTCTAGGACTATGACACATTCCACCGTCTCCACACAGATCGAAGACGCCACCCCGTCTGGCCTTGCAATAATTACTTATAAGTTGTTTGTATGTCCACAGAACTACACGATTCCTCCTGGCTTGTTCACAGTTTGACATCAAAGTTTGCGTGGCCCCTGAGGTGGCAGATATCTGGCCCAGGCTGACAGCTCTACCCGGTCGCCACTTGGAGACTCAGGAATACCTTTGTCTGGGGCGTTATCGCTTTCGGCGCTAGGTGCCTAACGTCTTGTAGCGATACTTACATTCTGGAATATTCTCCATAGAGATAGCCACCTTATCGGCGTTTTGAAAAGTGGGATTATAAAGTGGCAATTTTTATAGATAGTCTGTCCTACACACAATATTTGAAGATAGTTTCGTTTGTGGTATGCATGTATGTGGGTTGATGTATCTGCGTGTATGTGGGTTGATGTATCTGCATGTATGTGGGTTGATGTATCTGCATGTATGTGGGTTGATGTGTGTGCATGTATGTGGGTTGATGTGTGTGCATGTATGTGGGTTGAAGTGTGTGCATGTATGTATGTATGTATGTATGTATGTATGTATGTATGTATGTATGTATGTATGTATGTATGTATGTATGTATGTATGTATGTATGTATGTATGTATGTATGTATGTATGTATGTATGTATGTATGTATGTATGTATGTATGTATGTATTCTGTCTGTCTGTCTGTCTGTCTGTCTGTCTGTCTGTCTGTCTTTGTGAACACCAGTTCATATTTTAGCAGAGAACTGGTGGACCCAGCACGGACATCCGCCAAGATCCAGACGATGAGTTCTGAAAGAACCCATGCTATGTATGAACAACACACCCTCATATTGAACTATACCGCGTGTCCTTGTTATCTTGTTCATCCTTTTACACCCTCTGCACACGGTACTTCTCTTTGTCGTTTTAGCACAGCCTGTGATCTATTAAGACGAAGAACATTATGATTCAGTTTGATTCCTTGTTGTCCGATCCTCCTTGACTGGTCAGTTAATATGTCCGAGTATAAATGACTTTTTCTATTATGACCATTGTTTGGTAAGTTCATCTTTCACTGCTCTTGCTTCACTATTGAGGTCAAGCGTATTAGACGCATTAGTTGACCCGCTATGGAAAACTGCCCATCTTCATGACCTCTGCTGGACTCCACAATCTGGCTGATCCGGTTGATGTCCAAATTTGGACGTTATGAGTTTGTTTTCCTACACGCCTTCATTGGCTATTTAGACATTTATTGACTCGGCAGGTCACTGCGCAGAGAGATCAGGGTCAGAGGTCGGAGTTCTCGCCCCTTTGCGTGCTTCCCCTAGAGGGCCACACCTGTCGATATGTCTTCCACCAATCCCAACCGGCGTTTCATCTTTGTCAGAACCATCACTTCCTATTGTAGTTGATTCAATATGGCTGTCTCTAGAGCCGCGAGAGCAAATGCTGTCTGTTTGCGGTGGGATTCGCTCTACTTCACGTGTTGGCGCTGGTATGGGTGGTCTTTCTTGTCCTGCATTGTACCAGCACGTTGCTCGGAGGCGTTGCATCAAACTTCCAAGGGTAGAAATCAAACAGCAGCTAGATCCGGGCGTATCGGAACGCTGACGTCACGGGGGAAAACTCCAGAACCCATGTTTCAGCAGACTGATGTAAATATCCCTTTATTTATAATGTCTTATGGACGGTAGTTACAAGGCTTCATTTTGATAAGGCAAACTGCCACACGCATTGTGTGAAAGAAAGATTTTAAAAAAGAAAAAATACAAATAACAAAGGGTATGCTAGCTCTTCGGGTATTGAACACAAGAAGTTCAAGTGACACGAGCAGACCCAAGTCGGCCGTAGACAGGTAAGATCAAAGAATGTGTGGCTAGAATATTTTGCAGTTTGAGCTGTTTTAAGAACTTGGCGGACACAAGTGGTTGGTTCATTCTGTGGCGCAGTCTGTGCCGGCGTGGCTTATCTTTCTGGTATTTGTTCAGTCCCAAGTTTCTATTTCATCTTTGTCAACTAAAGCACCGAGGAGAATTGCACTTTTTAAAAATAGTCCGTCGCAACCTATCTACCTTGAACTTGGAGTGTTGTTATTATGGCACGCGTTGTTGTTGTTGTTGTTGTTGTTGTTCTTGTTCTTCTTCTTCTTCTTCTTCTTCTTCTTCTTCTTCTTCTTCTTCTTCATCACATCATCATCTTCTTCTTCTTCTTCTTCTTCTTCTTCTTCTTCTTCTTCTTCTGCTTCTGCTAAAGCAACATACTGATGTGAGTTGTGGACTATTTCGCCGTCCTTAAAAAAAAAAATATAGGGGCATTTGAACTGGAATGCTATGGAAATAGTCTCAGAATACCATACAAGATCTGAACATCAATGAAGATTGGCTAATAAACAGCATCTTGTCTCGGAAGCTGAAATATTTTGGTCATATTAAGCGAGGCGGCGGAAAAAAATAATATCAGAAGGCATGGTACCAGGAAGGAGGGGCAGGGGCCGACCAACACGAAGATGGACACAGGATATAAATGACTTCTCGATTATGAAGGTACACGAAGCGGGAGAGCTGGCGTTTCTTTCATGCAGACCGTGATGAGAGCGACGTTCTGTGCAGGACCTGTTTTTTGCTGTTAAGGAAACATCAGTAATAAATAATAACATTATGCATGGTGGGTTTCTATGTCTCTTTTTATTTGGGTAGGGGAGGGGTGGAAGTCAATGTTGCTGAAACCTCAATTAACGGTGCCTGTACCGTGCCCAATTATAGTTCCGATTATAACTTGTGTGAAGGGATTAGCCAGAAATATCCCTGTTCTCCGGCTTGTCGGAGATATTTACTGTGGTCAGTACTCTCCATTTGATTCTCTTTTCATCCTCTTTGAAGTTGACCTTCCACAGCGGTTAGCAGATGAACCATAAAAGTGGATAAACTCCATCGAGCACAGGTTAAAATAGGTTGTTTGATGTTCCCTTGGTGAAAAGATGATCACCTTGTATCGAGAGGAACAATGCCAGCTTCATCAACTGATTTTTAAAAAGCAGACTGTCTTTGGTGGATGATGCGCACCGTTGAGGTCAGACACATTCCGTGCTCTGCGGTGGCCAGTTTACTTATCAGCATCTTGTGCCGTGTCGATAAATGTGGCCGATGATGGACTTCCGATCTCATGCATTCACCTGAAATACGCATGGATTTTTCTCCCGCCCAGGTAGTTAGTCTTTCCTCTTGAGCCTCGGGCAGAAGTCATAGCTGTCCATGTCTGTTGCCACCTGTTTTAGGTCTTGAATGTTTATTAGATCCATAGTGGAGCCTTCTCTGATGATGGTTTCTGTGCAGGGTCTCCATTGATCTTCCCAGTTTTAATTTCCCTTTCACTGACGATATGAGGGCTTGATGGGGGCGTCGGGTCTTATCCGTTCTAAGTGCATGACCAGTGTAGTTCCAGCGGCGCTTTCTGATAAAACTGGACCTATTTTCTTGCTTGGTTTCTTGTCATATTTGTGTATCGGATCCTGCCCATTGCTGTGTGGTTAAATGATTCGGTCGCGATCAATCCATCCTGCGTTTTTTGGTCTTTTCAAAGATAATGTGATGCTGTTGCTGTCTCTAGTCACAGTGTTTCTCGACATTTTTAAACCAATGGCCCAGCAACAAGGGAAAACTGTTTCATGGCCCACGTGACAGATAGCCAAACACAGAGACAAAAACAAATGTAGAAGATAGTTTGTGTGAGTGTGTGTGTGTGTGTGTGTGTGTGTGTGTGTGTGTGTGTGTGTGTGTGTGTGTGTGTGTTTATGTGTATGTTAAATCTAATATATTGAAATAAATTTTTTTAGATAATGTGACATCTTCTGCTGCTGTATAGAGGTAATACAATCTTATAGGAGCGTTAATTGTGACAGACGAAGGGCCGCAATAACGTTTATTTGATCTCGCTGTTTTGGTTATCATTACTTATGCGGCTGATAAAAGTCTTTTCACACAAATAGGCAGTGTTGAAAAACGACCAACAATCTGATAGCTCAATGATTTGATATTCTTTTTTTTTTTTTTTTTTCATAGATATCCAAGCCTCAGAAAATGATGACGTTTTATGTCTGGACACAAGACTCGGGTCAGAAGACAACTAGATCAGTTTTTTTTTTTTTTTTTTTATAATATTCAAAGTTTTCAGCTAACGTCTTTAGATGTTTACATGTTACTTTGAATATCACTTGTACCGGTTTGATTCTCGTCCTTGATGTGTTAATCATACAGACTGCAATCCTGGAAGAGAAAAACTAACTAATCTAACTCGTTACAAGGTTAGGCAGAACTGTTGGGCAGCCCACCATAATTTTTCCGCGGCCCACTATTGGAACACAGCCACCAGTGGATCACAGCCACCAGTGGATCACAGCCACCAGTGGATCACAGCCACCAGTGGATCACAACCACCAGTGGATCACAGCCACCAGTGGATCACAGCCACCAGTGGATCACAGCCACCAGTGGATCACAACCACCAGTGGATCACAGCCACCAGTGGATCACAGCCACGAGTGGATCACAACCACCAGTGGATCACAACCACCAGTGGATCACAACCACCAGTGGATCACAGCCACCAGTGGATCAGAGCCACCAGTGGATCACAGCTACCAGTGGATCACAGCCACCACTGGAACACAGCCACCAGTGGAACACAACCACCAGTGGAACACAGCCACCAGTGGAACACAGCCACCAGTGAAACACAGTCACCAGTGGAACACAGTCACCAGTGGAACACAGCCACCAGTGGAACACAGCCGCCAGTGGAACACAACCACCAGTGGATCACAGCCACCAGTGGATCACAGCCACCAGTGGAACACAGCCACCAGTGGAACAAAACCACCAGTGGAACACAGCCACCAGTGGAACACAGCTACCGGTGGAACACAGTCACCAGTGGATCACAGCTACCAGTGGATAACAGCTACCAGTGGACCACAGCTACCAGTGGATCACAGCTACAAGTGGATCACAGCAACCAGTGGATCACAACCACCAGTGGATCACAGCTACCAGTGGATCACAACCACCAGTGGATCACAGCCACCAGTGGATCACAGCTACCACTGGATCACAGCCACCAGTGGAACACAGCCACCAGGGGAACACAGCTACCAGTGGATCACAGCTACCAGTGGATCACAGCTACCAATGGATCACGGCCACCAGTGGAACACAGCCACCAGTGGAACACAGCTACCAGTGGAACACAGCCACCAGTGGATCACAGCTACCAGTGGATCACAGCTACCAGTGGATCACATCAACCAGTGTATCACAGCTACCAGTGGATCACAGCTACCAGTGGACTATATATTTTGGTTTTTGGCGTGTGTGTGTGTACTACAGAAAAAAAAAAATAATAACTATGGAAAAGAGATTCAAATGCTAAGTGAGCAGAAGAGATAAAAAAAATGAAATCATAGAAATGAAGTCATAAGAGAAAAAGTCTTTAGAGAACTAAACTACAAACTAAGGCAGGGGATCAAACGGTTTGCCCACTCGGCGAGAATACCTGGCAATGCTATAACATGCAAGCGTGTCGTAAAGAGGAAAGGGGCGTAAAAGACGAGGCAGACCAAAGGTAAGATGGGAAGATGGCAACAGATAAACTCTTTAACAGCACGATGTTTCCATGAACGAAATGGGCAGACGAGCAAGAAGTAGAACTTTGTATCTTCCTCGAATCCCTAAAAGATAAAAGGGCAAGGGAAGAAGAAGCGAGAAATGAAATGATACATTATAAGAAAGAATGAAACGGAGGGAGAGAGAGAGAGAGAGAGGGGGAGGGAGAGAGGGAGAGAGAGAGAGAGAGAGAAAACCGGATAGGGGTTAGAGAAAAAGGGAGCGGAGAGATAGAGGGAAAGAGAGAGAGGGAGAGAGAGAGAAAAAACCAGATAGGGGTTAGAGAAGAAGAGAGCGGAGAGCGGTGAAATCAGAGAGACCGAAATGCAGAGAGAAAAAGACAGATAGCTAGAGAGAGAGAGAGAGAGAGAGAGAGAGAGAGAGAGAGAGAGAGAGAGAGAGAGAGAGAGAGAGAAAGGAGAGAAAGAGAGAGAGAGAGAGAGAGAGAGAGAGAGAGAGAGAGAGAGAGAGAGAAAGGGGCGAGACAGAGATGCCATTTACCCCAGAAAAATAAGAGTCACTGACCCCTAGAGCACGGCTTCCATAACTTGAACACCCCCAAAATACAACAAATACCTGGTGCCCACCTGTCGCTCCGGTTGCCACACACAAATAGTCAATTTGTGTACACACAAAATGTATATGAACGTCACTGTCACACCTGACATGAGCCATCTTCCTTCCATCAGCTCATGACAAGGCCAGCTGATGACTTGACAGCTTCTGAAAGACATGAATTGATTCCCGTGACCACATTTGTCTCGAAGTCAACTGACAGGAGTAACGTTCCGCTCACAGAGATGCTGTAAAGTCAGAAACCAATGACAGAATTTGCAAACAATTCCACACTGTGATAAAACACACCCACTAAAAGCCGACAGTGACCCGCCTCTTTCAAACATCCATACAATAGGACAAAAGGGAACTACGGCCTTCTCTCTGTGCTCACGTTAGATTCTGCAACTCGACCCAGAGCTCAGTCCATGAGCAACCAAGATCTACCATTTGGTGGTTGTCTCCAATCACACGAGAAGGCGCCAAAATGCATTCATTTCTGGTCTCATCTGAGAGATTACTTTTGTCTAGTCTGGTTTTACATGAAGTCTAGAGCTGTCTGAGCCTGTCTTTACTTCTCTACAGTAAGACGTACAGGTTATATTACAGTCTTTTCTCGTGTGCCCTAAAGCAACCGGCCACTTTTCACCTCAGTCATATTTGTATATTTCAATCGGCACTTGATGGGCAATTTTGTCAAAATCACGTCGACCGCCTTTGCTTCCCATGAATTTACCTGGTACGCATGTTTGGTTAGGTCGACGTGGCAGCCAAATTCATTTTGGGGCGTGGGGAGGGGAGGGTGGGGGACCTGAGTCCATGGGAATTCTGTCTTGACGAGTGTCTATGCACAACGCCAGGCTTGGAAGTAGAGATGGATTTAATCTTTACTTTTCTAGCCTATAGAGATCCCTTTCTAGCAGGTGATTCATCATTGCGTGGGTCAACATGTGGATACTGACTACTGATTATTACTGATTTAGGAATCGACATCATTGCACACCGGACATATCTATATGTGCTCCGTCTCTCACAGCAAATGTCTTAAGGTGTAGATACTAACTGTTTATGTTTGTGATTGTAACAAGTTGTTCTTTTCCTCTCATGCGACCTTCCTTACCTGATGCACGTTTAATTATTTGTTCACACAATCCTATACATGTTATTTCATCTAACCCCGTGTCTACTATCAGCATTTGTTCATTAATGGTCTTCCCCGTGTCTACTATCAGCATTTGTTCATTAATGGTCTTCCCCGTGTCTACTATCAGCATTTGTTCATTAATGGTCTTCCCCGTGTCTTCTATCAGCATTTGTTCATTAATGGTCTTCCCCGTGTCTACTATCAGCATTTGTTCATCAATGCTCTTCCCCGTGTCTTCTATCAGCATTTGTTCATTAATGGTCTTCGCCGTGTCTTCTATCAGCATTTGTTCATTAATGGTCTTCCCTGTGTCTTCTATCAGCATTTGTTCATTAATGGTCTTCCCCGTGTCTACTATCAGCATTTGTTCATTAATGGTCTTCCCCGTGTCTACTATCAGCATTTGTTCATTAATGGTCTTCCCCGTGTCTACTATCGGCATTTGTTCATTAATGGTCTTCCCCGTGTCTACTATCAGCATTTGTTCATTAATGGTCTTCCCCGTGTCTACTATCAGCATTTGTCCATTAATGGTCTTCCCCGTGTCTACTATCAGCATTTGTCCATTAATGCTCTTCCCCGTGTCTTCTATCAGCATTTGACCATTAATGGTCTTCCCCGTGTCTACTATCAGCATTTGTCCATTAATGCTCTTCCCCGTGTCTTCTATCAGCATGTGTCCATTAATGGTCTTCCCCGTGTCTACTATCAGCATTTGTTCATTAATGGTCTTCCCCGTGTCTTCTATCAGCATTTGTTCATTAATGGTCTTCCCCGTGTCTTCTATCAGCATTTGTCCATTAATGGTCTTCCCCGTGTCTACTATCAGCATTTTTCATTAATGGTCTTCCCCGTGTCTTCTATCAGCATTTGTCCATTAATGGTCTTCCCCGTGTCTTCTATCAGCATTTGTTCATTAATGGTCTTCCCCGTGTCTTCTATCAGCATTTGTTCATTAATGGTCTTCCCCGTGTCTTCTATCAGCATTTGTTCATTAATGGTCTTCCCCGTGTCTTCTATCAGCATTTGTCCATTAATGGTCTTCCCCGTGTCTTCTATCAGCATTTGTCCATTAATGGTCTTCCCCGTGTCTACTATCAGCATTTGTCCATTAATGCTCTTCCCCGTGTCTTCTATCAGCATTTGTCCATTAATGGTCTTCCCCGTGTCTACTATCAGCATTTGTTCATCAATGGTCTTCAGAATGTCTCCCTTGCCCCGTACGAGTGTTCCTATAGCTATCGCTTTTGTAGCTAGAAAAACCGCTTTTTCATTTCCACTCACTCCTGCATATCCCGGACAGTATATCCACGTGATTCATTGTAAAGATGACTTGCGGATGCCTGGTATCCACTCCTGCCACACTTGTCCATTTTGAACCTTCCGCAGTACCGACTTAGAATCAGACACAATAATTCCTTTGGTGACTCTAATTTTACCTAACCGTCTCACAGTGCAACTGATTGCCCCCACCTCCAAATTCTTATGGACACAGGTGACATCAACGCTAACCTGATTATGTGACCTGGGAGTAAAAGCTTGTTGTAGGTCGTCGATGCTGTCTTCAAGATCAAAATAGAAGGAGACATTATACCAACTTCTTATGGGACCAATTAGTAGAGTTACTTTGTGATGGCTGATGCATCGGAGAACTGCTCACACATGGAAATGTTCAATGTTTAATGAAGTCAGCTGTGATAAAAGTCTTTCCATTTACACTCGAGGACGTAAAACATGTTAGTCTTTCATCTTCTACCCGTTGATGTAGTTACTGTAAAGTCTCTCCTCATATGCTACAGTTATTAAAAAAACAAAAAAAGATGGAAATGACTGTGTTGTTGCAATTTGTTTCTTGTTGTTATTTGCTGATAAAGGTTTGTCGCCGCAGTGTCCTCCTTTTTTTTAAACACCGGCTGAAAATTCTGGTTGTTCGTGCACTTCTGGGAAATAGTGTTGCTCCAGAACTTAATTTGTGCATGTGAGCCCGGCTCTCTAGCGAAGTTGGTTAAACCTGACTTTCGCGGCGGCCGGGTGACGAACTCCTTGTGGTCCGGGTTCACTCCCGGGGATAGGCAGAAAAGCCACATTTCTCCCAGATTAACGGTACCTATAATGGAATCAATGCCGAAGGGTTGCGATATCCATTGTACCGAGCCAAAGGGTTTACAACTCATTGTTTCTGGATACGTAAAAAAAAAAATATAAAAAAAATAAAAAAAAATGTGTGCATGTACATCAGTTTTAGAAACTTGGCTTATATGTGCTGACTGTTGGTTCCTTGACTCTCAGGTCGTTGCATTCCGACTTCAAAAGAAACTCACAATTAGTTGACTCTAATGACATTCTTGTTAGGGGGCTAGTACGTCTATGGGGACTGCCCCCCCCCCCCCCCACACACACAATGGGGCCATGGAACCCATACGGGGAACATAGGGATGAATACCTGGAATTCTTCGTTTGTTTGTTTGTTTATTTGTTTGGTATAATCAAGATACGAACATCGAAAGGATCAAAGACTAGTGAGCCCACGAGATTAGGTTTCATCTCAATAGGATCGAATTGACTGCATCAGGTTTTGTCCAGCCTGGCTCGGTCTCTCTCTCTCTCTCTCTCTCTCTCTCTCTCCCTCTCTCTCTCTCTCTTTCTCTCTCTCTCTCTCTCTCTCTCTCTCTCACGAAGGATGAACACCGTAGTTCCAAAAACGATCCCCAGTGATCTCCCTATAAGTTGCACCCGCTAACCGCAGGACGTAAATACACGATCTTCGCACCTGCAAGCAAAAGACTTAACTCTCTCAGTGCCACGGAGTTTTGAATTCAACAGTGTCTACGCTATAATTTCTGTATCTTAAAACAACGTGGTTGTTTCTTAATGTCGTATAATTAAAAAATACGACTTTAGGGACAGAAGTCATTATAGCAGCAATTGAGCTATAAGGGGTTAACACACCAGAATTCCCTGGTACACAGCGAGCCACACTAAAACATTTCAACGGGTATAGAGCGAGTGGAAGACCTCGAAAATATGGAGTGATCGCATTAAGAACAGCCTTACAGAAATGAACATCAGTCCTAATAGTGCTCTTGACAGAGCTCATCAAAGAACATTACATCTCCCCCCGACACTTCGATGAGGTACAAGGTGGAAGAGAAGAAAAAGAAGAACACATCTGAAGAATGGGATCGATTTTTAAAAAAAAAGAAATATTAACTTCTTTGTTCATGCGGAGACGTAAAACCGTTACAGCATGGCTAGGTATTTCCCCATTTCGGCGGACATATCCGACTTCTGCATGCATTTATAGTCCAGATTAGCCTTTCCCGACTAATCAGAGTATAGTGAGCTCCGTTGTACTGAAAGAGTTAACCACTTAGCCACGGCAACTAGCGCTTATCGACACGTCACATGCTGACGACAGAACAAGGATGCTTGGTCGCTCCACCAACGAGGTTCCTCTGTTCACATCAGAAGTGAAATGCCCTTAAAGCATGTGGGAAAATCAGAATAAAAACGAAACCAGGACCACATAGTGTCTGGGAACAAGTTCATATCTGTCCTATCTACAACAATGCGGGGACTTTTCGGGTCCGACAGATCATAGATAACCAAAGATAACCACCGTACAATCACATATATCAGTTCTCAATCAATCAAACCTGAAAAGTTTTGCTCTGTTGTTTCAATGAGTATTTTTAATTCTCCCGTTTTGATCAAAGGTGTCAATCTTCACATGGCCAAGAGATAACCTTTAGTGTTTCTGCAAGCCCCCTGACGTGAGATGACCCAATGTACTGACTTCGATGCAGGTTCAATGTGGTCCGCCTGTTCCCGCTCCTGTGGGAATGCTCTGTATTTGAGAAAGGGAGCAGACCAATGGCTTTGTTCACACGGGTGTGATAAGTTGCCGCAAGTGACTCCGTGACATCGCTAACTATGTTGTTACTTATTCGTGCGTTTTGTGGACAAGATATGGGCCTGTGTAGGAACGGTATCCGGGGGTCACTGAGTTCTAAAGCAGTGGCGAGGTCACAACGTGCTGCCTGTGTGCAGGCGGCCATACAGTACTGTTATAACTTGGCCTTTAGTATTGCTGTAAACGTGACCTTTAGTAGTGTTCTAAAGTGACTTTTAGTACTTTTGTAAAGCATCCTTTAGTACTGTTGTAAATTGACCTTTAGTACTTTTGTAAACTGACTTTTAGTACTGATGTAAACTGATCGTTAGTACTGTTGTAAAGTGGCCTTTAGAAATTGTGATGGACGAACTGCAAAAACAGCAAAGCGCCAGTCGGGTGGGGCTGGGAGGGGTGGGGGGGGGGAATTAAAGCGGCTGTATGTAGAGCTGTTGGAAAATGCCAATAACCTAGGACCGTTGTAAAGCGGTGGTTTTGATATTAATTTATCTAACGTTAAAGCGTTATGTGAGGGGAGACTTTGCAGAAGATTGTGACGACTGGGAAGATCAACGGTAGAAGATGGAGAACGAGGGAGATAATGACGGATGGACTTTGACGGTGGCAGGGAGGGATATCATCAGCGGGACCGACCCAAAGGTCAAGGGACCGAGATCTGTTGGGATGCATGAACGCAATGCCAGTCGACAGGACACGAGATAATGATGAACGTTAAAGCTTAAAACAGCTGTTACAACCCCTGGGGATGTAGCCCTGTAGGTCCGGATCGGAGCGACTAATACTCCAACTACCCGCGCTATCAGTTGTCTGTATATATTAACAAGCCGACGTGTGTTGATAGGCACTCATAGAAAGACGCGGAAATGTAGAAGGACACACTAAACGATACACAATTCGAAAGCTGTAGTTACAATGCCGGGAATCGAACCTGCCACCTGCAAATGACCACAGCGTCACGCCACAGAAACAAATGTACTAAGATGCACGGCTATTGTTTTTGAGTGGTCTCGAGGCATGGCGTCCCCCTCGTGTGCTAAAGGTCCCGGGTTCAGGCCCCGGTGATGGTCGGGATTTGTTCACGTGGTCTTCTAGTAATTTCCCCTGGCGCAAGTAAAAAATATACCTCGGCAGTTGGAAATCAAAAAGACTAGCCTAACGGCGCTGCCCACGCTAAATTTGAAGTTACAAATCTACCCAAAGTATTTTAGGATCTTCCCTCGAAGTTGGAGTTCATCTGCCGGAGAGCCGGGGAACGAGAACTGCAAAAAATAAGCTAGTAAAACGGATGAACACGCAAAACTCAGGTCAAGGTAAAAGAAAAAAGTCCAATTGGACGAACAACCAGGACTTTCCGCCGGAATTCACAACCGGTGAACAAGAAGAAGAAGAAGATTTTAGGATCCTCATTGGTGCTACAGAGTTCGTACACTGTGCTGAGATTCTTCGGACTCATGTTTGAGTTATCAGTAGAACCGAGCACTTAAGGGTTACTAATTTTAAGCCATGATGTTGATCCGTTGTTGAAACCTTTGAAACCTTGAAGTGTTTCATCATGAAAACACCGACAACTGAGCTAGGCCGTCCTAGGTCATAGCCCGCAATTTAAAAAAAAAAAAAATATACAGCCAACGAAAAAATGCAACACAAATATACCATGACGAATCATGCCAACGTCGAATAACAATGAGAAGACGCCGCATCAGCTGACCAGTATTTACAGTCACATTCTCTGCATGTCCGGAACGTGTCTTTCCGCTTCTCGTGTCAAATTTGAAATGGTGTCTTTCTATATGTTTTCCGAGTGAAACTTGCGGCGTTGAGCCACGACAAGTCTCATGTGTTTGAGCCCAGCCGAGACGGTTTGACTTGCAATTTTCTAATGGCGTCAATGTTTTATAGATTGCCGAGACCACACAATGGATGTCGCCTTACCTGAGCCGTTATGGTTGGGTTAATTAAATACTCTACGGTGTACATCTGTAGCTGTCTAATATTGGAGAAAAAAATACAGTTACAACGGGGAGAAAGGGGGGGGGGGCGATTTCAACCAGACTGTACTATATCATTATCATCACCATCATGTGCCCTGCCAACTGGCGTAGGCGCTCATGCTCATGATCCCTGGTTGACCGGAACAGCTCTCTTGATGATATCCCTCCATGCCATCGTTTCAGCCCATCCGGCTTCATCCGTCTTGGTCTGTCTCTATCCGTTTTTCCACTGATCTTTCCAGTTGTCACGATGTTCTCCAATGTCTCTCTTCTCATTATGTGACAAAATAACAGTGTTTGTCTCTTTCTTATTGTTGTCTATAGAGATCTACTTTCATTAGCCTTTTTCAAGCAATCGTTGTTAGTTACTCCGACCGTCCAAGGTATTCCTAACATGTGTCTCAGAAACCACATCTCTGTTGCTTCCAATTTCTTCCTAATTTGTTCACTGACATACCAATATTCGCTGCCGTACAGCAAAACAGGTTTTATGTAACATGTTAGCACCATCTTTCTGACATTAAATGACAGCGATTTGTTGCATAAAATATTTTTCATTTTCTGAAACGCAGCTTTCTCTTGATCTATTCTGCTTTTTATCTGTGTCACACATTTTCCATTTGATGATATAGCTTGTACTGTACTATAAAGTGTGATGAATTGTAGGTAAAGGCTCCTATTCCACGCCTTTATACGTATTAGGCATATAGGGCTAGACCTATATTTTATAGACCAATCGGCAGTCAGTGGGTGGGACCGTCAACATCATACCGGCAACCTTTACTTCGCAGGACTCTACCTGATACCCATTCAAGGCTGGGTCGACCACATGGGCCAAGGTTATTTTTGAAACAAAAGAAGTCCGGTTCTCTCAGGACCCGAACCAAGGAGCTTGAGATCTGCAGGCGGGCGTCTAGCCTCCACACCACGGCAGCTTCCCTGTGATGAGTTAAAGAGTTTGTTATTTTATTAATAATTCCTGTTTTTTTTTTGTGTGTGTGTGTTGGTGATCGTGGTGGTGATGTGGTGATAAGTATTGTAGTAGTAGCTGCAGCACTAGCATGAGTAGTAGTACTATTAGTGTTGCTCAATATATATCCTTCCACTATCCGTGTGGGTTGCGGAGGACCCACTGTGGGGGAAAACAAGAATAGACCGACTACTTCCTCAGACAAGTATGTCGTAGGAGACGATTGTGAGCTACCTTCGAAGGTCGGATCTGTGGCTAAGTCGATGCCGGGGCACCGGGTTCGATCCCAGCTGCGCGGGCCATGCGCCTTGCGTTGGTTTCGACAGTGGTATCAGGGAGCAGACCTTTCACAAAGCAATGGCAAACTACTGGACGTAAATTTGCCTAGAGAAACCACACAACAGCCAGGGGCTGCTGGGGTTCGTTCTGCAACGACCTGTAAAGGATACGCAACTAACCTTTTTACCTTCGAAGTCGGGGTGCATTTGCTCGAGAAGTAAGGAGTAACCGACTGCACATAAATTAGCTAGTAAAACGAATGTACAGGCAAAACTCAGGCCCTAGTACAAAGCCAAAGTCATCAACAACCAGGACTTTCCATTGTAGCTTACGGTCAGTGAACAAGGACAGAGAAGAAGATTGTTCTACTTAACTATACTATGTCGTGTGGTAATTTAGGGAGTCTGTTATTTTATTTATAATCGCTGTTTTATGGTTGTAATGATGGTGACGGAATAGTGGAGTAAAAGTATTAGTAATAGCAGCTGCTCCAACAATATTAGTAGTAAGTAGTATTAGTAGCAGAATTTATGGTGGTATTAGAGTACAAATATCCAGATCTGTAAACGGGATATGCACGCAAAACTCCAGTTTCATAACAAGATTAAAGTTCACTAGTGACCGAACAACCTGGACTTTCTGCCGAATTGTGCATCCAGTGAACGGTAAGAAAAGTGGGAATACTGTGTACTTCCTTTCATCTGTCTGATTGGCGTTCTCATTCCAGTTGGTGACACAAAGCCTTTGTATGTTCACATCACTGGCACTTGTGACACAGTAATTTTTCAAAAGAAAGATTAGTTAGAAACGTTGTAAGCAAGTGATTAAGAGATATGTCGCCACACAAGTTGACGATTAACATTAGAAGATTCCAATGTGGGTTCTGGGGTACCAGTGTGTGGGGTGGGGGGGAGGGGGGTGGTGCGGAGAATTGACTAACTGCCTCACTGTCAAAAGAGTCGACTAATTAAGGGTTTCCTTCGAAGACTGAATTCACCTACCTGCGAGGAAAGGGACCATAGTCTGCATACGAATAAGCAGCTATGTAACACGGGTGTGCACGCAAAGTTCAAATTCCAGAGAAAGTTCTATGTTCAGGAGTAGACTACCAAGAAGGTCTCACACGTAAAGAAGAAGACACTAGGAGATCGAGAGAGAGAGAGAGAGAGAGAGAGAGAGAGAGAGAGAGAGAGAGAGAGAAAGACACACACACAGAGAGAGAGAGAGAGAGAGAGAGAGAGAGAGAGCAGTTTCAACTGTATAAATATGTGAGTGCAACACTGACGCCTGGAATCCGTTACAGTCAACCTTCATTGCGATGATGATACTTGATTGTTAATTTGTTGGATTTAGCGTCGCGGATTGTTGACAGTTGTTGGATTAGACTCCAGAATTGTTGACTGTTATTGGATTAGACTCCAGAATTTGTTGACTGCTGTTGGATTGGAATCCCCGATTGTTAACTGATTTTGGATTAGAACCCGTGATGCGTCTCTAGGAGACGCAAGAGTGTCAAACCTTGATGTAGCAGCAAACAGTAAAAACACACACACACACACACACACACACACACACACACACACACACACACACACACACACACACACACACACTCACACAGTCCGCGAGACATGACTGTGGCAAATTGTCTGGCGCCAACAGAGTGTGTTCCGTGCAGCCGCAGTGCTTCACCGTCTTTTTTACGGATGCCTTTTTGTTATGCAACACACGTCCCTGCACATGTAACCAAGCTCAACTACGGCGTGCATCATCATCTTGACAACCGCAGCCACCGACTACCACTGCTTGCATCGTCATCTTGACAACCGCAGCCACCGACTACCACCGCTTGCATCGTCATCTTGACAACCGCAGCCACCGACCACCACCGCTTGCACCATCATCATCGTCGTGACAACCACAACCACCGACCACTACTGCTAGCATGTTGATTTCTAACCTCACAATGAACGCAACCTAACTAACATGAATATAAGTGTACCTTATTAATGAGATGAAACAAGAAAATTATTCTTAAACCGACAAGAGAGATTTGTAGATGGGAATGATGTTAACGCTGTAGCGTCTCACTGGTTTAGATTTGTTTGTTTGTTTGTTTGTTTGTGTGTTTGTTTAGTATCCAGAAACCATGAGTTGTTAACCCTTAGGCTGGGCACTATGGATATCCCAACCCGTCGGCCTTGATTCCATGTTAAATACCCTAAATCTGGGAGAAATGTGGCTTTTCTGCTTACCCCCGGGTGTGAACCAGGACCACAAGGAGTTCGTCACCCGGTCACCGCACATTCCGGTTTAGCCAACTTCGCTAGTGAGCCGGGCCTGGTTTCGTTTCAAGTAGGTGTTATCGACAGATCAACATCATGACACAATGGTAGTAACCCACAAGTGTTCCGTTCTGCTTCTAACTCAAGGCTGAGTCAGAAGAAGCTCAGCGCAATGCATGAACTCCGTAGCACCGGCGAGGATCCTGACATATTTTTAGTATATTTTAAACTCAAAATTTTGCCCGAGGAGCGCCGTTAGGCTATATTTTTTTAAAATTTCCAACTGCCAAGGGATTTTTTAAGTGCACAACAATACACTCAGGCGTCCGAACTTACTACATAGAGACCCGGGGAAATCCCAGCCTTCCCGGGGGGGGGGGGGGGTTAATCCGGGACCTCCAGCACCCAAGACGGACGTTATCCCTCGAGACCACGAAGCTCCCAGGACCCAAAGACCCGGGATTGAATCCACACCAAGACGCGCTTTTCAATGATTCAGATTGTCTTCAGATCGAGTCAGCTTAAAAAATGAACCATAAAATGCTCCGGAAAAAGACGATGACCAGTGGAACATGGTCTACATTCTTCATTGCATCGGGTTTTATCCCATATGTCCTAGTCTCTCTCCACAGAACGACTAGCCGTCTGCTGTGAGCGCTGCGCAGAGCAAGAACTCTGTAGCTCCAGCGATGATCCAGTAGTAGTAGTAGTAGTAGTAGTAGTAGTAGTAGTAGTAGTAGTAGTAGTAGTAGTAGTAGTAGTAGTAGTGGTGGTGGTAGTAGTAGTAGTATTAGTAGTGGTAGTAGTAGTAGTTGTAGTAGTAGTAGTAGTAGTAGTAGTAGTAGTAGTAGTAGTAGTAGTAGTAGTAGTAGTAGTAGTAGTAGCAGCAGCAGCAGCAGCAGCAGCAGTAGTAGTTGTAGTAGTAGTAGTAGTAGTAGTAGTAGTAGTAGCAGCAGCAGCAGCAGCAGCAGCAGCAGCAGCAGCAGCAGTAGTAGTGGTAGTAGCAGCTGCAGCAGACTCAGAAGGAATAGTAGCTTTTGTTGTTGTAGTAGCTTCAGTAGCAGTAACAGCAGCAACGATAGTAGCATTGCAGTAGTAGTAGATTGGAAGACTTGGGTTCGAACCCCGGATAAGTTTGGGGATTTATTTCTGTCATAGTCATGGCATAAAATCCTTAACTGAACAGTCCGTGTCGACCCTAAACTTAGTTTCAACTGACTTGTTCAGTGTCACTTTAGCAAGTTCTTTTTTTTTTTTTTTTTTTTTTCTTTTCTTTAAATAGTTTAAGCATAGCACCACTGAATCACAAATTGCTGGCCTTGAAAACACAACAGATACATCTTTGGCCTCGGTTGTCACAATTACCTAACTAGAGACAATACAGCTGTCAGTCAATGACAAATGTCATCATGTCCAATTGACATTCTTCACGGGTTGAATAATGACACGTCACAGTCATGTTTCACATATATTTTCACAATTATACTCGCACCGACTTAGCCTACCTTAAATGAGTTTTCAAAGTTATTTCTGAAATTTAAAAAAAAAAAAGTCCAACCGGTATTACACAGACAAAAACAGCCATAGGGAAATATAGAGATGACTGAAATAATATACGCAAGGAACAAATTCATTGCATCTAAACGTCAAAGGCGGAAGAATTCAATCAGACAGTAAACAGCAACTTGTGACCAAACAACACACAGTGTGACGGGACGACGACGATGATGGTGATGATGGTGATGATGATGATGATGATGATGATGATGATTGTGGTGATGATGATGATGATGATGATGATGATCTCATTGAAAGAAGCATGAAGATAGAACTGACTAAATCATAAATATCCATTTGATGTTAAAGTACATCTACCTGAAAGGGTAGGAACTAACATTCTGCTTTTTTTTTTTTTTTAAAGCCGCATCTGAAAAACGGATGTGCACGCAAAATTCAAGTTCTGGAGCAAGACTAAAGTCGAGAGGTGGATGAACAACCAGAATTTCCCACAAGAGTTTACAGCTGGTGAACGAGGAGAAAAGCCATTACCAACATTAAAATCGAAAGCTTAAGTCTCCCGTGTGGGTTCCGGGGCCCCATTATAGGAAAAACTAGAATAGACACACTGCCAACTCAAAAGCATGTCGTAAGAGTCGACTAATTGGGAGTTTTCTTCAAAGTCGGAGTGCATCTGCCTGAGAGGCAAGGAACCAGCAGTTTGCACACAAATGTGTCAGATCTGTCAGACGGATGTGCACGCAACATTTGGGTTCTGGAACAGGACTGCAGTCCAGAAGTGAACGAACAACCAGAACTTTCCGCTGGAGTTTACAGCTGGTGAACGCAAAGAAGAAGAAGAAAGCTTAAGTTAAACGTCCGGAAATCGAAGTTGTCCCTGCAAATGACGACAGCGCCTGGCTGCAGAAACAAGTGTAATAAGACTCATGACCAACGAGAAAACCATGGTAAAAGGTGTTGTCAGTAGCCATATCTATGGTACAATTGGACCTACAACTAGGAAATAACGACACAATGCATCTCAAAGAAAAAGACACACACACAATAGGGGAGTGGGAGGGGAGAAAAAACAAATGGCTAACCATTGGAGAGTACACAAAGTTTTACTGCAAAGGACTACGTCGTTTTCGATTTTAGGCCTGCCCAGAGCATCGCATGAACTCCGCAGATCCAGCGCGACGATCCCCCCTGAGAATATTGCACTCGAAACCTGAACAACGCGGTCCATGACACGAACACACGACCTCTAGGATGCTTGCCAGACGGCTGGACCACTTCGCCACGGAACCGAAACCGACCAGCACCCCAGACTGGGACAGACACTACACACAGACATAGTCCCTCACACATATAATCGCTTGCTCTTACATATACACACACAAATGTAAACACACACACGTACACACATCAATCCATTCATCTATCCATACATACACACATATATATCCATCCATACATACACACATATCCATTCATACATACACACATATCCATCCATACATACACACATATCCATTCATACATACACACATATCCATCCATACATACACACATATCCATTCATACATACACACATATCCATCCATACATACACACATATTTATCCATCCATCCATGCATACATACATATACATCCATCCATCCATACATACACACATATCAATCCATCCATACATCCATACATACACACATATCCATCTATCCATCCATCCATACATACACACATATCCATCTATCCATACACACATATCCATCCATCCATACATACACACATATCCATCCATCCATCTATCCATCCATCCATCCATCCATCCATCCATCCATCCATCTATCCATCCATCCATACACACATATCCATCCATCCATCCATCCATACATACACACATATCCACCCATCCATCCATCCATCCATCTATCCATCCATCCATCCATCCATCCATACATACACACATATCCATCCATCCATACATACACACATATCCATCCATCCATCTATCCATACATACATATCCATCCATACATACATATCCATCCATCCATCCATCCATCTTTCCATCTTTCCATCCATCTATCCATCCATCCATCCATACATACACACATATCCATCCACCCAGTAACCTGTGTTATCAGTAACTTCAAACTAACCGTTCGCATGGTCAAATTATTGTCACAATTCCCACACTCCACGACATTCCTTCTAATGCCCCCTGCATATTGTCCGTCAGACATCTCAAGTGACAGCGTCAATAACATCTCGAAACCAGTCAGGTTTCCGCTACTGATAACAGCCGTTTTTCTACTATAATTATTTCCTCATGCTGTCATAAAAAGGCGGGGCTCAGACCCCCCCCCCCCTGCATTTTGCCACGCCTAGTGACACCACACTAGCCAATAACAAATTAGCCCCGCCTACAAATGTTGTCTGGCCAATAACGGAATGTTTTGTTGATATTTTTCTTTTAGCAAGCGGTAATGTTTCCATTGTTGCACGAGAAGAGAGAGATAGTCCAACTAGCGGGTGAACTGATGTTTTGATCATGTTTTTATGTTTTGGAAACGGGTGTTGTCTCAAGTCGTGGAAGTAAATGTGGAGTTTAGCTGCTGGTCTGTGATCGATATGGTCGCGCTGTGAAGGACTTGTGTATGATAGCTGTGATATATTCGTCCGTCACTGCTTCACATTAAGTGAATTATTCACATCATCGGCTTGACGAGACTGGATTTTGTAGTACAAAGCGAGATGTGACGAGTGTCAATCGGTGAGTTATTACAATTAATAAATTTTTAATTTTTTTTTTTTTTTTTTCGACAGGGTAGGGGGCGCAATCACATATTATTTATGTTATATAATAATTTATGCCTGTAAAGGTGTATATATTTCTAACAAAGTAACCAATCGGACAGGTACAATCTACATGATGATTGTAATTTATCGACAACATACTCTGTGCCTTGACTTTCCACACTGGTTTTGACAAGTTTCCATGACTTTCGTTTCCGTCCTTTCTTCTCATTAACTTTCTTGTCATTTAACTCACAGTTGATTGTTTCCTGTTTCCCTGGAATGCGACAAAATTCATTAGCATGTTAAGATTCCAGGTGTCACAATCCGAATTTGTATTTTCTTGTTCTTATTTTTGTTTTCCTTCTTCTTCTTCTTCTTCTTCTTCTTCTTCTTCTTCTTCTTCTTCTTCTTCTTCTTCTTCTTCTTCTTCTTCTTCTTCTTCTTCTTCTTCTTCTTCTTCTTCTTCTTCTTCTTCTTCTTCTTCTTCTTAATTTCTGTTTTTCTTTTGTTTTTCTTCGCGTTCATCTTCTGTAAACTCCAGTGCAAATTTTAGAACTTGAGTTTTGCATGCAGATCCATTTACAGATCTCATTTATTTAAATGCAGACTGTTGGTTCTCCGACTCGCAGGCAGATGCACACACATAATAAGTTGACAGTAACGACATGCTTTAAGGGGCCGGTGGGGTGAGGGGGGGGGGGAAGCGGTCGATTCTTTTGTTTTTTGTTTACCCCAAAATGGATCCCTGAAACCCAAATGAGTTTTGTTGAAGTGCATTGTCAAGACACAGTATGTCTTAGGTTTGAGTACACTTAACATGTGAATTTTTGTGAAACAAATTTTAGCAATCGATATGCTGAAAAACTGTATGCACCGGGGAGATGAATTCTGTAAACTACGAGGCAGACCAAGAAGATAATGGAGAGATGGGTGGGTTGACTGATGGATGGATGAGTGTGTGGATGGATTAATGAGTGTGTGGATGGATGGATAAGTGGGTGGATGCATTGATGAGTGTGTGGATGGATGGATAAGTGGGTGGATGGATGGATGAGTGTGTGGATGGATGGATAAGTGGGTGGATGCATTGATGAGTGTGTGGATGGATGGATACGTGTGTGGATGGATTAATGAGTGTGTGGATGGATGGATAAGTGGGTGGATGCATTGATGAGTGTGTGGATGGATGGATACGTGTGTGGATGGATTAATGAGTGTGTGGATGGATGGATAAGTGGGTGGATGCATGCATGAGGGTGTAGATGCTTTGATGAGTGTGTGGATGGATGGATGGATGAGTATGTTGACGCATGAATGAATGTGTTTATGAATGAGTGTGTGGATGGATGGATGGATGAGTATGTTGACGCATGAATGAATGTGTTTATGAATGAGTGTGTGGATAGATGGGTGACGAGCAGACGTAGAGATGGACTGCAGATGGATAGAATGAGGAAAAGACAGAAAGATAGACATACATAAATAAATCCTATACATAACATTGCGGAAAGAGTGCAACAAAATTGATCGGAAGCCAATGTTTAAAACATTACACGGGCAGGTGATCGTTGAAAACACAAACTTGGCGCATTAAGTAAGTAAACAATTAAACAAAAAGGAGAAAGAAAACAGAAAGGGACAAAACAATTATTAGTGCTAGAGAGGAACAAGTATATAGGAACTTTAAAACGCTGTTATACACAGGCAGTAGTATGCGCACACATGGGAAGTGAGAGAAGGACGGAGAGAGAGAGGGAAGAGGGTGACATAGAAAAATATAGAAAGAGAGAGAGGTGGAGGTGGCTATGCTATTTACACAAAGAGAGACAGGGCTACAGACAGAGAGACAGACTGATAGACGGATGGATTTTTTTTTTTTTCAATTTTTTTTTTTAAATATCCAGAAACCATGAGTTGTTAACCCTTTGGCTCAGTATTATGGATATCACAACCCTTCACCTTGATTCCATGATAAATACTGTAAATCTGGGAGAAATGTGGCGTTTCTGCCTACCCCTGGGCGTGAACCCGGACCACAAGGAGTTTGTAACACAGTCGCTGGGAAGTCAGGTTCAGCCAACTACGCTAGCGAGCCACGGACGGTTAATAGATACATAAAATAAATTTTTTTTAACCGTCTATCTTTATATCTTTCCATATCAGAACAGTTTACACGGCAGTGCCACACCTGGCAAATAATAAGGACTTTGACTGATGTCAATGATGTCATTGGCTCACAGGTCGACCCTGCCTTAAATGGGTACCTGGTAGAGTCTTGGAATGTAAAGGCGGCCGATGTCGTATTAATCATATTATCCCCGAGTGCCGACTGAACTATAAAATATAGCTGTAGCCCTATAATTCGCGGTGCAGCGACTAGACACTCGCCTGCGGATCCGAAAGTAGTGGGTTCAAATCCACAAGGAACCGGCCTTTGTTTGTGTGTTCAAAAGCGACATTGTCTCCCAGGTCGACCCAACCTCAAGTGGGTAGTGGGAAAGTTCCAGAGAAGTAAAGACTATGTTGACCATATCACCAAACGAGTGCTGATTGCTCTATACAAGATAGGTCTGGCCCTATATACCAAATACAAGAGAAGTCGTCGAAAAGGGTGGGTTTTTTTTTTACTTTTCTTACTCTAACTTTAATATTGAAGAATGTTGGATGTTGAAGAGGAAAAAACACAGAAAGTTGAAAAATGTTGGTCACCGGAAACGCCACGAAAGGTTAGAGAGAACAATATTGGAGGGGTATAGACCTGGGAAGAAAGGAAGAGGAAGGCCAAAGAGAAGATGGGGGCAGGATGTGGCGGATGATCTCCAGATGGGTGTATCGGACGCGGAACATCTTGCTTGTGATTGAGGGTTGTTATGGGAGCAACGTTCTGCACAGGACATGCTAGAGACTGACTCCGAATGTAAGATGTCAGTCCCACTTTAAAGTTAGTCTGATACGTTTGAAAGTAACGGTAGTCCCTATGCTGCTGTGTGTGCTGTACAATGCTCACATATTATGCGATTCCGATTCCGATTCCTTTTAAGAAAACATTAAAAGGCCGACCACTTTCAGACTGCTGCAAGCTAGCCGAGGCTGCAAACAGTCTCCGCCTATATAACCACGTCTGGGTTATTTGCGTCACTTTCGTGACTAAATTCTAGTATTTGCGCCGTTTCTGGGCTTGACGCTTCCTTTCGATTCAGACCGCTCGTCCTCTACCCTGTTGTTACTTGTGCATGTCTTTCCTCTTCTTATATTATGCTATAGGTAAGGACATATCAGATGGGTTGGGCACTTCACGTGGCTTGCCGATTAGTCTAGTAATATGACCAGTGGCGGGTCGGGCATAGGCACAGCAGAGCTGCCAAAAACATGGCATGTGATACAACGTCTAGTTTGAGAATGGAGGTGGAGGCAGTCAGTGCAGCTTTCCGCTGCTTTGAGAATCAGCTGTATACAGATGTTGTAGCAGTAATTGACTTACAGAAGATGTTGTAACAGTAATTGACTTACAGAACGTGTTGTAACAGTAATTGACTTACAGAACGTGTTGTAACAGTAATTGACTTACAGAACGTGTTGTAACAGTAATTGACTTACAGAACGTGTTGTAACAGTAATTGACTTACAGAACGTGTTGTAACAGTAATTGACTTACAGAACGTGTTGAGAAAGCTGGAGACAGGTATTCTCCGCGCAGAATTGCAAGCATCTCGTCAATGGTCATCATAGTGTCCAGTTGATATTTTCTTCAGGAATTTACTGTGTGTTGGGAAACGAAAAGGCATATAAACTCGCTAGTTCTGTACCGCTTGATGGTGACTTGACGCATTACGAGCCATGTCTTCTTCTTCTTCACGTTCACCAGCTGTAAACTCTGGAGGAAGGTTCTGGTTGCTCGTCCACTACTGAACTGCAGTCCTGCTCCAGAACCTGAGTGTTGCGTGTGCATCAGTTTTACAGATCTCATTCTCTTGAATACAGACTGTTGGTTCCTTGCCTCTCGGGCAGATGCACTCCGACTTCAAAGGAAGCTTCCCAATTATTCGACTCTTACGACATGCTTTTGGGGAGGCAGTGGGTCTATTCTTGTTTTCCCCACAATGGGGCCCCGGAACCCACACGGGGGGCGAGCCATGTGTAATAAGTGTCCTTTGGGAGCGAGTGTATGGTGCTAAGGCACGAATAGATTATCACAGACTGACAAGAATGGCGCTGCGGGGATTGGCAAGGGGATCTAGCCGACGCTCAACACTTAAGGGAAAGGCGAGACGGATATACAATTAGACTGTTACTAGTACTGTCGGAGCTGGAACTAATCGCTTACTGCAGTAAGATAGTGACTGAGCACTTTGAGCAAGGTCCCGAGTGATGTTATGTCGATTCTTGATTCATTATTCAACATAAAGTACACAACACATTTTATTCTTATGTTTGTTGCCTTTTACACAATATTAAAACAATGACTAAAGTGCGTTTCCAAATTCGTGCGCTGGCGCTTGACAAATATCTTGAAAACTTCAGTACTAATTAAGACGAATGTTTGCCCCTGGCCTTGATTTTCTATGTTCTTATGATTGTATTGTTTACAATTGCACAGGGGCTGTGGTTTTCATAAAGCGGTGAATTTCTTTGATATATGTTTCACTAATAATATGTGTACCTCCCAAAAATATAATATACGGTAATTGACACATGCATGCGTGTGGTCTGGAAATCAGCACGTATGTGCAGTCAGGCGTGATGACTATTTTGATAACCTATACAGCATACAAAGAAAAATCCAAAACTCACTGGAGACTAATGCTACAGATGATCGCATGCGAGAGAAACGACGACAATGTAAAGTTCTCGTTATCCATTTAACTGCTGTAATAATGCTGATTTTTTACTCTAAATTGTTTTCTGGCTTTTTTTTCTTTCTCTCATATTCCGCAAATAAGGCAAAATAAAAACTAGACATCTGTTTAAAATGTTTTTGAAAATTAAAGAACATGATTTTTAACAAGGATTGCTTACCAGATTTCAACAACTTACACCGAACAGTTACTTGTTTACAGATTTTTTAATTTGGGGACGACTTTTTGGATCATACTATAACAATTTTCTGAAGCCGCACTGACACTGATTGTAACCACAGAAGCATCATTATATCGTAGTCCTGATATGAAATTGTAGGAATATAAAAACGGGAGAAAATGACTTTCAACGTTTGGCTGGACATTACATTCTTTTCGTAATGGGAATCGTAGCAGCTGTCATAGAGATATAGCTAGCCAAATACTTTGTGAAATATATTATCGGGTATTGATTGTTTTCTTTCGCCGGTGTTTTTGATACAGGACTCGGTGATAGTGGGTCTTATTGGTTTGGGTTCTTGTGTGTCAGTGTCTGTGTGTGTGTCAGTGTCTGTGCGTGTCAGTGTCTGTGTGTGTCAGTATCTGTGTGTGTCAGTGTCTGTGTGTGTGTCAGTGTCTGTGTGTGTCCGTGTCTGTGTGTATCAGTGTCTGTGTGTGTGAGTGTCTGGGTGTGTCAGTGTCTGTGTTTGTTTCAGTGTCTGTGTGTGTCAGTGTGTGTGTGTGTGTGTGTGTGTGTGTGTCAGTGTCTGTGTGTGTCAGTGTCTGTGTGTGTCAGTGTCTGGGTGTGTCAGTGTCTGTGTTTGTTTCAGTGTCTGTGTGTGTCAGTGTGTGTGTGTGTGTGTGTATCAGTGTCTGTGTGTGTCAGTGTCTGTGTGTGTCAGTGTCTGTGTGTGTCAGTGTCTGGGAGTGTCAGTGTCTGTGTGTGTCAGTGTCTGTGTGTGTCAGTGTCTGTGTGTATCAGTCTCTGTGTGTGTCAGTGTATGTGTGTGTCAGTGTCTGTGAGTGTCAGTGTCTGTGTGTGTCAATGTCTGTGTGTGTCAGTGTCTGTGTGTGTCAGTGTCTGCGTGTATCAGTGTCTGTGTGTGTCAGTGTCTTGGTGTGTCAGTATTTGTGTTTGTTTCAGTGTATGTGTGTGTCAGTGTCTGTGTGTGTCAGTGTATGTGTGTGTCAATGTCTGTGTGTGTCAGTGTCTGGGTGTGTCAGTGTCAGTGTGTGTCAGTGTCTGGGTGTGTCAGTGTCTGTGTGTGTTAGTGTCTGGGTGTGTCAGTGTCTGGTTGTGTCAGTGTCGGGGTGTGTCAGTGTCTGGGTGTGTCAGTGTCTGGGTGTGTCAGCGTATGGGTGTGTCAGTGTCTGGGTGTGTCAGTGTCTGGGTGTGTCAGTGTCTGGGTGTGTCAGTGTCTGATGTGTCAGTGTCTGTGTGTGTCAGTGTCTGTGTGTGTCAGTGTCTGTGTGTTTTAGTGTCTGTGTGTGTCAGTGTCTGTGTGTGTCAATGTCTGTGTGTGTCAGTGTCTGGATATGTCAGTGTTTGTGTGTGTCAGTGTCGGGGTGTGTCAGTGTCTGTGTGTGTCTGTGTGTGTCAGTGTCGGGGTGTGTCAGTGTCTGTGTGTGTCAGTGTCTGTGTGTGTCAGTGTCTGGATGTGTCAGTGTCTGTCTGTGTCAGTGTCTATGTGTGTCAGTGTCTGTGTGTGTCAGTGTCTTGGTGTGTCAGTGTCTGGGTGTGTCAGTGTCTATGTGTGTCAGTGTCTGTGTGTGTCAGTGTCTGGGTGTGTCAGTGTCTGGGTGTAAGCTGCATCCAACATTTTTTTGTTATTATTACTGTTGTTGTTATTATTGTCAGTATTATTATTATTTTTATTATTATTATTATTATTATTATTAATATTATTACTATGAGCCACTTAAAGTAGTGGCAAAACGCTCGCCTGCTGGCACGATGATCTAGCGTTCAAATTCGCACCCAAGCGGAATTTTTCACCACACTGACTCTACTTAAAGATCTACCCAGCGTAAATTAGATACTATGTATTATCATAGGAAGTAAAGGCGGCCGACAAGAGTTAGTCCACTTCACTCATCGATTACCGACTGGCCTATAACAAACATAAGTTTAGCACCATATACCCGGTGCGCTAAAGACATGAGAAGTGTCCTAAAGTTGTACTTACTATTACTGTCGTTGTGGGAGCCAACGTGGTGTAGCGGCTAGACCCTTGCCTGTGGATCCGAAGGTCGTGGGTTCAGATCCTGACGGAACCTGACGTTTTCAAAAATCCACATGGCTCCCAGGTCAACCAGGCCTAAATGGTTTCCAAGATCAAATGAGCAGATTAGCAGACAAGTGTGAAATACTCGTGCCTCTGAATAGACCAGACCTAGAGGGTCCTCCAGATATCCAGCCTTTAGAAATGGAACTGGATATCAACTGTGAGATGCCATCTAAAGAAGGAATTCAAAAAGCTATCAATCTTCTCAAGGAAGGAAAGGCGACAGGGGCCAAGATGGTATCCCAGTAGAAGTTATTAAAGTCAATATAAACACATTAACGGAATTGCCAAACAAATTATTTAGTAAAGTTTGTAAGACCGAAGAAATTACCAGCAGACTGGAGAGAAGGATATCTTGTGAAACTTTCCCTCAAAAAGGTGATCTACAAGAGTGTGAAAACTATAGATGAATTATATTGCTTCCTAGAAATACATTAGGTAGGATTATTTTTGAAAAGACTAAACTATGGTACTGATAGAAAGTCTTTTGAAATCTTAAGATTCTGAGAAATTAAGATATGGAATACTTTCAGGACGCGAGCGCATTGTTTGTGAGTATGTGTGTGTATATATATATATATATATATATATATATATATATATATATATATATATATATATATATATATATATATATATATATATATGTGTGTGTGTGTGTGTGTGTGTGTGTGTAAATATACTAGATTTAATTGCCCAGCTTCGCCCCGGATAGAGAAAGAAAGTCTTATTCTCCTATCCTCTACCTTATCTTGGACTCCACCGCTGCCCCGTGTGTAGGCCTAGTGGAAATAGGGGTCTCACGAATACCCTATATTTAATATCCCGTCTTGTACTTCATTTTTGTCTCCACCGCTGCCGTATCTTTCGTCATTGCCCCTAAGTGCAACCGAGGCATCCACTGTACCAATTCCAGTTGTCCAACAAAAATTCCAAATTTGATCCTTTTCCAGCTGCCCGGAGGCCTGGTATATGACGGAAGGTTCCTTGGCTGTCTTATTTGGTTTCCTTTTATTTGTGGTGTGTAGTCACTCCTGATATTCCTGTTCTTTGTCTTCCTAAGTCCGGTGTGGTGCTTGGGGTTTTGGGCCTGGTCTGGTCCAGTTCTCTTAGTGCTGTTATCTGTGGGTTTTAGCGCCAGTATTTAACAATCTGAGAAACAGACATATGTACTGTCTCAGACGCATATTGATATGTAGTTACAAGGAAGATGACAGCGAAATATAATGTTTAAATATTACCTCTTAAAGGCGTACTGGGAACATAGGGCGAGATCTCTGTTGTTTTTTTTTTTTTTTTTTTTTTTTTAATAGAGATCAATGACTCCTCTGTGGGTGATCTGATCAGCAGATGGCGAACTTTGCCCAGTAGCCACTTGTGGATGCAAAGTTATTTGTGAAAATGTTCTACAGCGTCAGAACTGGAACCAAAGACCTTCGAGTCCGCATGCGAGCGTCTAGCCGCTAAACCACGGGACTCCCAAGTGTAAAAGTAAAGGTTCTTTTTCCACGCCTTTAGGTGTATTGGGCATATAGGGCTCGGCCTATCTTTTATAGACCAATCGGCACTAAGTGGGTGATGTGGTCAGCATGATGCCGGCCGCCTTTACTTCCCGGACTAACCTCGTACCCACTTAACGCTGGATGGACTTGGGAGTCAGGGTCGATTTTTTTTAAGACTGACTCCGTCAGGACGCGAACCCATGACCTTACGATCCGCAGGCAGTCTTCTAGACGCCAAACCCACGGCGACTTCCAGGTATAAAAGTGGAAGGACATAAATATGTATCGGTGTGTCCTTTATCTCAGTCAAGGCTGGCAGAAAGGAAAACCGATCGCTACAAACAAGGCAATAATAAACAAACACAAGCCAAATATTCCATGTCAGCAACAACACTGACGATTGTTTCATGTCGTCGGCTCCTCGGTACGTGAACCCGTTGGTCGTGGGTTCAAATTTGCATTAAAACAATGGCGGGGAGGACGGGAGGGGTTCTTTGGCTTTCACTAATTTACATTGTGGGCGATAGCCTCGTTACTGATCGATAATGAACCAGATGGCCCCGCGTGTTTCTTCTTTCCACTTGAGTGTATCAAGCGGAATCCCGGGCGTAAAGAATTATTATCTCAGTGTCTGCTTTATAGTAATACTGTCATAATTATCACAGTGGTAACAATTAATGTCGCCATTATTGTACTGATCTGCATTCTTCTTCTTCTGCCTTTCTATCCCCCAATGGAGCATAGGCCCTCAACCAACTCACGCCAAGTCGTTCTATTCTATCCTTCGCCATTGTATGGAGCTCTCCCCATGTCCTCCCAATCTTTCTAACCTCGTTCTCCAGCTCTCTTCTCCATGTGTTTTTTTTTTTTGGCCTTCCTTTATTCTTATGCCCCTGTGGGTTCCAATGCAAAGACATTCTAGTAATGCTGTTCTCCTGTTTTCTCAGTGTGTGTCCTATCCAACGCCAGCGTCTTTTTCTCACCTCTTGGTCCACTGGAGCCTGCTTAGTTCTCTCCCAAAGTTCTACATTAGTTATTCTATCATACTATTTAATTCCCTCTATTCTGCACAGGCACCAGTTAATGAATGTCTGTAATTTATTAGTAATTGCCTTGGTTATTCTCCATGTTTCCGCCCCATACAATAATTTGATTTGACATTAGAATTACAAATTTTTAGTTTAGTATTTCTTTTAATTTCTTCTGACCTCCAAAAATTCCCTAGTGCTATGAAAGCCGCTCTTGCCTTTTGTATTCTTATTTTAATATCTCTATCAGTTCCTCCATCTTTATCTACATTACTGCCTTAATAGGTGTACGACTCCAAGTGTTGGAGTGGGGTGCCATTAAGAGAAACCACATTATGATCCGCATTGTGAAAGGAGAAATGGCTGGACCAGCCGTTCAGTCCGCAGGGTCTTATGCGGGTAACCCGGGTTCGAACCCTCGGTAAGGTATAGGAATTGTTGTTATAGGGGAGAGGTGCAGGGGCTGGGGGGGGGGGGGGGTGTTAAGATAAGATAAAATTTTGTTGCGACTTGAGTGGCAGCACTGATTATAAACTCTTCTACTCCCCAAGAAAAGTACCAGGCGTTTTATGCTGTTTTAACGCCTGGTTCCTGATATGACAAACACTACTGGTCCAGCCAGTTTTTCAGTATGCAACATGTTTCATGTGCGTGTGTAAGTGCTACTTCTGTTAACTGCGTGTAACACAACGGGAAACCGACCACATCTTTCTCAAATGTTTGTTGTATTCTAGACACAGGGTTACGATCCGTTGTTGTTGTGTTTGTTATTCAACATACACATTGTTAATATAAATTTATATAACCTATGGTGCCATTTCAATGGTTTGAGATTAATTCTGTCTATATTCCATATTTGGGGGTTTTAGGTTGTACGATAGACATGGCCAGTGAAGAAATATTTTCTAGGGATGCCTAGTTGGTCATGTCCTTAGTACACTTGTTTCCAGTGCGAGGCGCACCCGCTTTTTGGAGGTGGCAGGTTCGATTCCAGGCAACACTTTCGTTTTTTATTTTGTCTAGTGTGTCCTTCTATCCGTCTACTTCTTTCAATGAGTGCCGATCAATACAATGTCTGTTGTTTATATATATATATATATATATATGTGTCTCTGTTAAAGTTATGCACTCATGTTCTGTTTATTGCGGCCATCGATTCCTGTGCGTATCTTCTGTGAAACCTCGTTGGAATGAAATCGTTAACAGTCAAAGTCACCTCAACTGTGGAGCTGGGATCTAGGCGGCTGATGTTGCTAGGTGAGCAGTGCTGGCTAGCTATGTTTTTGTACATACTTTTTGGTTTCATCAAGGGCTCTAGGGCCTGCTCGTGCAGCTTTAGGCCCTCAAAAACCCCAGTTTCTTTCTTTTTTTTTTCCTTCACCTATGTGACTTCACGTCCAGCACAGTTGTATTTAAAATGTTTGAGTTATGGCCCCTGCAGGACACACTTTTTGTGGGGCAAGTATTTGTTTCCGGTGGTACACAAGTTTAAGATATTCAGCTCGCCAGAGAGAGAGAGAGAGAGAGAGAGAGAGAGAGAGAGAGAGAGAGAGAGAGAGAGAGAGAGAGAGAGAGAGAGAGAGAGAGAGACGTACGATTTCTCTTAGAGATACTACAGTTAGATGCTTTTATGTATTTTTTATATTGTATATTCACATAATGCGCTGATGGAGACTTTCTAGCCGCAACTTTCACTTGTCGTTTGTGTTTATGATATTGTGAAGCTGACTGGTTTTACTTTTCGTTTAGTTTAATATATTTTCATAATGTCTTCCCCCCCCCCAAACCCCCCGCCCCTCCCCTCCCCAGACCCAGTTTTACTAGGTTTAACAATGTTTTCATGTTTTTGTGTTTGTTGACGAAATGATATAAAGTAGACGAAACATCATGAAGATCTGAACAATAAAAATAGACACAGAAAGACAAAAAAATTAAAGTGGAGATAAAGACAGACACACGGAAAGAAAGGAGAAAAGACAGAGAGGGGGTGAGGGGACGAGAGAGGGGAGAGGGAGAGAAAGAGAGAGAGAGTAAGTACAATTATGTATACAAGTAGGAGAGACACTAGGGACGAATGGAAGAGACTCATTCATGTCGGACTGTTTTGAAAATGACAAATGTGCTAGTTTTTACACCCTTGTCATAAAGTACAAGATAGAAATTATCAGAATGTATCGCTCGAACTATGAAACTACTCTAGGGAAATGTCCCGAGAAAAAAAAAAGAAAGATTTTCTCAATTTTCCTATCCTGAAGCATGGAATTAGGTGGTCGGCTTTAGTCTCCTCGTCAATAATCGAGATAAGTCG
>CAJHNH020000768.1:675000-752500 GCA_905116865.2 Candidula unifasciata
GGAGGCAATGAATTCAAAATCAAATGACAGATAGAGCCGCAATATGCAGGTGTGAGCGAATCGGAAAGCAACGCACAACGGTAGACATAAAAACTGCTCACTACGAAAGACGCTATCTGCGTTGCTCGGGCTGTTTAATCGTGCTGCGTGAAATCAATTAAGCGTTTTGATCACGCGCAGTAATTGTTGGGTGATAATTGATGATAACGAGAGAACACAAGCGGTGACGCAATGTCGTGACTCGATGGAGGGAGGTTTATGGTAGCGTATTGTGATTGGGGGGGGGGGGGGAAGTCGGGGGGAGAGACGTGAAACAGCTGTGAGCTTAAACCTGTGGTTAAAGTGACAACAGGCAAGTTGAACGTCAGCAACGGCAAGTATATGCTTGCATGTGGATGCTAAGGTTGTGGGTTCAAATTCGAATGGAGTTTATTCTTTCAGAAACGACTTTTGGCTCCCATAATTGTTTTTTTTTTTTTTTTTTAATGAGTTGTTGTCCCGTTAGCTCGTACTATGAATATCGCAACCCTTAGGCCTTGATTCCATGATAGAGACCGTAAATCTGGTAGAGATGTGGCTTTTTTGCCTGCCCGGACCACAAGGAGTTCGTCACCCGGTCGCCAAGCAGTCCGGCTTAGCCAACTGCGCTAGCGAACGGGCTGGCTTCCCAAATAAACCCATCCTTAAATGGACACTAAGTAAAGTATTTGGAAGTAAAGGCAGCCGGTGTAATGTGGAGCACGTCACCCACCGATTTATAAACAATATGGGTCAAGCACTGTGAGCCCACCACCCCGTGGGCGTGGAAACGGGTCCTTTACTTTCATCATCATCCTCATCTCCCCTTAACCCTGCATGTCGATTGGGTCACCAGTTGTTGTTGACTGTCCGATCCGCTCCCTCTACATTTGACGGCCAGCTGCAATGGACTTCATGATTGCATAACTGGGGCCTGTCCAGTCAGTCGAGTTCCGTATCCAGGTCTTTCTTGTTCTGCTTCTTTTCCCTTAGTGAGCCCTTTGGTATTGTTTTTTAGAGGCCGTTAGATCTTATTGCACGGCAGGTCGACCCAGCACTAAATGGATACCAGATATAGTCCTGGGAAGTAAAGGCGACCGGATTGATGCTGATCTTATCACACACAAAGTGCTGATAGGTTTATAACATATAGTTCTAGTCCTATCTACCCTGTTCACATAAAGGCATGGCAAAGCGTCTTTTAATAGATGAAAGTAGGCGTTTGTGGCGTAGGCGTTGCGAAAGCGCATCGTTATGCCGGGTGCCTGGTTCGATCCCAGCTGCAGGCGATTTGGCAGCAGAACATCGACAGTGGTACCGAGAGTCGACCATTCAGTGAGAATGGCAAACTACTGGACGTAGAACATCTCTAGAAAAAAAAACCACATCAGTCACAAAATGCTCGGGTTGCTTCTGCAACCTCCTATAAAGGATACGCAAATAACTTATAAAAAATTAATAGGCGAGCAGCACTGAAAGAGTATGCTACCATGGAAGCAGACATAGACTGATGAGGATCCACTGCAGCCAATCTTGCTTCTGGAGACAGCACCTGGTTAATTGACGGATTAATTATATGATCGAGATTACCTCAGTGATTGGCAGTTTCTGACAGAATAATGGAATGGCAGAGTGTGTGATGTGTAATCGTTTGCTAGACGCCTGCAAGAAGCTACAAAATACGAGAGATGTGTTGGTACACGCCCCCACCCGCTTCCACCCTCTCGCTCGGCAGCGAATTCTTCTCGTTCCAGGAACTTGGTCCAGTCGATCAGCTAAGATCGATGGTTTGCAAGATCAGAAGTTATTATAACTGCAGCACTACAAAGAACTGTCGGGATTAGAGCTCTCTCTCTCTTTCTCTCTTTCTCTCTCTCTCTCTCTCTCTCTCTCTCTCTCTCTCTCTCTCTCTCTCTCTCTCTTTCTTTCTTTCTCTCTCTCTCTCGCTTCCTCTTCCCCTCTGTATTTCTCTCTCTCTCTCTTTCTCTTTCGCTTCCCCTTCCCCTCTGTATTTTCTCTCACTCTCTCTTTCTCTCTCTCTTCCCCTCACCTCTGTATTTTTCTCTCTCCCTCTATCTCTCTCTCTCTCTCTCTACCCCTGTCTCTCTCAAACGTCAGATGGGGAATCAGTGACTGAACAAGAAGCAAGAGGCAGACATGTTAATAGATGACAACGGTAATATGGAATATAGACTTTCACATACATACAAGCGTTGTGGTACATAAAAGGTATTGACTTTAGCAGACTGTTAGGCGTGCACCGTCCGGAGTGCATTAACCATAGGCTTATTTTTAATCAACCCCAGTTCAGAACACTAGAATGACTTCAGTAAGGGGGAATAATGTGAACATCACAAGCTAACTAAACATACACACATCGTTACCATGTTTCTGCATGGTGCTATTGGTAATCTGGATGTTTATAAGTTTCCGTTTCTTCCTAATTTTTAACTTCTCCTCCTCCGACTTTTCCTACTTCATTGTCCTCTGTAAATAACTGTGTAAAGGGGTAAACTCACACCCTACCCTTTTTTGGCTTCTCCCTTTCCCACTCTTCATCCACACTCAGGATATATAAAATTTCACCTTATATATTTGGGGGGTGGGGGGTGGGGGGAATTATTATTTTAAATGTCATTTGTTTTTATTAACCTCTTTAAAAAGACTTAGATCGTTTAGAATCAACAGCAAAGTACAAAACGTAAAAATTCGTAAGAGAAACCAAACAGTCAAAAACACTGAGGCAAGTCCTGCAACGTCTTGAAAAAAAGATTCTCAAGAAACTTTATGTTTTATTTCAAGTTGCTTTCCCAGCGGGGTGTATTTCTGCCCATAGCAACATATTTATCCAGATGAAAGAGAAAGAGAAAGAAAGAAGTAGAATAAAAAGAAGAAGAAGAAGAAGAAGAAGAAGAAGAAGAAGAAGAAGAAGAAGAAGAAGAAGAAGAAAAGAAGAAGAAGAAGAAGAAGAAGAAGAAGAAGAAGAAGAAGAAGAAAAAAAAGAAGAAGAAGAAGAAGAAGAAGAAGAAGCAGAAGAAGAAGAAGAAGAAGAAGAAGAAGAAGAAGAAGAAGAAGAAGAAGAAGAAGAAGAAGAAGAAGAAGAAGAAGAAGAAGAAGAAGAAGAAGAAGAAGAAGAAGAAGAAGAAGAAGAAGAAGAAGAAGAAGAAGAAGAAGAAGAAGAAGAAGAGAAGAAGAGAAGAAGAAGAAGAAGAAGAAGAAGAAGCAGCAGAAGAAGAAGAAGAAGAAGAAGAAGAAGAAGAAGAAGAAGAAGAAGAAGAAGAAGAAGAAGAAGAAGAAGAAGAAGAAGAAGAAGAAGAAGAAGAAGAAGAAGAAGACTCATTTTGAAGTTCTCCTGGTAAGTCACGTGACTATCGGGAACCTCCGGTGATTTCGCGAACACAATGTACCGAGAGAAACCATTTGTGTTCAATTGGAATTTATTCAGTTTTGGTGTTAGCCTTATATATTGATGAAACTCTATAGTAACGCACATGAAGAGATACATTGAAATTTGTCTGGCAATAAAGTTTTCACTGTATTGTTTGTGTAATCATTATTTTAAAAAAAATTATTCATCAAGATAATTTTGTCTACACTGTCGCTTTTCTAGAATGACTCCAAGTTTAGATGCATTAGGGCCTGAAATGGTAGTGTTCCAGATATCCTAGATATATTTAAACAATGCAGATTTCACCAAAAGACGCAGTCTTGCGTGACCGTCTGTGTCCTGCCGAGCTTGGGCTGTCTGTATTGTCTAGCCAAGATAAGAGATGATCCATGGAGCATGAGGTGTGAAATTATGACACCTAGGCAGAAAATTGGCAATCATCTGACGTGGTACACCCGAGATGGAAGACCACTGACGTGTCTTTAGCGCATACCAAACAGATTACAACTCGTGGATGGCGTAGACTAGTGAACTAGGGGTGTTATGAACATCAAAGAAGTTAATGTTTGTGGAGCGTCTCCTGTGGAGTTTTGCAGTCGGATATGGGAGAGTGGGAGTCCCCTTGGCAAAGTGGTCAAGCCGTTTGGCTCGCGCTCTAAAGATTGTGGGTTCGTGTCACGGCTGCGTTGTTCAGTTTTATATATATATATATATATATATATATATATATATATATATATATATATATATATATATATATATATATATATATATATATATATATATATATATATATATACTGAATCTAGACGCCGGAGCTAGGAATTACGTTCTTTGTGTGACGCTCTCTGTAGTAGTTTTTCAAGAGAGACCAGGCGGATGATGTTTGTCAGACAGATGGCAGTTGACATATGGGATAATGACCCGTGCAATAATGTCGATCCTATGGACTTTACTGTATGTGACCTAACGCCGAAGCAAACACCCCTGCAACCTAGAAGAAAAGGGAAGTCACTCTGTGGGCCTGACTTAATTACTTGTAATAAATAAAAATAATGTATTTACTGGTGAAAGAATACAGGGAATAAACAAAGCCGGTTTTTTTTTTTAATTTAAAAATGACCCTGGTTGCCTGGTCCACCGAGGTCTATGCCTACTAGGTAATGTCCTGGGAAGATGACCATATCAACCACCGAGAGCAGATGGGTCTATAAAATATAGGGTTTGCCCTACATACACCTGGCCTTGAAAAGGGTCCTTTAGTTATTTAATGTATGTTGTTAAATTACTTTAACTCGTTCTAGCTTATGTATGTATTATCCTTACTTACTTGATATTTGTTGTTACATTACTTTAACTCGCTCTATCCTATACCCTTAGCCTACCGCCAACGAGAGAGAGCAGCATGGGTAAAACTACTGTATTTAACGTAGGCTACACTCACTGGTGGGACGTAGGCTACACTATCTCGTGGGACGTAGGCTGAGGTTCTGGAGTGGGGACAGGAGAGGGGGTTTGGGTTACGGCCTGTTCAACATGTTTTGTTACCGTTAAAAGCGCCCACATCGTGCCATATAGAACACGCGATATCGCCAGTGGCTACCAACAAAGAGTAAAATGCTACATGTTGCTGGCCAGTCACTAAACGTGACACCCCCGCAACACAGGACAGGCCCTGTGACCCGACGAGGCATGAGTTGGAAGGGAAGTCACTCTCTTACCGGGCCGAAAAACGTTACTAGCATCTAATTTTGTTACTAGCTTCTCTTTCCCTGAATGAGGTACATTTTCTGCAGATGTCGTGATTGCAGTGGCAGTGGAAGGGGCGTCCGGGGCGTGGGGGGGGGGCGCCCTGGGTTTCATTACCGAAAAATGGGAGTGGGACAACATAGCAAACATGTGCATTAACATGTTTCAAAAATGTATGTGAATGTGTTTGTATGTCTGTGTGGGTGTGTGTGTGTGGGGGGGGGGGGGGGGGGGTGGGGGAGTGTTACATGAAACTTTCCGCACCGGGTAAAACATGACAGTGTTATGGCAATGTGTGTATGTGTAGCAGTATGACTCCACGACAGACGTAATCTGTTGCTAAACGTGATAGACCTTCAGGGGAAATCTGGACCACTACGAATTCGTCCCGTGTCGCCAGAGAATAATCTACTTATATATATTTTCTTCCGTCGTTTAGCATTATTTTTTTTTTTTTTTCAAGACCATAAAGACTTTCATGGAAATGATGATAGCCACTTGCTGTGTGTGAATGGGTATGAGTCGTTTGCTTGGGGCAGGGGATAGCGTGTGATTTTCTGTGTGTTTCTGTGTTTTGTTCATACATTTTTCATATCAGCTACGCGAAATACTAACCTCATTCTCTGCTAACTTACGATATCTAACTGCTATAATGTCCCGTCTACAGTAACGCAGGAGTCGGTTGAAGAGCTCCTTGTCATAATTTGAAGTCGGTCGATTACATTGTTGCATAAAAATATGAACTCCGTAGCTACAGCGATGATCCTTATGATTCTTCAAAAACAAAAATCTTTAACAGTGAACCGAACTACGCGTCTTTGAAACGAACTCACGACTTTCAGAACTCCAGACAGACTGACCACTTAGATACCCCTTACAAAATGTATCTATAAAGTTTCAACATATTTTGAAAAATATTTTGAATCCAAAGTTGATCAAATTATCTTTTCTATTCTTTCAGAAATGTCTGTAACAAGTTTCACCTAACAGACGACAACATTTGACCAAGAGCAGTTTTCACATTCCGTAATCAGTGATTTTAACTTATTTTCCGAGGGGATCAAGAATCAGTGATACTCTTCAACTACTTTCCAGCAAACAATTACTTGCTATGTCTGTCGCACCTTACACCTTTCATTGGCTGGATATGTAAACTTCTAGGAGACTCCTATGTTAATGCTTGATTAGCGTTCTTCAGGGTTCAAGGACATGTACAGACCGACCTATCCTCTGCTAGCGGTCAACCAGATCGACATTCAGACGACCAGCAAGACGGTCACTTCAGGACACGTGAGTCGTTGTTTGTAGCAATCTTTGTGTCAATGTTGCCGTCTGAATCGTCGTTTGTTGCAATGTTTGTGTCAATGTTGGCGTCAAAGTCGTTGTTTGTTGCAATCTTTGTGTCAATGTTGGCGTCTGAATCGTTGTTTGTAGCAATCTTTGTGTCAATGTTGGCGTCAGAGTCGTTGTTTGTAGCAATGTTTGTGTCAATGTTGGCGTCAGAGTCGTTGTTTGTAGCAATCTTTGTGTCAATGTTGGCGTCTGAATCGTCGTTTGTTGCAATATTTGTGTCAATTTTGGCGTCATAGTCGTTCTTTGAAGCAATGGTGGTGTCAACTTTGGCGTTTGAGTCACTCTTTGTTGCCAAGTTTGTGTCAATGTTGGCGTCAGAGTCGTCGTTTGTAGCAATGTTTGCGTTAAATTGTTTCGTTTGAGTCACTGTCTGTAGCAATGTTTGCGTCAAAGTCATGTCTTGGTAATTTCTGTGTGGCTATGTTTGTGTCAAAGTTGATGTTTGAATCATTGTTTGTGGTAACGTTTTTGAAAAACTGGACCCATGAGTAGGTGACCATACGTCCCGTTCTCGAAGGGCCGTCGCGGTGTAGCAAGCTAGACGCTCGCCAGCATATCGCAAAGTCGTTGATTCGGGTCCTTTCAGTACCAGACACCCCCCCCCCCTTAAAAAATGACCTTGGCAACCAGATCGAACTAGCTCTAAATGGGTACCAGGTACAATCATAGAAAGTAAAGGCGGCCGGCGTGATGTTTACCACATCAAGTACAGAATGCCGATTGGTATATTCAATATAGGTCTAGCCCTATATGCCTAATACGCCTAAAGGCGTGGAAAATGAGTCCTTTACTTATTTACTTCCCGTCTTTAAAGCCGACCGTCCAGGGGCAATGGCAAACTACTGGACGTAAATTTGCCTAGAAAAACCACACAACAGCCAGGGGCTGTTTGGGGTTGGTTCTGCAACGTCCTGTAAAGGATACACAACTAACCTTTACCCGGGTAGTTCCTTTTTCTCTCTCCCGGCCGTCCCGTCTATGCTAAGAAGCTCAATTAGAGAACATATACTTATAGCTGTCTCCTTAGAGCTTGTTTGGTTTCCTAATCTTTGATATGTTTAATGCCTTAACTTATTGATGGCCATTTGTCTGCAAAGATCACTCTAGATGTTATTTATCATCATCAGGTGCTATGCCGACTGGCGGGGGCAAGAATGCCTCTCCATTATCCGCGATCTCCTGCAGCATGTATCAGTTCGTATGCTGACACACCTCCATGCCGTGCAACAAGACTCTCAAGAATTTTCTCTTGTTGTCTTCCTCTATCCCTCCTTCCTTTCACAGATCTTTCCAGTGGTCACCACATTTTCCATTTTCCCTCTTCTCATAACATGGCCGAAAAATTATGACTGTCTCCTTTTAATGTCTGTGATAAGATGTCTTCGGGCTCCCGCCTTTTTCAAAAACCTTTTTGGTTGCTCTTTTTGGCTGTCCAAGTTGTTTTAAGCATTATTCTGTAAAAACCTCATCTCTGAGGCCTCAAGAAATTGTTTAACCTGCCTACCGATTGTCCAGGACTCACAGCCATATGTCAAAACTGGATGTATGTAGAAAGCAAGAATTCTTTTCCTCACCTTCAATGGCAGACATATATTGCATTAGATGTTCTTCATTCTATAAAATGTCGTTTTTGCTTTTCCTTTTCTGTTTCTTATTTCAGTGATACATCTTCCATCTGATGTTATTAGTGTGCCCAGATACTTAAATTTATGTACTTGTCATAAAATAACACCTTTGACTTTTATTACACATTTAGGAATAATTTTTTTCTTTTATACCCCCATTACTTCTGTCTTCCCATTATTCAAACTAAGGCCCATTCTTCCTCTTTCGACTACCACAATGTCTATCATTTCCTGTAGTTCTTTCTGACTTGTTGCTATCAAGTCTGTGTCATCAGCATAACGTAAATTGTTTATATTGTGCCCACCACCCACAATTCCGGGCATATCAATTAAAGAGCTCATTATATATTCACTGTATAGTGAAAATAAATTAGGTTACAGTACACATCCCTGACGTATGGCCATCTTTATGCACTGAAATGTACCTAAACAGTTGTTATATGTTATTTATAGTAAATATAAATAATTGGTGTTCATATATTTTTGACATTTGTTTACATATCTGTCTTATACAATTTATCGACCTATATATCATCGTTTTCTTAAAATGCATTAATTCGTTAGTGAAATATTAATAATAATAGTAATAACAGTCTCTCTAATTTATTTTAACTGGGTGAGTGCAGGGGATGGGGTAAACTGATTTGCACGGGACGATCCGTTTTCAAAATATTAATGGGATGTCTACTTTTCAGGTAAAATTATTAGTGGAATGTCCCGTTTTCAGCAAAAATTATTAGCCGAATGTCCCGTTTTCAGCAAAAATTATTAGCCGAATGTCCCATTTTCAGCTTAAATTATTTGTCGAATGTCCCGATTTCGGCTAAAATTATTAGTCAATGTCCCGTTTTCAGCTTAAATTATTTGTCGAATGTCCCGTTTTCGGCTAAAATTGTTAGTCGAATGTCTCGTTTTCAGCTCAAGATATTGTGTCACCCTACTTTGAGTCATTATTTATAGTTTCTGTGATGAAACACTGTGTGCAGCTATGTTTGCATAAAACTTCACGTCATAACTATTTTTTTTTATAGTCTATGTTAAATTTCACATCGGCATTTTCGTTTGTAACTTCGTCGGTGGAAATGTGATCGTCAGTCTCTCGGTGTGTGTTTAGCTTCCTTAGTGCAAGTTTTCTCTCATTCGAACTTTTGACTTCAGTCACAGACAGGTTAGAGCTCTTCTACAGTTCCATAAATTGATTACCTTATAATGGACACAGCATATCGACTTCCTTTAAGCTTAAACTGCATACTTTCAGGTCTTATCTACTCTGTGCTAGAAAAATCTACAATGCTAAAATAGGTTCTTAAACACTAGAAATTAGGTATTGTCTTATATGGACTGGTCTCCTCCCCAATTTCCCCCTCCTTTTGCTCCCTATTATGTCTGTTCTTATTGTTTTTTCTCCATTTAAATTACATCAGCTGTGTGCATACGTAGATTATCTTCCCTAACTGTTTATGCTGTATTTTCTCTGTTCATTTTCTGTCTGTTCATTTTTTTTTTTTTACTTTATCTGTTTGCATTCTGTCTGTTCATACAGTATTTTTAAGGGATTATGTTCTGTTTACACTCATTTTATCTTTATTTTGTCTGTTCATACTGTATTTTATCTGTTTATTTTATATTTTATGTGTTTCTACTATGTCTATCGATGTTGCATTATCTCTGTTTATATTGTATTGTCTGTGTTTTTATTCTATGTGTAAATACTGTTTTTATTTTTCTGATTATATTATGTCTGTTTATGACGCATTATCTCAATTTATGATATATTTTCACCTCTTTGCTGAATTTTCTCAGCTTATACTGTACTGTCTTTCACCACACAGTAATTTTGCCTTTAATACTGACATGCTATGTGAATTTTTTTAAACCCTGTATTTTCTCCGTTTATGCACAGTCGTCTCCCATGCCGCTCGGCTCCGCCCTGTGTGAGGACGGACATCCGTTTGTGTCTGACCCAATCACTGGCCGGAAGATGTGCACGTGTAGCTTGGGACTGGAAGTGACCTATGACCCCCGGTCTATGATGTCTGATGCTAGGAAACAGGGGATAGCACTCTCTGGGACCATCGGTGGACTATCAATGGGAATAGACACGTCAGCTTTTTACCCCCCTTTGGTAAGATATCGCTTTGCTGCAAGCCAGAGATTGTGTGTGTGGTCGGGCTACAGTAGTATTACGTACTGCTATAGTGCGTTTCAGAAATTGTGCCCTGAAAATTAAAAATATATCTCGAAAATAACTATACGGATTGACAAGAAGTAATGCGAATAACGCAAGCTTAAAACTAGATGTTTGTTGACATTATAATTATTTCACTGCAAGGACATGATTGTTAATAGGCTGCATACCTGAATTTCAACAATTTATTTTCAACGGTTTCTGAGTCACACATCTTTAGTGGTGGGCACGATCATTGGAACGTAATATACTGTTATAACTTTTTCTGTTTCTTCTCCTGGTATTGAAACCACAGTGTACTATTCCTTTCATTTCTGCTTCTGCTGCTGCTGATACTGTTACTTCTGTTGCTGCTGATACTGCTACTTCTGCTGCTGCTGATACTGACTTTTACCCTCTGTTGCTGCTGTACTGTGACTTCTGTTGCTGCTGATACTGCTACTTCTGTTGCTGCTGATACTTGCTACTGATATTAGCTACTTCTGTTGCTGCTGATACTGCTACTTTCTTTGCTGCTACTGCTACTTCTGTTGCTGCTGATACTTGCTTATTCTGTTGCTGCTGATACTGCTACTTCTGTTGCTGCTGATACTGCTACTTCTGTTGCTGCTGATACTGCTACTTCTGTTGCTGCTGATATTGCTACTTCTGTTGCTGCTGATACTGCTACTTCTGCTGCTGCTGATACTGCTACTTCTGTTGCTGCTGATACTGCTACTTCTGTTGCTGCTGATACTGCTACTTCTGTTGCTGCTGATACTGCTACTACTGTTGCTGATGATTGCTCCTCTGTGCTGCTGATACTGCTACTTCTGTTGCTGCTGATACTGCTACTTCTGCTGCTGCTGATACTGTTACTTCTGTTGCTGCTGATACTGCTACTTCTGCTGCTGCTGCTGCTGATTGCTGTTACTACTGTTACTTCTGCTGCTGCTGATACTGCTTACTTCTGTTGCTGATGATACTGCTAATGCTACTGCTACTTTTCTGTTGCTGCTGATACTGCTACTTCTGTTGCTGCTGATACTGCTACTTCTGTTGCTGCTGATACTGTTGCTACTACTTCTGTTGCTGCTGATACTGCTACTTTTCTGTTGCTGCTGAATGCTGCTTACTGCTACTTTGCTGCTGATACTGCTACTACTGCTACTTCTGTTGCTGCTGATACTGCTACTTCTGTTGCTGCTGATACTGTTACTTCTGTTGCTGCTGATTACTGCTACTTTCTGTTGCTGCTGATACTGTACTTCTGCTGCTGCTGATACTGCTACTTCTGTTGCTGCTGATACTGCTACTTCTGTGCTGCTGCTGCTGATTGCTGCTGATACTTCTGTTGCTGCTGATACTGCTACTTCTGTTGCTGCTGATACTGCTACTTCTGTTGCTGCTGATACTGTTTACTTCTGTCTTGCTGCTGATACTGTTTACTTCTGTTGCTGCTGATACTGCTACTTCTGTTCTGCTGATACTGCTACTTACTGCGATACTGTTTCTGTTGCTGCTGATACTGCTACTTCTGTTGCTGCTGATACTGCTACTCTGTTGCTGCTGAAACTGTTATCTTTTGTTGCTGCTGATACTGCTACTTCTGTTGCTGCTGATACTGCTGCTACTTCTGTTTGCTGCTGATACTGCTACTTCTGTTGCTGCTGATACTGTTACTTCTGTTGCTGCTGATACTGCTACTTCTGTTGCTGCTGATACTGTTACTTCTGTTGCTGCTGATACTGTTACTTCTGTTGCTGCTGATACTGTTACTTCTGTTGCTGCTGATACTGTTACTTCTGCTACTTCTGTTGCTGCTGATACTGCTACTTCTGTTGCTGCTGATACTGTTACTTCTGTTTCTGTGATTGCTTCTGTGCTGCGTGATACTGTTACTTCTGTTGCTGCTGATACTGCTACTTCTGTTGCTGCTGATACTGTTACTTCTGCTACTTCTGTTGCTGCTGATACTGTTACTTCTGTTGCTGCTGATACTGTGCTACTTCTGTTGCTGCTGATACTGCTACGGTTTCTGTTGCTGCTGATACTGTTACTTCTGTTGCTGCTGATACTGTTACTTCTGTTGCTGCTGATACTGTTACTTCTGTTGCTGCTGATACTGTTACTTCTGTTGCTGCTAACTGTTACGTCTGCTACTTCTTGCTGCTGATACTGCTACTTCTGTTGCTGCTGATACTGCTACTTCTGTTGTTTTTTTTTTTTCGTACTGCTGATACTGTTACTTCTGTTGCTGCTGATACTGCTACTTCTGTTGCTGCTGATACTGTTACTGTCTGTTGCTGCTGATACTGTTTTACTTCTGTTTGCTGCTGATACTGTTAACTTCTGTTGCTGCTGATACTGCTACTTCTTCTGCTGTTGCTGCTGTTGCTGCTGATACTGCTACTTCTGTTGCTGCTGATACTGCTACTTCTGTTGCTGCTGATACTGTTACTTCTGTTGCTGCTGATACTGCTACTTCTGTTGCTGCTGATACTGTTACTTCTGTTGCTGCTGATACTGTTACTTCTGTTGCTGCTGATACTGATACCTCTGTTGCTACTTACTGTTACTTCTGTTGCTGCTGATACTGTTACTTCTGTTGCTGCTGATACTGCTACTTCTGTTGCTGCTGATACTGTTACTTCTGTTGCTGCTGATACTGTTACTTCTGTTGCTGCTGATACTGCTACTTCTGTTGCTGCTGATACTGTTACTTCTGTTGCTGCTGATACTGCTACTTCTGTTGCTGCTGATACTGTTACTTCTGCTACTTCTGTTGCTGCTGATACTGCTACTTCTGTTGCTGCTGATACTGCTACTTCTGTTGCTGCTGATACTGCTACTTCTGTTGCTGCTGATACTGCTACTTCTGTTGCTGCTGATACTGTTACTTCTGTTGCTGCTGATACTGCTACTTCTGTTGCTGCTGATACTGTTACTTCTGTTGCTGCTGATACTGTTACTTCTGTTGCTGCTGATACTGTTACTTCTGTTGCTGCTGATACTGTTACTTCTACTTCTGTTGCTGCTGATACTGTTACTTCTGTTGCTGCTGATACTGCTACTTCTGTTGCTGCTGATACTGCTACTTCTGCTGATACTGCTACTGCTGTTGCTGCTTACTGTTACTTCTGTTGCTGCTGATACTGTTACTTCTGTTGCTGCTGATACTGTTACTTCTGTTGCTGCTGATACTGTTACTTCTGTTGCTGCTGACTTCTGCTACTTCTGTTACTGCTACTATGATCTGTTGCTTCTGATGCTGCTGATACTGCTACTTCTGTTGCTGCTGATACTGTTACTTCTGTTGCTGCTGATACTGTTACTTCTGTTGCTGCTGATACTGCTACTTCTGTTGCTGCTGATACTGCTACTTCTGTTGCTGCTGATACTGTTACTTCTGCTACTTCTGTTGCTGCTGATACTGCTACTTCTGTTGCTGCTGATACTGGCTTACTTTCTGTTGCTGCTGATACTGCTACTTCTGTTGCTGATACTGCTACTTCTGTTGCTGCTGATACTGCTACTTCTGTTGCTGCTGATACTGTTACTTCTGCTACTTCTGTTGCTGCTGATACTGCTACTTCTGTTGCTGCTGATACTGTTACTTCTGTTGCTGCTGATACTGTTACTTCTGTTGCTGCTGATACTGCTACTTCTGTTGCTGCTGATACTGCTACTTCTGTTGCTGCTGATACTGCTACTTCTGTTGCTGCTGATACTGCTACTTCTGTTGCTGCTGATACTGTTACTTCTGTTGCTGCTGATACTGCTACTTCTGTTGCTGCTGATACTGCTACTGATTGCTGATACTGCTGCTGATACTCTACTTCCTTTGCTGCTGATACTGCTACTTCTGCTGCTGCTGATACTGCTACTTCTGCTGCTTCTGTTGCTGCTGATACTGCTACTTCTGCTGCTGCTGATACTGCTACTTCTGTTGCTGCTGATACTGCTGCTTCTGTTGCTGCTGATACTGCTACTTCTGTTGCTGCTGATACTGCTACTTCTGTTGCTGCTGATACTGCTACTTCTGTTGCTGCTGATACTGCTGCTTCTGTTGCTGCTGATACTGCTACTTCTGTTGCTGCTGATACTGCTGCTTCTGTTGCTGCTGATACTGCTACTTCTGTTGCTGCTGATACTGCTACTTCTGTTGCTGCTGATACTGCTACTTCTGTTGCTGCTGATACTGCTACTTCTGTTGCTGCTGATACTGCTACTTCTGTTGCTGCTGATACTGCTACTTCTGTTGCTGCTGATACTGCTACTTCTGTTGCTGCTGATACTGCTACTTCTGTTGCTGCTGATACTGCTACTTCTGTTGCTGCTGATACTGCTACTTCTGTTGCTGCTGATACTGCTGTTGCTACTTCTGTTGCTGCTGATACTGCTGCTTCTGTTGCTGCTGATACTGCTACTTCTGTTGCTGCTGATACTGCTACTTCTGTTGCTGCTGATACTGCTACTTCGTTCTGCTTGCTGCTGATCTGCTACTTCTGCTGCTGATACTGGTTACTTCTGTTGCTGCTGATACTGCTGTCTGCTGCTGATACTGCTACTTCTGTTGCTGCTGATACTGCTGCTTCTGTTTGCTGCTGCTACTTCTGTTGCTGCTGATACTGCTACTGCTGCTGATACTCTACTGCTGCTGCTGAACTGATTACTGCTACTTCTGCTGCTGCTGATACTGCTACTTCTGTTGCTGCTGATACTGCTGCTTCTGTTGCTGCTGATACTGCTACTTCTGCTGATACTGCTACTTCTCTGCTGTTGCTGCTGCTACTGCTGCTGCTACTTCTGCTGCTGCTGATACTGCTACTTCTGTTGCTGCTGATACTGCTGCTTCTGTTGCTGCTGATACTGCTACTTCTGCTGCTGCTGATACTGTTACTTCTGCTACTGATACTGTTACTTCTGCTGCTGATACTGCTGCTTCTGTTGCTGCTGATACTGCTACTTCTGCTGCTGCTGATACTGCTGCTTCTGCTGCTTCTGCTGCTGCTGATACTGCTGCTTCTGCTGCTTCTGCTGCTGCTGATACTGCTACTTCTGCTGCTTCTGTTGCTGCTGATACTGCTACTTCTGCTGCTGCTGAAACTGTTACTTCTGCTGCTGCTGATACTGTTACTTCTGTTGCTGCTGCTACTGCCACTATTACTACAATGAATGATTTTGATGAAAATTGTTACCATCATCGATATTATTTCTATAACATTCATTTTTCTGTGGAATAATAATAATAATTATTATTATTATTAATATTATTATCATCATCATTATTAGTAACAGCAAACCCTCGTATGTGACATAAACCACATCTGCCATATTCACAGATCCGGGGAATCCCCGTCCGTCACGATCGATTACCTCCTTACATGACTTCTGGGATGCCAGGACAACCTTTAAACTTTGACCCCGCTTTGGCAGCGCATCCGTATGGATTACTGTAAGTATCGCCCGGAAACGGAATATTTCTTCTTGTTCTTGTCGTTGGTCCAAGTGAAATAATTACGTTTCCCTGCTGAAGCATAGATGCGAGATTAGAGCCCTTCGACCAACATATCCGACTTCATCGGGCGTTTGTTCACTGAGATAGCCATGTCGAAATGAATATTTTATTGCAAGGTATGTGGCATCTGGTACTAAGGTATTCTTGTCAGATGGCCAAACCATTTCGTCTGTGATTCTGCAAAGAATTGTAAACTTGGTTTTAGTGCTAGTGGATTCGTGTGTGTGTGTGTGTGTGTGTGTGTGTGTGTGTGTGTGTGTGTGTGTGTGTGTGTGTCGTAATTCATAATTATTATTTTTGTTGTGTTAATTATATCAAACATTTAATGTTTTATTTTATAACTTTGCGTAGAAAACTAAATATTCTATTACAGTCAATTAATCATATAAGGCACTAAATTCTCCGACAAGAAGCCGCCTCCCGTTTCATAAATCTGTAGTGCAGAATAGAAACCCCACTGTGCACAGTCCAAACAAATTCCAAATGAAATCCGCAGCACACAGTGTCGCTCCATGCATTCACCTTAGTAGCTGTGCCAGTTGGCCTGGCACATGCTGATGATGAAAATAATAATTATGATGATGATGATGATGATGATAGTTTTACTTATCCTGTGGCTCAATATCTTTTTAAAAGACAGACAACTGTGATGTGAATCAATGATGATTACATTACAGCTATGCCGGGATGGATGTCAACGGGGGACCAATCCGGAAAGCGGCCACTAGAGAGACCACAGGTCCACTGAAGATATGGTTGAGTGAACACAAGAAGAACCCGTACCCAACCAAGGCTGAGAAGATCATGTTGGCCATCATCACCAGAATGACCTTAACTCAGGTGAGTTGTTGATTTATGTTTGCCATCTCTCTTAGCTCAATTCACTAGCCTGCGGATCGGAAAGTCGTGGGTTCGGATCGTGACGGAGCTGGACTTTTTTTTTTTTTTTTCATAAACGACCTTGACTCGCAGGTCGATCTAGCTTTGAGTGGGTACTATACAATCCTGGAAGGTAAAAGCTGCCGGTGTGATGCTGACCACATCACCCACCTAGTACCGATTGGTCTATGAAATATAGGTCTAGCCCTATATGCCCAATACGCCTGAAGGCGTGGAAAGGGGTCCTTTACTTTACTTAGCTCAATTGTTGGCGTTCATGCCTTAGGCAGACTTTTAATTAGGTTTTGCAACTGGTACTATTAGTTTGTCGACTCTTCGTTGGCTGCTGAAGAAGAGGACGGAGAACGTGTGCGAATGTTCAGAGTTCAGTTATGTCAATTTTTCTATTCATTCATTCATTCGTTGACACCCTACCACATCAGTCCGACCTATTCGTGCTTCGTTCTCCGATTCAATATCCGTCTTAGTGTCTCAATGCTCAAAGTGCCCAACAGCAGTTGACTGGCATATCTTCTATGCCCCACAGCAGGCTCCTGCCTGTTGTCCTCTTTTACTATATCCATCAGGTGGTTCATGTCGCTGAACTGTTTATCTCAGCGTCCATGGAACGCAGCGCATTCATAATGGCTGCCCTGTCCATACTTCTGTTTCCACTGACCACGGCAGAAGCGGTCAGTCTGTTGGACTTTCATTACGGGTAAGATATACAGCCGAATGAAAAGCAAATTAACGAGCTTCGCTGTAAAACAAACACAAACAAAACGTAAACGTTACGGCGACAGAGCCTTCATCAGCATATACATAAATCGAAAAAAAAAAATTCACTGACGTATCCAGAAACATCCACGTTGATGTCTTGCCAGTGGAATGAAGAGACACATTCGGCCCGAGAATAAATAGCCATGGAACGCCAATGGTCGTACCTCGATGCTTTCATATGGGTAAGGCACTGTTCAATGAAGTCCACTTTCTCGCCTTCAACTCCAACTATTGTTATGCATTATTGATTATTTTGCCCTCTTTTCCGTCATCTGACAGGTGAGTACTTGGTTCGCTAACGCTCGACGGCGACTAAAGAAAGAGAACAAACTGTACCCAGCCGACAGGGAGAACCGCGACGATGATGACGACGATGATGAGGTTTTCAGTGGCAGCCAGAGGGAGGGAAACACGTCGCAGAGTGGAGGTAAGCAGTCGCTACACTATGTACTAGATTTATTCTCATCTGCTGTATTGTTAAATACCTGATTCTGCGTGGACTTTCGGTTACTTCTAACCGTCAGGGACCCTAGTATAACCTTACAGTTGGACGGGGTTTCTGGCATTTGTACCTGGTGATTTTCATCTGAATATCTACTCTTTATTTGTCTTTGCTGCTCCAACAGCCCTATAACCATATAGGTATCTCTCTCATATCATCTCACCTAGATGCTTGTAACTCTCACGTCCCAATATGGGTGGCAATTTTGCATTATTTTAAAGCCCTACCCCGAGTGTAGTCGGGAGCTTTATTATAACCTAACGGTGGAACGGAGTTTTTGGGACTTGTGCCCTGGAGATCCTCATCCGAAGGTGACACTTTGTGTCACCGGGTGTTGGTCGCTCCTTGTGCGGTCCTGGGAGCTAGAACAACGCACAGCGGGATTCTCTGACACTTTAAAGTAAATATTTATGTTGTGCTTTTCGCAAATTGGGATTCGAAGGGACTCTGCTTTCCCATCAGTCCATACACCTCAGATTCAATGAAAAGTATTCTTGTTTTCGTTGGCACTTTTCTGTCTTTCCAAACTAAAGTGTGATATTGTGATTCAGAGAAGCGTAGACATCACAGGCAATTAACTCCAGGGATGAAGATTCTTCTCTTCACTGCACAAACTTATGGAGATAGCCTTCATCTTCTTGCCGTTCACCAGCTGTAAACTCTGGCCGAAAGTTCTATTTGCTCAACCACTTCTCGGCTCTAGTCTTGTCCTAGAACCTAAGTGTTGTGTGCACATTCCTTTTACAGATCTGGCTTACTTGTGTGCAGAATGTTGGCTTCTCGCCTCTCATGCTGATGCACTCCGACTTCGAAGGAAACATCCCTTATTATGTGACTCTTACTACATGCTTGCTAGAGGGCAGCGGTTCTATCGTACCCCAACCCCCCCCCCCCCAACCCAACCCAGTGGGGATCCGGAACCCACACGGGGAATGGAAATAGTGTAGACACTATATGATGCTATGTCCCATGACCTATTCTTCTTCCGATGTTATTTCCAAGAAAGACACACACAAAATAGTCACTTATAAAAGCAACACATCCACGCCCAGTAAGCTCATCACGGCCTATAGTGTCCTCTATCTCGTTTTACCTTGTTAACTTCAAAGGAAAGCTAACACTAATACGATAGGAACAAAGCAGCCTGCGGAAGATACCGGATCAGAAGGGTAATGTTCTGCTTGCCTACTGGAGCTTCTATTCTAGACCGACAGTAAACCAAGGCTTGGAGCCTGTGATAAGGTTGTTTATCTATTCTTAAGGCTTGGAGCCTGTGATAAGGTTGTTTATCTATTCTTAAAGCTTGGAGCCTGTGATAAGGTTGTTTATCTATTCTTAAAGCTTGGAGCCTGTGATAAGGTTGTTTATCTATTCTTAAGGCTTGGAGCCTGTGATAAGGTTGTTTATCAATTCTTAAGGCTTGGAGCCTGTGATAAGGTTGTTTATCTATTCTTAAGGCTTGGAGCCTGTGATAAGGTTGTTTATCTATTCTTAAAGCTTGGAGCCTGTGATAAGGTTGTTTATCTATTCTTAAAGCTTGGAGTCTGTGATAAGGTTGTTTATCTATTCTTAAGGCTTGGAGCCTGTGATAAGGTTGTTTATCTATTCTTAAGGCTTGGAGCCTGTGATAAGGTTGTTTATCTATTCTTAAGGCTTGGAGCCTGTGATAAGGTTGTTTATCTATTCTTAAACCCTGGAGCCTGTGATAAGGTTGTTTATCAATTCTTAAGGCTTGGAGCCTGTGATAAGATTGTTTATCTATTCTTAAGGCTTAGAGCCTGTGATAAGGTTGTTTATCAATTCTTAAGGCTTGGAGCCTGTGATAAGGTTGTTTATCTATTCTTATGTGTTTTTCTTTTCTGTCAACAGGTTCAGATAAGAGAACAACATCGGACAGTGATACTGATGACATCAATGTTGACATGTCCGAATGCTCTGACGTGGAAGACAATGACACGCCAGCATCAGCGGTCGATGAGCTAGACCAAGGGAAACTAGACAAACTTCGCCAAGGTCTCGCGTGTGTTGAGACTGGGCCAGAGACGGAGAGTGCAACAGATTTGTGTGGCCGCGGCGAACAAGGTGACTGGGATATTGGTCACGCCAAACAAGGTACAGACTGTGGCAGTACTGGAGGTAGTCCAGGACCGTGCCCATCAAACAAACCTAAAATCTGGTCTATATATGAAATCATCAACGGGCCGTCCACTGCAAACGACAATCAGGCACTCAAGAAGCCGTCTTTACAAACACATACACATTTAGCATTATCTAGACATGATTTTCCAACACCATCTGCATTATCGATGCACAAAAATCCGGCAAGTTTCCCGTTTATGAATATATCCTCGTCGTTACAGTCATCGCCTTTTTCTTCGTCTTCATCATCTCTGACACTGTCAACCGCATTTCATCCGTTTGCTTCGGTTGTTGGAGCACCATCCATGCTGCATCATCCTCCTGCGTTGACTAGATTTGTGTCCAATTATTGCACGCCCATCTCTGAAAAAACCTCAACATTGAATAGATATGCAACAGTAGCAGCAAACAGACCATACGTAGATCAACTTCCTTCAAGGGTAAACTCTACAGAAACAATAAAGACAGAGCAAATGGCAGAATCCTGCACAGACGAACAGGCTGTAGAAAATAATAAGTTTAACAAATACAGCGATGCTTTTTCGAAAAAAGGCAAACATGAAACAGACATCAATAACTCACAAATTAAAAAAGCAACACGCCCAAGCCAAACAACCACATCGCAGCCCATGAACAGCTTGCGATCGGGCTCATTGTCTCCGGTGTCATCACACATAGCTGTGTGTTCAAACGAAACAAGTACAAGGTCGGCAAGCTGTAAACCACAATCAGAACGTTATATGAACTCAGGTAAAGCTGACCAACATTCAAGAGAACATCAACCAAAACAAATGATGTAAACGAACAAACCATCATTAGCTATATTTGTTATTAAATTAGACACACTTTAAAAGAGGCCTTGAGGCAAAAGTTAACAACCGATCTCATAGTACTCGGGGCATTCCCATAACAGCTCTGTCTCCACTTTCAGCAGCAAGTGAAGAACGCCTATTCCGATAGTACCAGTAACTGTGTGATTGTATGTTCGTCTCAAGCCTCTTCTGAGTGTTGCGCGTCCAACAGAACCACCGGTGGCTCCTTATTACACGATCGTCTTCAGACCCTGATGATCTGTTTATGCCTCTACAATGTTTGCTCGTTCCTAAAGGTCCCTTACAAATTGGGCGAGGGGGAGCGGAGGGTGCTGCGTGGTCACAACACATGGTGTCCGCCTCAAGTGCTAGAGTTTGAAGGTTCCATCCCCGGTAAGGGTTGTGATGTTTTCACTTAGACTTGGACTTCTAATAATTCCCTTCTGGTCTCTGGGTAGTGAGATTAGACACCTGTGTGTATTGCTGCACAAGTTATAAAACCCTTGGCAGTTGGAAATCGAAATGAGTAGCGCTTCTGATTCAACATTTTGAGTTTAAAATCTACCAAAAGTATTTCAGGATCCTCGCCGGTGCTACAGAGCCTGTGCACTGTGCTGAGCTTCTTCGGACTCAGACTTTAGTGAGAAGAGGAACGAAGCACTTATGGTTACTACCCGTGCGCTATGATGTTGATCCGTTGTTCAAAAGCCTCAAAACCTTAAACCTTACAAATTAGCAGCAAAAGGTCTGTTGTCAGTTCGCCCGCAGCTGAAATCCACTGGTGTTTCGGAATTAGGACGAACGTTGGCAGTGTCCAAGCCACACAAGTAGACCAAAAATTGGCAGATCAAAACGAAGTAGAAAAGATATAGCATGGACTGAGTTTACTAATTAACGCGTCCTGCGTTTCTTGGGGCATACATGGTGAATTGCAAATATTGTTATCTTTACCAGTCTCTGACATGAAACGTTTTTTTTTTTAATGGAATGACAAAACAACCCATTTGAAAAATTTTGAAGACTTTAAACAGAATTTCCGTACGGCGATAGCTGGTCACGTGTTTTGGACGTCGAATACACAAGCCAGGGATAGATGGAATATCTGGGGGCTGTAAATACCAGCATCTACGTGGCACATACCACAGCTCGCACCCGAACCCTCTTCGAAGCACAATGCTGTAAGAAAGATCAGGGTTTTGATGAGGAGACGGAAGAGGAGTAAGATGAGGGAGCAGGAGGAGGAGGGGAAGAAGAAGAAGAAGAAGAAGAAGAAGAAGAAGAAGAAGAAGAAGAAGAAGAAGAAGAAGAAGAAGAAGAAGAAGCCAATGGAATGGAAAGATATTGATACACGCCCACACACATACATACACACACGCACACACATACATGTTTGTATGCATGTTGTGTATGGTTTTAAAAAAAAGCTTAAAGAAGAGAGGAAGAGAGAACGCACACGTTCACGAAAGAGGAAGAAAGAGTGAGGAAGAAGAGAGAGAGAGAGAGAGAGAGAGAGAGAGAGAGAGAGAGCGAGAGAGAGCATGAGCATATAACATATTGCTGCTCTATGCAACTGAAAGATTCACAATAAACTTTACCTTGCTTTGTATTTGTTCGTCCGATTGTGTTTCCTTACTGTTTCATCTACGATATCTCATTATCAACACTGTACAGACTCTACAGGTGGTTACTGACAGTTCTTTGACGCTAACACGGTTACATGACCTGGAAAATACTAGGACTTATATTTGGGTTGGACTTCAATTACGAGTATTAAAAAAAAATTGCCATTATCATCAAGTGTCTTGCTGACTAGCGTGGCTGATCATGCTTCTCCGAAATCTGACACCCCTCCAAACCATGACAAAATGGTGTCAAGAATGTTCTCCCGCTGTCTTTCAATGTCTCTCTTTCCACACATCTCTCCAGTGGTTATAAACATATCTCTCCAGTGGTTATAAACAGATCTCTCCAGTGGTTATAAACAGATCTCTCCAGTGGTTATAAACAGATCTCTCCAGTGGTTATAAACAGATCTCTCCAGTGGTTATAAACATATCTCTCCAGTGGTTATAAACATATCTCTCCAGTGGTTATAAACAGATCTCTCCAGTGGTTATAAACAGATCTCTCCAGTGGTTATAAACAGATCTCTCCAGTGGTTATGAACAGATCTCTCCAGTGGTTATAAACAGATCTCTCCAGTGGTTATAAACAGATCTCTCCAGTGGTTATAAACAAATCTCTCCAGTGGTTATAAACAGATCTCTCCAGTGGTTATAAACAGATCTCTCCAGTGGTTATAAACAGATCTCTCCAGGGTTATAAACAGATCTCTCCAGTGGTTATAAACATGTTCCATTTCCCCTCTCCTCATAGTATAGTAAAGTAAGTAAAGTAAAGATCCCTTTTCACGTCTTTCGGCGCATCGGGCATATGGGCAGAGCGTCCCATATTTTTTACTGACCAATCGGCACTAGGTGGGTACCCATTTGAGGCTGGGTCGACCTGCGACTTTCCATACCACGAAAAAAATCCACGCAGCCCGCAGTGGGTTTCGATCGTTGGATTACGAGTCGGACTCAACGCCTTAGCCACGGACGCCGCTCCTCACAACATAACAAAACAAAAACAAAAAATGATGACTGTCTCTTTCTCATGTTTGTGATAAGCTGTCTTCAAGCACTCGCCTCTTTTAAACCATCTGAGTTACTCCTCCTAAATGTCGACGGAATCCAAGGCATTCTTCTGTAAAGCCACATTTCCAAGACCTCCAGATATTGTACGGCCTGTTTTTTAATTGTCCAACATTCACAGCCGTATGTTAAAACTGGTCTTATAAGGTTTGCGAGAATTGATTTCCTAACCTCCAATAACATTTATTTATTTCACAAAATGTTTTTCATTTTTATAAAAGACAGTTTTAATCTGTCATATTCTATTTTTTATCTCTGTGATACATCTTCCATCGGATGTTTTCTGTGTGCCTAGATACTTAAATTTCTTTTATTTGTTCTACAGTAATGCCTCAGACCCGGCTCGGTTGCCAGTTATGTTGTGATGTTGTGGAGTCTCAAGGCATCTGTGGTTCCTTCAGTCCATCTTTCTCTTGGTCGTCCCCTACCTCTTGGTGTCTCTACTTGCATGTTGTACGCTTTCGTTAATGACACCAGTGGATTTATGCTCAATAAATGCCCAACCATTTCAGTATTTGTTTGTTTAAAAAAATTTATTATAGGTGTTGTTCCAATTGTCCTACTGGGCATATAAGGTTAGATTTATATTTTATAGAACCAATTGGCACTAAGTCAGTGTCATGGTGGCCACATTTACTTTCCAGGAATTTACCTAGTGTCCATTTAAGGCTGGGTCGACCTGGGAGCCAAGGTGATTTCATTAGAAAAGTATGGCTATGTCACGACCCAAACCCATGAGCTTCCGATCCGCAGGCGATTGTCTAGCTGCTAGACCAGGCGGCTCCCCCGTGGTACCAGTAGTAGTTTTATGATACGTCCGTCATTCTTGTCCTATGGTCAACCAGGCCAGATCCCTGGTCATTCCACACTGTACCTCTGTTCGATCTTTCTTTCTTTCTTTTCTCTACTTCTGGAATGCCTCACGACTAGATAGTACATATATACTCGTATGTAGTACTTTTCAGCGTCTCTGATGTGTGTGTGGTCCATCACTTGTGTGGCCCATCTTATGTGTGGTCGACCTCTGGCTCTGTTACCGCTGTATCTGCCATACACTGCTCTCTGTGGGGCCCTGTGTGACGCCAGTCTCGTTAGATGACCAAACCATTTGACCTAGCTATAAAGTTCAGTATTGGTTCTGTGCCGACTCTCCTCCTGATATTATCGTTCTAAAGTCAATCCTTCCTCATTAGACCTAGCATAGAACGTAACCATTTCATTTATGTTGTTACTATTTTCCTTCTATCTCCTGAAGACAGTGTCCATGTTTGACACTATTAGAAGAGCATTGATAAGAATAATGTTTTGAATCGTGTTATTGAGGCTCAATAACCAAACCCCTCTATACTTCTCACATTCTCTCTTGCTGCCTTTCCTCTTCCAGATGGTATTGTTTGATATCTCCGTGAAACATAGTATGTAGACTCTTTTGATGTGGAGAGACACCGTGGTGTAGTCACTCGAAGCCCGCCTACGGATCAGAATTCGGGTCTTGAATGAGCCGGTATTTTTATTTTTCGAAAATGACCATGGCTGTTAGGTCGACCCAGCCGTGACTGGGTAGCAGATCCAGTCATGGGAAGTAAAGGTGGCCGCGCCCTATGCTGACCACATCACCCACCCAGTGCAGTTTGTTCTTTAAAACAAAGGTCTTTGTTTCTCAAAGAAATTATTATAGATGTTGTTCTAATTGTTTTGGAAATTTCTTCATTTCTTACCTATCCTTTCTCGTTTTGTTCACTGTCTTTCTCATGCACCTCATTTCCCGGCCAGTCATATTTTTTTTTTCTATCCCTCAGTCAATATCTAAAAATAACAATGAAAGAGCAAAGTTGGATTTGACATCATCATGTAGCAGGTCCTTTGCAGAACGTCGCTCTCATCACAGTCTGCCTGAAAGAAACTCGGTCTCTCGCCAGTTCTCCTGCCTCATGCACTTTCACACTCAAGGAGTCACTTATATCCTGTGCCCATCTTCGTGTCCGTCGGCCCCTGCCCCTCCTTCCTGGTACCATGCCTTCTGCTATAATTGTTTCCAATCCGTCGTGGCGCTTGATATGACCAAAATATTTCAGCTTTCGAGAAAGGATGTTGTTTATCACCCAATCTTTCTTGATGTTCAGATCGTTTAAGATGTCAATATTTCTCATCTTCTTTGTCCAAGATATTCTGAGAATCTTTCTATAACATTTTAGCTCAAAAGCCCCTATTCTCTTTCTTAAGGACTGAGAGATAGTCCACGGCTCACATCCGTATGTAGCCACAGGGAAGATGCATGCTCTCAAAATTCTAATTTTTATCTCCTTGCTTGTGCTTAACCATTTTGACAACATCCCCAAAATACAAACATACTTCCACTGAAAAACACGGAAGCTTAAATCGAAAACTAATAATGTCACAGGATTAACAGTTTACTAGCCTCTGGCTCATCTTAACAATTCTGTCAGTCTACGCATACAAGATTACTGTCTTAAATAATCAGGCAAATCTATTGTCTACATCTGCGAGTGAATCTTCTCACTCGACGGAAAAATTTGCTCGGGGCTAAAGACTCGCTGAACACCGTGAATAATAAACCATATTTGTAAGTAATTACAAATTTATTCTTGCAGTTTATTTGAGCGATAACATTAATTAATGTTTCTACATTTTTTTTTTTTTTTTAATAATGGGAGAAACCGTGGTGTAGTGACTAGACGCTCGCCTGCGGACCAGAAAGTTGTGGGTTCATGTCCTGGCGGAGCCGAACTTTTTTTTTTTAGTCATGATTGGCTTCCATGTTGACCCAGCCTTCGATGGTTACCAGGTAAAGTCATGGGAAGTAAAGGTAGCATTCGCCCACCAAGTACAGATATGTCTATAAAATATAGATCTAGCCCAATCTGGTAATCTGGTAATCCTAGTTTCAGCTTCATAGCAAACGGGTCACCCCACATATGCTCCGCTCCTGTGCCAACGAAAAACAAACGCAGCTCACAGTGTCACGCCATGCACTCAACTCAGAAGCTGGGCGACGAAACTACTAGCCCAATATACCCGTGGGCGTGGAAAAAGGTTCATTACTTTTTTTTTTTTTAAATTTGACTGCACTAAAATGGCGGGTGGCCGATTATACTTTTACGGGTGCAATGCCGAGGTTCTTGATATCAAGAAATGATATAAAACTGAACGAAAGATATATCAGCGAGCTTCACCGTATAACAAACACAAACATGAACGCTGCGGCTATGGAGCCTTCTTCTTTACATTCATAGAATAAACAGTGCTACAAAAATACACAATATCACGTATCTTCGTATCTAGTGGCAGCCAGGTCGATGTCCAGACCGTTGAGGAACAAGCAACGAAGTCAAACAAGAAAAAACAAATTTACCGTGGCCTTGAGATAATAAGGCACCTGGGTGTCAGATGTGGGTCTGGCCGTCTCACTACTCTAACGGTACCTATTGTATTGGAGCTCTGCACAGGCTGCTGAATATGAGGACGGAGCGCACGTAATAAAGCCCTAAATGTTCGGATGTCAATTCTTGACCCAACTGAACTTGACTCGCCAGTTCAAAATTCATTCAAAGAGGTAGAGGAAAAGGAGAAAGGGAATCCAGATGGCACACTGGTCAAACCGATTGCCTGGCGATCTAAAGGTAGTGGGTTTTCCTCATGGAATATGTCGTTACCTTCATAGGTGCCACCTATACGGCGATCCACTGGGATCATTGTTTGAGCTACGGAAATCAAGTTTTGTCCGACTCTGTGGGCATGTAGCTAGTAGCTCTGCGAGGAAATGTCGAGCTAGCTATAAATACAAATCCGGTGCAACGAAGTGGATCTGGTCGACTTTGAACTTTTAAACTTTAGTCTCTTTTGAAGACACCCCGCCCAGGGAGGGGGGGGGGCGCCGCACCTACCTTCCCCCTCCCACCCAACCCCAAAAATTGGGTTGTTATACCTTTTGCTGCTGCTGCTTCTGCTGTTGTTGTTTTTGGTGGTGGGGGTGTTGGTGCTGGTGTTGGTGGTGGTGGTGGTGGTGGTGGAGTTAGATGAAAGAATTACAGACAAGACAACTTAGATTAATAAACAATTGGCTCCCTTTGGGAGCAGGTTTCACCTTTTCTTCCTTCTCCTCTTCTTACTCTTTCTCCTTATCTTCCCCCTTCTCTTCCTGTTGTTTATTCACATCTTCCTCACCTCTTGTTTGCTCCTCAGCCTATCCTCCTCCTTCCCCTTCTTCTTCTGCCACTACGTCTTCTTCTGCATCTGCTCTACCTTTCATCTCTCAATGAAACCCAAACCGCCAACTAACTCATACAAAGCCTCCATGGACTTGATAATTAAAACAAGTGTCCCCCAAACAGGAGGATCAGTCGATCCATTGCGCTAAGGTTTTACCTAGCATACCTCATTCTCTCACAGCAGAGTAGCCGATTTGCCCGCCTAGAATGTCACACAAAGCCTGAAGCTCCGTAGTTCATGTGATTTCCACAGGAAGTGCACTCACGAACATAGGTGCCGGAATCTCGGGGTTCAAACACGCTGAGCATCCCCCCCCCCCCACCCACACCGCATACCAAAAAATGTCAGGAGTCCTGAGCTCCCCTTCCCCTCCCCCGCTTAGAAAATTTCCAGTGACCTATTCCCAAATCTGTTAAAGCGTATAGTCTCTTTTTTATTTGTTTCCGTTGATACAAAGTATATTCTTTTTAATTTAGAATTATATGTATGTCCTATTGACCTAAAACTAATAAGTAAGTAAAGTAACGGACCCTTTTTCACGCCTTGTATGCGTATTGGGTATATAGGGCTCGACCTTTATTTTATAGATCCACGGCACAAGATGGGAGATGTGGTCAGCATCACAAAGGAATAATAATAATACACACTTAAACAAGGCACTCGACTGAAACCTACAGAAAATGATAAGGAGACATCGCATTTCACTCTCACCAGCGATTCTCTCCCCCCCCCCCCCACCCCCGTTCAGTTGTCATACAGACTAACCTAACGATGAAGTACTTACTGTCTGGATTGTTCATACCAAAATGGAGGACGTCCGATGACAACCACCTTAATCGTCTCTTACGACATGCATGGTAAAATGTAATTTTTCTCGCCTTTAGGCGTAATGGGCATATAGGGCAAGACCTATATTTTATACACCAATCGGCGCCTGGTTGGTGATAGAGCCAACATCACGCAAGTCGCCTTTATTTCCCAGGACTCTACATGGTACCCATTTAATGCTGGATCGACCCGGCAGCCAGGGTCATTTTTTTATGTCAGGCTCTGTTGGGATTTGAACCCACACCCTTCAATCTACAGGCTAGCGTCTAGCGTCTAGATCACATTTAACATATACATATCTCATAACGATATCGCATAATCTTTCACATATGTACCGAGGAATTGGGTTTTCCCCATAAATGCCTTCACTGGGAGTCAATGTCAAGTACAAAAACACATTAATTCGTCTTAAGCGGCTTATAGGTTCCTGGGCCAAATGCGAAGGTAAAGAATAGAATAGCTACTGCCTTCCTAGCAAGCATGTCGTAGGAGTCGACTTATTAGGGAATTTATTTAAAGACTGAAAGCATATGTTTAGACGCAAGGAACCAGCAGTCTGCAGTTTAGTCCGCATACAAATAAGCCAGATCTGTAAAACAGATGTGCACGCACAATTCAAGTTCTGGAACAAGATCAATGTCGAGAAGTGGATGAACAACCAGAACTTTTCACCAGAGTTTAGTCTATGAACGCGAATAAGAAGAATACATCCTGACATGCAAACTGCCATTGTAAGGGCTACCTTAGAAGAAGGAAATGTCCAAAATGAGACTGAGGCAGCCTCATTGTGACCAAAGGTTCAGGGAGCCGTCTTCTAGAGGAAAGAATGAAGACCCGTGTTGCCATTTGTTTTCAAATTTTCGTTCCTTAATTTGGATTTACATGGGTTGACAAAATTCTGGAAGACCTAGACATCGCCGACGACATAGCACTCCTGAGTTCAGAACACACAGACGCCCAAGAAAAAATCAATCGACTCCAGAATTTCTCAGAACAAATTGGACTCCAAATTAACACCGCAAAAACAAAAATTCTAGACCTTACCACCAGTTCAGTTGATATCACGCTGAACAACAACAGCCTTGAAAAAGTCAACAGTTTCACTTATCTAGGGAGCAAGATGTCATCTACGGGAGATACCGCACCAGAAATACCATTTAGAATAGCACTGGCATCTAGTGCCTTCTATAAACTGTCCAACATCTGGAAATCAAAGACACTTAGCAAACACACAAACTCAAGATCTTCAATTCTTGTGTGATTCCAGTACTAACCTATGGATGCGAGAGCTGGAAATCAACGAAAACTCTAGACATAAAATTAGACAGTTTCGAAAATAAATGCCTTAGAAGAATACTAAATTTCAAATGGTCAGATTTCCGAACCAATACACAAATAAGGCAAGAATCCAGGCAAGAGTATGTGTCTAATTTTATACGAAAACGCCGCTGGAACTATGTCGGCCACGCCCTTAGAATGGATAAATCAAGACTTCCTTACCAAGCCCTCATTTGGACACCACAGGGGAAAAGATCTCGTGGAAGACCTAGGGAAACCCTACGTAGAACTATCATCAGGGAAGGCTCGCTCATGGGCCACTCAAACATCCAAGACCTACAACAGATTGCACCGAACCGCCACGCATGGAGAGTCATGACCTCTGCCCTATGTGCCGCCCTCGACACAAGAGGAAAGACTAACTAACTAACTAACTAATTTGGAGTGTTGTACTATTCGCCTGTGTCACCAACTTACGGGTTTTTACACAGACAGCTAAATAAACAAAAGCGCTTAGAGTATCGCTGTGGCAACTTTAAATCAGACACCAACGGCGCCACACCCTCCCTCTGCGCCATCGATGGAAAACAACAACAACGTTCTTCCCTGACTTTTGCACAGTGGCATCTCCAACACAGAAGATTTACCTGCTTATTCACAACAGTGATCAAAGACACGAATGTTGTTCTTGTTACGCCATGATTGTTTATACTTCTCGTGTTCTCGGGCCCATATGTCTCCAGAAGAGGATGCTCCCACAACTCACAACCTGACAGCATTTGAAGCTCTTCTACTCTAGTGTCTTAGGCTGAACATTGTTCCTTACAACCAAAACCCAGGTGCTGTTTTCTTTTCTTTTTCAACTTCAATACCACAACAGCAACCGTAAGAATGTTTGATGTTGTTTTTACCGCGGGGATAACAATAGAGTACAAAAATATCGTCAACATTATTTTCTGACGGCAAACTGAGACATTTTTGGTTCTGTAGGTCAACAAAAAAAAATGGAGATTGGAGTGTTTGCGAAAGAACGTTTCTGTGGATAACTGATGACTTCTCGGCTTTTTAACATGCCCCCTGCTAGGAGAGATAAATAGCGTCTCTTTGCACCAGTGAACAGAAATTAAAAATAATAATCGCATAACATTTACAGCGAAAAAAAAAAATCATATATAAAATTGTAGACAACCATATGTAAAGTCCATTAACCGTTTCTGCGTTCCATTTCCGCTACATAACAAAAACGGGAAATAATTACCTCTGTATTTCATTTTGTTGTATTATATTTAGAAGGAGTTACTGCACTTATCTATTGTTCTATTTCTGCCAGATTCCAATCAAATGGAAATATTTGGGTAGTTATAAGCCCAAAGGGCCTGTGCGACATGCCAACAAAGAGGTTGATAGATTACTCCAGCTCTAGATCTATATGATAACCAACTGAATATCAGCAGGTTGCGTTGCATTTTGAATTTGAAAGTATTCGTGAAGCCGAGATATATACTGTAGTACCACGGGAGGTGGGCGATGAGGCTCGACCAGTATTCAAAGCAACTCCTATCACAACTTCTTGACTTTTTGATGTGTTTTGTTGTTTTCCTTCTCGTATCATATTTGTCTTCCCGTCGCTTCAACCGCTTCAGATATTTAGTTTTTCTATTAACGAATGCTTGATTTGCGACGTTATTCTTCTTCTTTGTATAGTCCACCCGGTGCCGGGTTGTAAGTCGTGTCTATCTACAACCTTCTCTGTAGTTTACTTCTAAGTAGTTCTGATAAAAAAGATATTCCATGCCATGCTGTCAAACTGTTCAGCATCTTCTCTCTCGGCCTCTATCGCTGCCTCTTTTCCAATGCTACATTTCCATTGTCTCAAAGTTCTCCGGTTTTCTCTTTCCCATGACAAGCCAAAGTCCTGTACGTTGTAATGTACAAATGAGAAAAATCAGTTCTCCTTGTGAATCCATTTCTTCCTAGATATCTTCATTGGACTTTTTAAGTTGTCCATGAAGCTCTCACGATTCGTGTATAAAACCACTTCTTCACTGCTTCCACAGTATTTTTCACATCTCGGTCAAGTTTCCATGATTCACTTCTGCATATAAGGATAGGGTTTATATAAACTTCCCTTTACACGCCAGAGGAGCTTGTTACATAAGAGGCTAGACACAGCCTTTATTTGGCTCTGGAGCATTCTCTCTTTTTTACTTCCTTTGAGAAAGGAAGATTGTCTAGAACAGTTTTGATTTTGTAAACTGCTGCCTTTGTTTGAGCTCTTCTACCTGTAACTTATTTAATATATCTGCTGTTATCAGGGTTGTAATTTCATACAGCATTTGATTTGGCTTGTTATTATCTCATATTCTTACCATACGGCTACCTTATGCATTTAACTCGTTTGTGTGTTTGTGTGTGTGCTATTGCTTTGCCGAGACTGCGGTCTGTTCCACAAGGCTCAGCTATGGAAATTTCAAGTGACTTTTACTGGCACAGAGACGGAACAGTTAGGGGACGGAACAGTTAGGGGGAGGGAACAGTTAGGGGGACGGAACAGTTAAGGGGACGGAACAGTTAGGGGGACGGAACAGTTAGGAGCACGGAACAGTTAGGGGCACGGAACAGTTAAGGGCACGGAACAGTTAGGGTGACGGAACAGTTAGGGGGACGGAACAGTTAGGAGCACGGAACAGTTAGGGGCCCGGAGCAGTTAGGGGCACGGAACAGTTAGGGGGACGGAACAGTTAGGGGGACGGAACAGTTAGGGGGACGGAACAGTTAGGGGGACGGAACAGTTAGGGGGACGGAACAGTTAGGGGGACGGAACAGTTAGGGGCACGGAACAGTTAGGGGCACGGAACAGTTAGGGGCACGGAACAGTTAGGGGGACGGAACAGTTAGGGGGACGGAATAGTTAGGAAGACGGAACAGTTAAGGGGATGGAACAGTTAAGGGGATGGAACAGTTAGGGGGACGGAACAGTTAGGGGGGTGGAACAATTAGGGGGACGGAACAGTTAGGGGACGGAACAGTTAGGGGGACGGAACAGTTAGGGGGACGGAACAGTTAGGGGGACGGAACAGTTAGGGGGAGGGAACAGTTAGGGGGAGGGAACAGTTAGGGGGACGGAACAGTTAGGGGGTGACAAGATTGCTGTGAAGTTGGAACATCTACTACTATTGCTGCTGCTGTTGCAACTACAACTACCTATTAATATTCTTTCCAATGAGTGTGGGTGCACTACAGCTACCCTTCATTGCGGAGACTAGGGTAGTACTAGTAGTAACTAGGGTAACCCCCCACCCATTTGGGACAGCAGGTTTCTTTCTAAGAGCAGGATGTTCAAATGTAACTGTTTGATACGGCTGGCCAAGGTCTTCTAGTCCCGGTCTACCTTTCAGAGTCACATTCTGAAGACATATCGGATTAGAGCCTTGGTACGTAGATGCTGGTATTTATGTCCTCAGATATTCCATCTATTCATAGCTTGCCTGGTCTACCTCTAGACTGCATCAATTATGTCTCAGTGTCACGGCTCTCTTTGACGCACTGTCTGGTTGAAGTCTTGACCCATGTCCAAACAATTTAACTTACTGGTACTGGTTTTATTTCACCTTCTTTCCTGATAATCATAATTTCTTATTGTGTTTCTTCTAAACAAATTAGGGATTCGTCGAAGAGATTTCTTTACTTTGATCATACAACTTGTATACCCCCTTTTTTTTTCACCCCAGCCCCCACAACCCGCCTGCTGGATTGGCATTCGAAGTGTAGTCCTTGGAGTCATTTGTTGCAGCTCTGGAATTTTTTTTTTTTTTTTTTTCAACCAGAAGCACTTGAGCATATATTATCTGGCTAGGTGTCGTGAGCATCAAAGCCCCTGCAGCCTCGGTGCCACGTAGACGGTTAATCTGGAGAGTATGCGGCTTTTCTGCCATCCCCCGACTCGAACCCACAACCAGACACGTATGGGGATTGTCACCCGAAGTCCAACGCCCTATCAACTACGCTGGAGCGTTTTTACTTTGTTAAGAATGAGACTTCTGACTAATTTCTGCTGTGTAGCCGCAAGCGGACAAGTCGCCGAGGAGACTGTCGTAATGTTTTTATGACCATCTGATGGCTATCGTCTATACATATGTATCCCTGTAAGCTGTAGAAGGGACAGACAACTGTCCAACTGCAGCTAAATGTCCGTTCCCACGATGTCACACTTGTAATTATTCATCTTGCCCCTGAGAAAATGTGTGCAGGACAAGTCAGATCAGATTAGCTACAAAAACAATCAAAGATTGTCTCGCAGATAAAGGGCTGGTTTATAGGGGGTGAAGAAGGTGAATTGGCGAATATAGCTTTAGAGATTTATGTACTTGCACTCCCTGAATTATGTCTATTGCTCGGATGATGTGGTAATCGCCATTGTTATCTATCCATCTATGCGTCTTGTTCAGTAGATAATATACATTCATCATTTCCAGAGGGCGTTGCGTGGTTTCGAGGCATAGTGTCCGCTTTGAGTGCTGAAGGTTCAGGGTTCAATCCCCGGTAATAGCTAGGAATTTTTCACGTGGTCTTTGACTTCTAGCAATTCCACCTGGTCTCTAGGCAGTGAGATTCGACTCCCGTATGTATTGTTGCGTGAAAAAATCCATTGGCGGTTGGAAATCGAAAAGAGTAACCTAACGGTGCTGCCCGGGCAAAATTTTGAGTTTTAAATCAACCCAAAGTATTTCAGGATCCTTGCCGGTGCTACAGAACATGTGCACTGTGCTGAGCTTCATCGGACTCAGACTTGAGCATTTATGGGTTACTATGATGTTGGTCCGTTGTTCAAACCTTGTCATTTTTGGTTTCTGGGCAGTACTAAAAGTTAACGTCTCTTTATAATTCTTCTAAAGTCCCCTGTGTGGGTTCTGGGGCCCTATTATGGGAAAAGCAAGAATAGACCCACTGCCTACCCAAAAGCATGTCGTAAGAGTCGACTAATCGGGAACTTCCTTCGAAGTCGGAGTACATCTGCCTGAGAGGCAAGGAACCAACAGTCTGCACACAAAAACGTCAGATCTGTCAAACGGATACACACGCAACACTCAGTTTCTGAAACAGGACTGCAGTCCAGAAGTGGAGGGACAACCAGAACTTTCCACCAGAGTTTTACAGCTGGTGAACGCAAAGAAGAAGAATTCTTGTGAAGTGTCTTTTAAGGTCTGTCGATCGTATTTTTCTCTGCTTGTTTTAAACACTTTATTTTTATCCGTACGTAAAAGCTTTAACTATGTGTTTTGTCATTATTTTAGTTTTTCCTATTCTCTGCCAACTTCGTTTTTCTGACATCGCAAGCGTCTTCTTCTTCATCATAATCCTCCTACTTATCATCATGCTCATCATATTCAGCACCGCCGCCATACCACCACCACAATCTTCTTTCTTCTCCTCGTTAACTTCTTATTCTTCATCTTCTTAATCATCTTTATCCATCACCTCCGTCTCTTCTTCTTCGTTTTCGCCATCTTCGCTCTGTTTCTCAGTAGAGCTTACATCTTAAAATCATTCACAGATAACATTCTGTAAACAACGAGTCAAAGGCAGACGAGAGACAAAAGCTGGAGACAGATGACAAGTGTCAGCTGATCGAGTGACATATCTCGACATACATCTGGTCTGCAGCGCGGCTTGAGCTTAGGTCCATGAAATGCCATGAAGGAAGTGAAAGGATTATTATGTTGTGCCCCATGTTATCTTTCGAATACATCTGCCTCTACATAAGTTATATGAATAATAAATTTTCAATAACATGTATCTTCGTATGAGTTTTTATGATCGTGTTGCTGAGAATACATTTAGACAGGCATTCGTGATCTACATGACAAGCTTTGACTTTTTTTTTTTTTTTTTTTAAACTTGATATTTAATGTAGATCCCATCTGTGCTGTTGCGTTCCTTGCGGTCTCTTGTGCCTGGCTCTTCTCTGAACCGATATGTTTTAACTCTTTCTTATAATTGTAAAAGTCCTTATTATTCCTAGTGTTTGCGTGCTTCAAATTAAAAAGAAAAAAAATTACAAAACACACACACACACAAGTTTTTCTTGCTTGCAAAGTGGTTTAAGTAAAGTAATAAGGTCTTTATACAGTTGTTGTGTGTTGGGCATTTAATGAAAGGCCATTTTTAGACATGGCATGGTCAACATCAGACTTGCCGTCTTTACTTTCAAGGACGTTTATCACGATTTGAAGTCTAGACCGGCAGGCGAGTATCTGGCCACCCTACTGCTGGGTATCGTCATTAAGACAGGCGGTGAGAGTACAACTAATTATGTACACACAGCATGCAGGTGTAAGGGGAAGTAAACAGGCTGATAGATTCACAGCTCTTCAGCAGCGAGCCTTACTACCATAAGGCAGGTGACGTGTAAAACTACTTCGCAGTTTCTAAGGAAGAAAACAGAGACATTTGAGCTGACATATCATAGCAAGATTCTCAAAAAGCCATAAAAGTAAACAGTAAAGGACCCTTTCCACGCCTTCGGGTCTATTGGGCATAAAGGGCTAGACATAATTATAGACCAATCGGCACTTGGTGGGTGATGTGGTTAGCCTCATGCCGGCCGCCTTTACTTCACAGAACTTATCTAGAACTAAATCCTTACCTTGTGTGTTCTCCTTGTGTCCCTAACCAGGAGCGTAGGCCCCTTTGATTACCCAAGTCCAATTTTTTCTAATGGGCCTCCTAAAAATTATGTGTGGGGGGGGGGGAGGGGGTAGAAAAGGGGGAGCGGCTAGGCTGGCCCCCGTTAACTGCTTAGAATAATTTCATTTTAAAACAATAGTTTATATATTTCGTGTTCTTTCACGTAAATTTTTATAGTAATTTACTGTCAGCTTATTATTCAGATTCTGCCAGCCAAAGAGACGACATCTGGCCCACAGGAGCTTGCCTTCAAGGCCATCAACTATAGACAGCCGTGACCAGCTCAAGAGCACCGCAGTGTTGATGACCCATACTGGAATGGATGCAACCACTGGTCTCTGAATTAGGAGAACAAGTTTTTTATTATTATTATGGTGCTCTTAAACTAGGAACATGTCCACTGAGCACCTCTTCTTTGCTTGCAAAGAAGCGGGAGGGATTTGTTTTATATGCACTGGTTTCCTTGCCCTCAGGCACGTGTCTTAGTTGTAGCTGTCTACAATTACCAAAACCGATCGGTCCAAAGGTCTTGTGTTCAAATCCCCACAGAACCGGTTGTGCGTGTGTGTGTGTGTGTGTGTGTGTGTGTGAATAATTGGCATAGGCTCCGAGGCCGATTGAGCTTAAAATGAGCCAGAAGAAATCTTCTGTGAAGCGATAAACATTAAGCGTATCACCCATCGAGTGGTACTGGATTTCTAAACATATAAGTGTAGTAACAAGCACACAATCCCTTGATAAACCTACTCTTTCGGCCAAAAGGGAGGAAAAGCTTTTCAGAAAGTTTAGCTTCGAAGTTATTTTTGCTTCTGTCAGCGCTTTGCTAATGCAGTTTCGACAAAAGGACTGTAGTCTACTGTTTCGCTGCCTGAGCTACTGAGTTAAGTGTTTGGTTGCAGCCCTGTAAGCTGTGTTTTTCCTATGGAATGCGTTTCATTTGTGCAGCTGATGTGTCGTTTTGTTTAATATGGCAGGTGACCGGTTTACGCGTGAGCTGGTAAAATACCTTATGTAAGAATTGTACGTGTGTGTATAGTAACCAACTTGTCATGTCTGACTACTTTCATCAACGACAGACTGCATTTCTGGTGCGCGATTTTTGGCTTTGCGGCCTCGAGCAACTGATTCAAGCATTTACTGCGTGCAAAAATCTCTGGATTGTTATGGTGCTAGTTGTTTATCTGCTAGTATTTCATATGCGACTGTGAAGGACATATCATTTGATTCGCACTGGCACAAGAACGGAGCAAGTATGGGGAAACCCAATTGCGGGGGTGTTGAAACCTCGCCTAACTAACTAACATAAAACTACGCTTAAGACATACAGCAGTGTACATGTTGATGCAGCAATGCAGACAAAGATTGGGGAGTAAGTACATCATGGATATAAAAGAGTTTTCCTATCACTAAAAAACCCAAAATCATTCCTCAGTGTTAAATAAAATATGTTTTAGACTATTTAACGGATACTTCTAATGATTACCAACACTAAAACAGGAATATGTTAGATGAGTGATCAGCTTGGCTTGGTCGTTTTATATTTAAAGTATGGCTTTAAAGCCCGACATACATCCTCCGGAGTTAATTCCAACCAGGAAAACCATATCGCAGGACCAGGTATCGTTCACCCGCTAGGCCGGTAATTGGAAAGAGCGCCCGCCTTCGCCGACGCAAGCCATTTATCCTCACAGTCTGATTCCTCATATACTAATCCTTGGAATATCCTTTTGAGATTTATGGAATAATGTAACGACAATGCCGATTGGTTAACGTTACATTGATGACATCGCTTGGAAGACATCCGGGTCACGATAACATCGGAAGCGGAAGTTGGATGCTAATCCTTGGGTTTTGAATTCATCAGATTTTTCTAGACAATAAGATAACAGTAAATGAGATAGGATACGTATATAAAATACAACAACTGTGGATGTATCATCTACCAGATATCTTACACAACAAACATACGGGACATCTTCAAGGTTGTAATTGTTTCCCAGACTTGGTCTGTATCTCGTCTGTTAGTTAGTTAGTTAGTTAGTTAGTTAGTTAGTTAGTTAGTTAGTTAGTTAGTTAGTTAGTTAGTTAGTTAGTTAGTTAGTTAGTTGGGTTATCCTCATTGCACTCCGGACATGTCCATAGGTGCTCAGATCCTCCCCTCAGTATGAACCCAACGTCCGATGGCTAATAGTACCAGTTCTATGTTGATTGACGACAAGTCTTCAGGCGTGTTTGGTGTGCGTCTCGTATTTTGCTGTGCCGATCTTTATTCCCAAGTCTGCCATTCTGGCGAGTGATGTGGATTCACTGCCACCAAAGTCCTCTATCCTTCCCATTTCTCTGAGGGCATTAATAATATCAGCATGATCCATAGGCTGACCGTCGGTAGTGATAGCGGATCCAGCCAACGTGTCAGCTCTTTCATTTCCATTGACGCCTGCGTTGCCCGGAACAAAAATAAAGGTGACTCCACGCACAGTGGACTTCTGTAATGATTCAAGCCATTGTCTTCGCACTGAACCTGCCTGAACCCTCCGGATCATACTCATTGAATCACTGAGTACACATACACGGGTGTGTTTTTGTGTTTCAAGCCAGGCAAACGCTTGCGTCACTGCCATCTCGTCTGCTGTTTCGGACTTCGAATTTCGCGGTCCCACGGGGTCACGGCTGCCAGTTACCTCACTGCATGATGTTTAGTAATTCTGCTGTCTCTTTGTCATAAGTCAAATATGACACAGGAAGATAAGTTGACTCGCTGAGTGAAAAAAAAAATGTTTGTCCTGGATGACGTTGATGATGGCAATGATAACGATGATAATGAAGATGACGATGATGATAATATTAAGAACATTGACGTTGACGATAATGGCATTGCTATGTTGATAGGTTGAAAATGATGGAAACGATAATACTGATGGAAACGATAATACTGATGACGATAATACTGATGATGACGATGAGATACTGGTGACGATGATGATAATACAATTGATGATGATGATCATATTGGTAATAATGAGAATGCTAATAATGGGGCTGCTGCAATTATGATGGTGAATAATGATGGTGATTATGATAGTGATTACGATAGTGATTATGATGGTGATTATGATGGTGATTATGATAGTGATTATGATGGTGATGATCTGATAGTGATTATTATGGTGTTTATGATGATGATGATTTGATAGTGATTATGATGGTGATTATGATAGTGATTATGATAGTGATTATGATGGTGATTATGATAGTGATTATGATGGTGATGATGATAGTGATTATGATGGTGATTATGATGGTGATTATTTCATAGTGATTATGATGGTGATTATGATGGTGATTATGATGGTGATTATGATGGTGATTATGATGGTGATTATGATGGTGATTATGATGGTGATTATGATGGTGATTATGATGGTGATTATGATGGTGATTATGATGGTGATTATGATAGTGATTATGATGGTGATGATGATAGTGATTATGATGGTGATTATTTCATAGTGATTATGATGGTGATTATGATGGGGATTATGATGGTAATTATGATAGTGATTATGATGGTGATGATGATAGTGATTATGATGGTGATTATGATGGTGATTATGATTATCATGGTGATTATGATAGTGATTATGATGGTGATTATGACGATGCTGATGTTAATGATGTTACACAATTCTATGAAACGAACAATGAGTCTAAAACAATGTCCAGGTAGCATAACGGCTAACAATCTTACCTTCTAGCCCGTGTTCCAGTGTTCGAATCTCGAGGAATTAGTTAAATTGACTGCTTCTATCTATAACATCGATTCAGCCGATGTTCTTCAAAGTACGGGCTCTTAACCTGCCAGTCGAGATCTTTCTGGCCATCGGAAAACACATGTTCACTGCATTTATCAAGAAAAAAAAGTGTCTACGGGTCGCCACAACACGGGAGAACTGCATTAAAGGGCTCGCCCCAACACTAGAGAACTGCATTAAAGGGGTCGCCACAACTTGGGAGAACTGCATTAAAGGGGTCGCTACAACATGAGAGAACTGCATTAAAGGGGTCGCCACAACTTGGGAGAACTGCATTAAGGGGGTCGCCACAACACGAGAGAACTGCATTAAAGGGGTCGCCACAACACGGGAGAACTGCATTAAAGAGGTCGACACAACACGGGAGAACTGCATTAAAGGGGTCGCCACAACACGGGAGAACTGCATTAAAGGGGTCGCCACAACACGAGAGAACTGCATTAAAGGGGTCGCCACAACACGGGAGAACTGCATTAAAGGGGTCGCCACAATACGGGAGAACTGCATTAAAGGGGTAGCCACAACACGGGAGAACTGCATTAAAGGGGTCGCCACAACACGGGAGAACTGCATTAAAGGGGTCGCCACAATACGGGAGAACTGCATTAAAGGGGTCGCCACAACACGAGAGAACTGTATTAAAGGGGTCGCCACAACACGGGAGAACTGCATTAAGGGTCGCCACAACTTGGGAGAACTGCATTAAAGGGGTCGCCACAACACGAGAGAACTGCATTAAAGGGGTCGCCACAACACGGGAGAACTGCATTAAAGGGGTCGCCACAACACGAGAGAACTGCATTAAAGGGGTCGCCACAACACGAGAGAACTGCATGAAAGGGGTCGCCACAACACGAGAGAACTGCATTAAAGGGGTCGCCACAACACGGGAGAACTGCATTAAAGGGGTCGCCACAACACGAGAGAACTGCATTAAAGGGGTCGCCACAACACGGGAGAACTGCATTAAAGGGGTCGCCACAACACGGGAGAACTGCATTAAAGGGGTCGCCACAACACGGGAGAACTGCATTAAAGGGGTCGCCACATTATGAAGGTAAAGAACCACTGCTCTGAGGTAAAAGTTGCAAAAAATCAAATTGACCGGCTTCTCAGTTTGGCGCATTTTGGAAGCTCTCGGCCGTTGATAAGGCCCCAAGTAACCAACAAACATTTTATTTCCCCGAAAGGTTACAAACTGGGCACGCAGTTCCATCTTACATTCGCACCTTTAAAAAAAACTCACATTTCAGAGGAGAATTACGGGTTATCAATAATGTATGTTGTGTTTATACAACAATATGGACAATAAAATAATGCTTACACACATAACGTATATGTGGCGGATGATCTCCATATGGGTGAATCAGACACGGAACATATTGCTTGTCTTCTTCTTCTTCTTCTTCGATCCTTCTGTCAGAAAACTTATATCAGGAGGCCGGTAGCCTTTATGAAAGCTATCGTGCAATCCATATCCTCTCGTGTACCATACAGCTTTGTCTTCATTGTGGTTGGAACAGGCCAGTTGCATCTCTGTTGTCAGCATACAGTTGACAGTGTTGGAGCACATGCTCAGCATTTTCAGGTGCCACGCTGCAGGGACACGTCTCCGTATTACCAACACCGAAAAATTTAAACATATGTTGACGAAATCTGTTGTGTCCAGTCCTTAGTCTGAATATAATACACTGTCCCTCTCTAGAGAGGCGATGAAGTGAGTCTTGGGGAGTAAATCTGGGGTGGGTATCCAGCCACCTTTCTTGGATACTAGATTGTATTAGTGTTCGAGAATTTTTCCCGAGGGTTGTTATGGAAGCAAAGTTCTGCAAAAGACACTGACTACTGAAAACACGTATACACAGTCATACATACTCTGAATATACACACACTCATTAACTCTTATTTGCCTATACGTACACACACACACAGCATATATGAAAGCACACACAATCATAGTAAGTAAGTAAGTAAAGTAAAGGACCCTTTCCCTGCCGTCAGGCGTATAGGGCATATAGGGCTAGACCTATATTTTTATTGACCAATCGGCACAAGATGGGCGATGACGTCAGCATCACGCCGGCCGCCTTTACTTCCCCGGACTGCACCCGATACCCACTCAAGGCTGGGTCGACTTGGGAGCCAGGTCATTTTTGAAAAAAGTCCGGCTAGCCGCTCGGCCACGGCAACTCCCACCCACACTCATACGTACACATAAATACACTGAAACTCATATATATACACACACAAACACGCACATACATCTAGAAATGTTTATCCTTTCAGTTGTACATATGTATAATGTCCCGTTTAATTGTTTGTTTCAGTGTCGAGTTTATTCTTAGATTTTTTTTAATAAAACTGGACAATTGACCGATGGGACGACAGGGACACATCGAAAACTGACACACAAAAACACACACATAAACACAAACACACCCTAACACACACATATACACCACACACACATAGGACTGCCCTGGTGAAAACAGGACGTATGCAAACCCAACAGCACGTGCGTACACACGCACACTCCCACACACACAACCACACACACACAACCACACACACACAACCACACACACACACAACCACACATTACAACTACCCACACACTCACCCCCCCACACACACACACACACACAACCACACACACACACAACCACCCCACATATTCCTACACACACAACCACACACAACCACACACACAACCACACACACAACGACACACACAACCACACTCACACACACACACACTCACACACACAAACACACACACTTACACACACACACACACACAAGCGCTCGCGAGCACACACACCCACACAATTCAATATTCTAACGGTTCCTACTACGGAGCAGACTTATGAAAGTTGTTTAAGATATCATAAATCTGCCAGTCATGAGACAAAAAGTAGTTGCCGACTTTCGCCTGACTGTGGTCATAAATCAAATCTTACCTTCGGCTCAAGTACACGACATGTAATAATTTTAATATTAAAACTTTTCATTTGAAAGCCCCAATAGGTGTCGTTACGTTGTAATATACAAAAGCGTTGATCAAAAGCTACTTCTCACAGGAGGTGAGTCGAAGAGTTCAAATTTCTGCGCAGAATCACAGACCTTTTCAACGCCAGCATTTTTATTCGTGTATACAAGAATCGGTTGTTGATGGTAGCTGTTCTCTACGTGAATGGAGACTGTTCGTTCCGTATATTCCCTTGCTGGGAGGAACAAGGTTCAGTTTAGAGAGGTTTAGACGTCTTAATTAGGCGTGTCCGGTCATGCGTGCTGTCAAGTCTTTCAGTCGCTCGGTTCTACGTTGCAGGGCGGGGGTAAAGGAAATGAGAGAGCTGAAAGGATCAGAGCGCTAGCGCGGGGGATAAAACGTTGACAGAAGTCACAGTGTAATGTTTGCATGCAGTTCTGACAACTGCCGCTCCATTTAGACTGGGGTCGTTGCATTGAAATACGAAGTGATCATTTTTCCATCCGTCAGTGTTGGACTTTTAGAAGATGACAGCTAACACAAGGGGGGACTATTGCAAATCACTAAGCTTTACTTGGATCGTTTTGTGTTTCATTTTTTCCCCCTCACGGGGGACAAACAAACGGCGACCGACAACATAAGATTCTGGCATTTTTTTTCAGAAACATAACGTTTAAGGTCGCCACGGACGCAAGTCTTTATACTGGAAGTCACCGTGTGTGCTGAAAAGCAAGGTCACCTCATTAAAGAATTGACATCGTTGCTTACCGCGAGTACTCGCCAGAGAAATGGTTCCTATACCCAATACAACGACCAGGGCTAAAGGAGAAAGGCAGATAGAATGCGTGTATACAGACATTGAGTTCAATGCATTTGTAGAGAGGCTAGGATCCGTACACGATCTTTGAGAGGGAGGTTAAAGGCAGCTTACAAGAACCATCAAGAGATCACATGATTTGGGGATGTGGTGAAAGGTTTTGATTGATGGTGACAGGGGTCGTTCGGTACTGGCCATTTAGTGCGGTTTAATTTTTTTGATTATTTTTTTTTTTTTAATCACTTTGCCAGCGAAACGAGCAAGTCAACATCTGGCTTATTGCTTCAGGTATGAATGACACCAGGTCGTCTTCTAGAAACATACAGAGAATTACAGGTAAAAGATCTAAGGATTCTAGAAGCCACACAGGTAAACGGCTGCACACTTTGAGTCAACATGGCTGCCTTGTTCTGAATCACGAATAAATACGAGCAGTCTGGATTCTATGACGTGTTACAGTCTGGACTGAATAGATTTATCAATGAGGAAGCAGATATATTTAAAAATCTGCAGCTTGTCATAAATTCTAGACAGGCGGGTCTTGTCTTTGATTTAGGAGATCGCAGTCTGGTAATGAGGGTCTGGACACGCATGTCTTGTTGTCTTTGATGTAAGAGGTCTTAATGTGGCACCGAGGGCAGCAGAGCGAGAACCTGCGGGAGTGGGCATCTCAAGGTCCCATCCTCCCAAAAAAAATGAAATCACAGATACCTAAGCTAACTACCACGAATAGGAGCTTTCTTTTGATGGTTTTGTTTATACGTGTCAGATTATTTCCAATATATTGTTATATCTATTTGATATTCAGCATCATTCTACAACAGCAACGACTACTACTGCAGCTCCTGCTGCTACTACTACTACTACTACTACTACTACTACTACTACTACTACTACTACTACTACTACTACTGCTACTTCTAATACTGCTGCTGCTACTACTACTGCTATTGCTGCCACTATTGCTCCGTCTTATTTGTTGTTCGTTAATGAGTTTTATTTCTGGTTACAGTCCTAGTCTTCTTCTAATTTTTTTTTTTACTCCTGATTTTCTCTTTTCCTGTCACTCTGGCAGTTCTCCTAAGAAATCTCATCTCTGTTGTTACGATCTTCCGCTAATTAGTAGTAAGGGTCTACGTTTGGTCTGGTAGCACAATGTCGGACAAAAAACTGTTCTTTTGAGATTTTTTGGGTTAACAGAGATATCTTTCTATGCGTCCGAAGCGGTGTTAATTGTCCCATAACCTGATTTGCTTCAACATCGTATGTTGATTTCTCTATCCATTCCTCCATCTGAGGTGAAAAATTACCTAGATATTAAATTCCCCGGGTTGCTTTATTTCTGGGTTGAAATCACATGCACTACTTTTGCAAGACATCTTATCTCGAGAGGTCTTCCACATTCGCCATTGCCATGGGCCGTCATTTTCATGCATGCCTTCCTATAACACAATAATAGGAAGAACGCAACAGCGGAGAATACACAGGTCCACCGGTCATCGGTGGAAAGATCCCTAGTCGAAGAAAGACTCCAGTCCTGTATCTTGGCTTGCTGCACTTTATCGGACTCTCAGACCGGAACTAGACGATGTGGTGACTTTGCAACAGGTAATGTGAGATCTAGTGTTATTTTGTCGCCGCGGTAGATATAATACTATCGTATGATAAGATAGAACCATGTCGGCGAATAATGTTAGAAGATAAACAATTCTGCGACTTTTTTATAAAAAAAAAAAAAAAAAAAACAGCATGTGTACATAAAGTTGGCTCTGTGGCCAAATCGATGCGAACGCTTCGTAATGCTGGGGTGCCGGTTCGAACCCAGCTGCGAGCCATGCGCCTTGCGTTGGTTTCGACAGTGGTATCAGGGAGCCGACCGTACAGGTCAATAGCAAACTACTGGACGTAAATTTGCCTAGAGAAACCACACAAGAGCCAGGGGCTGATGGCGTTCGGTCTGCAACGTCCTGTAAAGGATACGCAAGTAAACTTTATGTATACATAAAATCACTCTGTAATGATAGTTCAACTCTTTTTCGCTAGAAAATAAGTTTTAATTACCTAAAATATTATCAATAAATAATGCTTTTTTTTTTGGCATATTTGCAATAGTTCAAATAATGTAAACACAATATTTACATAGTAAATTAGCTCTTCATTGTTGGAGGCTGACGATCTTTGCCTGGAGAATGGTATCTACTGACCGGCAATGTTGGAGATAAACAAGGACTGGTTGTGTTCCGGAAACTGACCCATGGATGACAAACTGCACATCTGGAAAAGACATTTTTGTTTAGCCGTATTGTTACGTTGCCTTTACTTAATGGTGTTTTGTCGTGTCTTGTCTTATGTGCCTTGTTTTAGTCTTGTTTTAATGTGTAATTTTATGTCTTCTTGCGTCTTGTCGTGTAATATCAAGTATTATCTTCTCATATGACCCTATCATCAATTGTGTTGTTGTATTATGGCATATCTTACATTGATATGCCTTGCTTGTCATGTCATGATATATCTTCTCTTGTTGTGTCCGGTCTTGTCTCGTCCATGTCTTGTTTTCTGGTTATTTTTTTCCCCTCAGAAATTATCTTCAGAATGTCTCTTTTGTCCAGTAGGAGTGTTCCTGTAGCTATCGATTTTGTAGCTAACAAATCTGCTCTTTCAGTTACTCGCATATTACCTGCATATTCCAGAAAGTGTCTCCGCGTAAATGCCTGTAATGCTGAAGTGCTGATACTTGCTATCTACTCATAATAACAAAGTTTGTCTGTTTTGAAACTTCAGCAAAACCGAATAAGAAGCAGTCACAGTAATTTTTCTGGTTACTTTGTTTTCTGCAATCCACTTTAGAACTGTAGTGATGCCTTAACATTTATCTATATGCTTGATGTTTCTTGTTTGGTTTTATCCGCTCTTGTCTTGTCGTTGTTTCTTGTCTTGTGATCTGTCTTGTGATCTTTTCTGTCTTGTCGCTTATTTTATCAGAAAGACATGTCTTATCGTGAGGTGTTTTTCCGTTTCAAGACGGTTAAAACTTAAATTAAATGAACATTAAAGACAGATAGCAGTTGCAATAGGAAAAGGAGAAGGAGAAGAAAAAGAACAAAAACCACAACCACAACGAGAAGAACAAGGACAAGAAAGACATGGAAGGTCACACGGTTACACGGCATCCTACATTCTGCATTAAGTATAAAATAGTTTTACTTTAGCCCTGTCCAGCAGTAGACTCCTAGCCTTTGGCAGATGGCTGTCTTGGCCTGCCCACATTTTGATGACCTCATTGTGGACCACTCGGCTGTAGCAGAAGCTGATGGCATATGGCTTCTTCATTGGGTACTTGTTGAGCTGGTTCAGCACCTGCACCGAGTCTTCGAGAGACTCACGTCTGCACAGCATGATCTGTTTGGACAAAACATAAGTCTTGTTAATTTGTCACCCTCAACAATGCCTTGCCCCCTGCGGTTAGTTATCCTGCTTCTCCACAAACTGCGGAACTTTAACAGCGTCTTTCGGTTCATTTGCTGAGATTCCTCTTTGCCGTAACCAAAAGCTGTCAAGAAACTTCTTGCCTTGTCTTCCTCTCTCTTCGCACATCTTTTTAGTGGTCAAAACAGATTCCGGTTTCCTCTTTTTCTCACAGAATGGAGGTTTGTTGCGTATCCTTTACAGGACGTTGCAGAACTTACCCAACAGCCCCTGGCTGTTGTGTTTTTTTTCTAGGCAAATGTACGTCCAGTAGTTTGCCATTGCTTACTGGACGGTCGGCTTTCTTGATACCACTGTCGAAACCTGCAGCTGGGATCTAACCCGGCATCCTGGCATTACCTCACAGAATGAATAAGAAGAAAAACCACATGAATGTCTCTTTCTGACAGAATCTTCTTCTTTATTCGTCTTCATTATGTTCCCCGTGACACGAGACGATGGTGTCACGTGTCTTTATTAGGGTGTCCCATAAAAATAAAAGACTTTCTGAAGTGATTTAATGTTGAGATGACGGCTCGTATTGGTCTATGTGGTCTCCGCAGCTCCAACAACCATCCAACATCACTTCAGGGATGAGGCGATTCAAGTGTTTGGCTCCCAAGACTTTTCGGATGTATTCCTGGGCACGACTTGGCCAGACTTCTTAGCCACTTGCTAACCCTAAAGACTGGATATCACCATCATAACAGTCAAACATACACAATATCACAAGGGATCTGATCTAAAACACTTACAAAGACAAGTTCCATACAACAAAGCATGATGTAATAAATTCAAATATACACACGTGCGCACGCACACATACACACACAAACACAGACGAAATATCATTGGAATGATCTAACAGAAAGAACAATCGAATGGTATGACAAGAACAATGTCTTGTAAGGGATGGCAACTGGCCTGACAAAAGGTCTGGTATATTTCATCACGGCACTGAAGATGAATAAAGGCCCAGTACACTCAATGCATTGATAGACCAGTTAGCTGTGCTTGGGGTCTTTGGTACTTATCCTCTAGGTGTCAAGAATGAACGACCAGCTCATCTCCTCAGTCAAAGTTGATTTTTGCTAAAGAGTTCCACCGGCACAAGTATAAAGTTCTATGATGTAACAATCTTCCCACAATTCCAGTCAATGTCTGTAAGGACAACATAGGGATGTATCGCCTTAAACTAGAAAGTCTGCTAACAATGAGAGTGATGAACAGTTCTGGCATAGGCTGGTGGCAGTCGGTATAGGTGATCTTCTGCTAGGCACACTTCAGGCTGGACTCACCGGAAGATGGTGTGGTAACTTCAGTTGTCCTTTAAAGGTGGTGACCAATTGTCACCACTAGTACTGTTGATAAGGACACTGACAAAAATGAAATTGGGGTTCCTGCTGAGGGATGGTGGATTATGTTGGTGACTGTTGCTGGGGGATCCTGTACTTTGATCTGGACGCCCGTCCCAGTCAAATCAGCAGGTTCTTTGGATCATAGCTCACACATCCCATGCTCTTTTGAAGTTCGCGGGTGAAACGGAGATTTAATTGTAAGTTGACAGGGAAGGGGGTTGAACGTCTGCTGGCTACGGGCTCTGTGTCTCGAATGAGGACACAAATTCAAAACTCTCCCTAGCCACAAGCGGGAGGGATTCCTTCCTCATAACAAGCGGTAGTTTCGCCCATGGAAAAAGGCTTCGCTACTCTTAGAAATCCCTTACCTGTGAGTGAATTCATAACAAAGCTCACTCACTCCCAGTTGATTTATGATTGAACAAGGTTCCTTTAGCTGCATCCTAACCCATATTTACCAAAGAAGGACTACATATTTATCGAGGAATAGTCCGTCTTTGAACACAAATCATTTGAATAGATGTGGAAGAACATATCCGTTTTATAGATCTCACTTTTTGTATGCAGATATTTTATTCTTTGCCTCTCAGGCAGATTCACTCCGACCTCAAAGGAACCCCCACACAATTAGTCGACTTTTACGACATGCTTGTCACATTTTTAGTCACATTTCTAAAGATCATTGGGCACTCCATAGGGGATGTGAAAATCTCGCGGGTCGATTTTACTTCCATGGCATTACCTTGTGCCTATTTTAGGCTGGTTTAACTGGATGTGGAATGGATTATGATCTCTGCCTGAGTCTAGACATCACAACATTTTCCCTCCCGTCTTCTTCCTCTCACACAAAATGGGAGCCATTTCCTTCTAATGCTGGTTAGTAGATCTATGAATTACCTCCTGTAAAGATATCTTCGTTCCCCCTCCCCCTTTTTTCCCCCTGTCTCCCCGGACCCCTTTTCCTGAATTTTCAGGGTGTTAACTTTGAAGTCGACAACAGCCTGCCCCAAATAAGCTGGATCTCTGAAATTGATGCCCGCTCAAATATTGAGTACTGGAACAAGACCGAAGTCCAGAAGTGGACGAACAGCCAGAACTTTCCCTGGAGTGTACAGACAGGGAACAAATGACACACACACACACACAAAAATGAGAAAACTGTGGACAAATATAACTACCAGCCTCACTCATGGAACATTCATGGTAGGACCAGCTGCATTCTGAACCTCAAAGCAAAGGACAATATGAACAAAATATAAAGTAAAAGATTCGTTGCTAAGTTTCCCAGGCTTCTCTTTAAAAATTAAGGACCCCCCCCCCCCTTATCCACTACCACAAAATGCCCACGTCTACCCCCCCCCCCTCACCCCTAACGCACACCCAACTACAAAATTCACGCCCCCCCCCCCCCCCTACCCGTTTCCATCCCATTCAAACTTCAGGCGATGATACTGCCACGATTGGATTTTTCAAACACGTGACTTTTTCTGTTTATTCACCAGCTGTAAACTCTAGTGGAAAGTTCCGACTCTTCGTCCAATTCTGGATTTGAGCCTTTTACAAAAACGTAACTTTTGCATGCACATCCGTTTTACACATCTGAATTACTTGTATGTAGACAGTTGACCCCTCATCTCTAAGGCCCAAGCACTCTGACTTGAAAGGAAAAACAGCCCCGAGTGCGGCACAGCCCAAATTTGGAAAACTCTTCAGTAAATTGTCAATTGTCTTCATCGTCATCTTTTACGACGGATGACACACACCCGCTCACATCGTCACACCTCTTCTCTCCGACACTGACCAGCTAGGTCTAACGACTGCGCCACTTACCCCGGCAACAGCCGCTGGGATCGTGTGGTTGCAGGTCCGCAACGTGGCCCTCACCACCTCCGACAGTTTGTACCTCCCCGTGTAGCCGACACCAGGAAACGCCGGTGTCAAACGAATAATCACGCCCTGTGGAACAAGCCAACCATAGAACTGATTGTCTTTCCTCTTAACTCTCTTAGCAAAGATTCAAACTGCGTTTTAGTGCGTTGGCTTCGGACCCGAAGATCGTGGGTTCAAATCATCAGCCAAGCAGATGTTGGTTTTAAATGGCATTAGAGGGGGGTTGACTCCCTTGACTCCCAGGTCGACCCAGTCTTGAGTGGGTACCGGCTGCAGTCCCGAGAAGTAAAGGCGGCCGTCGGGATGCTGACCACATTATCCATTTTGTGCCGATTTGTCTATAAAAATATAGGTCTAGCCCTATATGCCCTATACGCATAACAGACTGGAAAAGGGACCTTTGCTTGCTTTTTTAATTGGATGCCAGTCTAAAATCAGTGTAAGTAGTCATTTTCTCCTTTGTATCTCATTTTCATAAACTATTCCGAATGGGTGGTCTTAAGAATATTGTATGAGTGAAACTGAGTGTCAAGTTAGGGTAAGCATCAACGTCACGAGGCAAGCTTGAATTTTGTGTTAAGTGGCCAAAGTTCACGAGAAACAGACAGCGCATGTTTTGTGTGAGAACATTCTGGAAGGAAAGAAGAGGCTATTTTAGCCATGAGAAAACTGAGCTAGGTTAGTTTTGTTTCGACATGGTCTTGTTGAAAGTTGAAGTAAGTGAATTGAATGAATCCTGAGTAATCGAGCGTGTGATTGTTTCAACCTGACAACCCGGAGAAACCTGGCTACTCAATACATGACGTCACCCAATGGAGGAATGAAAGAAAGCTTCGACTGCAGTTTCTGATGTCGTTTTGTGAGTTTGTGGTACAAGCGTGAGATAAAATACCAGTGAGAATCCTGTTCTTTAATGTGAGTAATAACATGCGTGTGAAAATACCTCGGACCCTAGACTAGTTACCTCTGACACTGTCTGGATCAAGAAAACTTCGCTGCAGTAATGGGACCTAGTCAAAACAGATAATTTGATCTGAGAGAGTTAAGATGCAGAAATAATAAAAATCGGTAATAAGAGTTGAGAGAAAGAGTGGATAGCCGGGGATAATAGTAACAGATAATTGGAACGGAGATAGAGTGGAGAGAGATACTATAAACATATAATTAGAACTGAAAGATAGAGTGCATACAATAGAAACAGATAACTGGAGCTGAAAGATAAAGTAAAGAGTCAGGGCTATCAGAAACATATAACGAGCTGAGAGATAGAGGGGAAAGATAATAAAAACAGATAATTGGAGCTGAAAAATAGAGTGCAGAGTCACAGATAATAGAAACAGATAAGTGGAGCTAAAAAGATAGAATGAGGAGTCAGGGAAAATAGAAAAAGATCATTGGAGCTGAAAGATAGAATGCAGAGACAGAGATAATAGAAAGCAGAAACTGGAATTGAAAGATAGAGTGCAGAGTCAAAGAGAATAGAAACAAACATATAAGTGGAGCAAAATAGATAGAGTAAGGAGTCAGGGAAAAAGAAAAAGATCATTGGAGCTGAAAGATAGAGTGCAGAGACATAGATAATAGAAAACAGATAACTGGAACTGAAAGACAGAGTGCAGAGTCAAAGAGAATAGAAACAGATCAGTGCAGCTGAAAGATAGAGTGCAGAGACGGAGATAATAGCAAACAGATAACCGAAGCTGAAAGATAGAGTGCAGAGACGGAGATAATAGCAAACAGATAACCGAAGCAGATAACCGAGTGCAGAGTCAAAGAGAATAAAAACAGAGAATTTAAGCTGAAAGATAGAGTGAAGAGACAGTGATAATAGAAAACAGATAATCGGAGCTGAAAGATAAAGTAGAGATTCAGAGATAATAGAAACAAATAATTGCAGATGAAAGATAGAGTGCAGAGTCAGAGAGAGAAAAAAAAACAGATAACTGGAATTGAAAGATAGAGATAATAGAAACAGATAAGTGGAGTTGAAAGACTGAGTGTGGAGTCAGAGATAATAGAAACAGATAACTGGAGCTGAAAGATAGAATGCGAAGTCACAGATAATAGAAACAGATAATTAAAGTTGAGAGACAGAGCAGAGAGACACAGACATTGGAGCTCTGTGTTCTAAAACCAAGAAATTGCACACGTCAATTGAACCCACTTCTAAATAGACGTGGTACAAATGGAGTGAGGTCACGAGAGCTGACAGAACAGCCCTCAGAGCCTCCTCGGCAAGCCGCAGATCATAGTCCCCATCAGGAAGCAGCTCTGCTGACACAATAGGCACCAGGCCAGCAGCCTGACAGACGCTTGCAAACCTGGCCATGGAGTTACTGTTGATGGTCAAAACCTGGTGGACACAAGGAGGAAGAGTTACTATTGATGGTCAACGCCTGGTGGACATAAGAAGGGAGAGTTACTGTTGATGGTCAAAGCCTGGTAGACACAAGAAGGAAGAGTTACTATTAATGGTCAAAGCCTGGTGAACACAAGAAGGAAGAGTTACTGTTGATGGTCAAAGCCTGGTGGACACAAGGAGGAAGAGTTACTATTGATGGTCAACGCCTGGTGGACACAAGGAGGGGGAGTTACTGTTGATGGTCAAAGCCTGGTAGACACAAGAAGGGGGAGTTACTGTTGATGGTCAATGTCTGGTGGACACAAGAAGGGGGAGTTACTGTTGATGATCAATGTCTGGTGGACACAAGAAGGGGGAGTTACTGTTGATGGTCAAAGCCTGGTGGACACAAGAAGGGGGAGTTACTGTTGATGGTCAAAGCATGAGTGGCGTAGGCATGCAGCCTGCATTCATTTAGCTGTTTATACTTTTTATAAGCTTAACTTGCTCGATGAGACCGAAACCAGTTAACAACAAATGCAAATGCATTGTGTCCCCGTAGTGGAAAGTGTAAACAATTGGTAAATGAAGACGTTTTATGCATGCCTCGTCGTTGGTATAAATCTATGTCAGTTCCTTTACAGGTCTTGTCTTCATAATAAGCCAATCCTCTTTATGTTCAGAATCTTTTATTCTGCATCACACTTGACTCAGAGTTTCCACTGTGTAATGGATATTTCTGTCAGAGACATCCACTTACAGATAAGTCATGCTTTATATGCTTGGTTGTAACTGTATCGTTGTCTACATACTCAAACGCTGATGAAGACTTTCTAGCCGCCACGTTCACTTCTAGCTCCTGACTGTGGTAATGGAAAGCCGGCTGGTTTTACTTCTCGTTTAGTTTGATATCACCGACTCCCTTGTAGACAGACTGGGAAAGACGAACTGTCGCTAAACAGGGCAAGTTTTAGAGAAGAGACAGGGGAGAGAAACCAGACTCCCAACCACAGTTTCCCATCCCTTTAAATGAGTTATGTGGCAGCGACTGCCTCTCCCCCATGGTACTTTAAAGTCATAGGACAACTCCATGGTCCCCAGTGACAACTCCATGATCCCCAGGGACAACTCCATGATCCCCATGGACAACTCCATGGTCCCCAGGGACAACTCCATGGTCCCCACGGACAACTCCATGGTCCCCACGGACAACTCCATGGTCCCCACGGACAACTCCATGGTCCCCACGGACAACTCCATGGTCCCCACGGACAACTCCATGGTCCCCACGGACAACTCCATGGTCCCCATGGACAACTCCATGGTCCCCAGGGACAACTCCATGGTCCCCAGGGACAACTCTATTGTCCCCACTGACAACTCCATGGTCCCCACGGACAACTCCATGGTCCCCAGTGAAAACTCCATGGTCCCCATGGACAACTCCATGGTCCCCAGGGACAACTCCATGGTCCCCAGGGACAACTCCATGGTCCCCACGGACTAATAGCTGCCTCTTCTTCCTCTGTTGTCGCTCACTGCTACCAGGCTGTAGCCCAGTTTCGTGGTTTTCTGTATTTGTCTTGCGCTTCTCAAGTGGCTTGAGTGACGCATTTGTTCATCGTTGACGGCCCGATGTCCGCAAGAGTCTGTCCGATAATAATTCAACGTTTCTTAAATAGTAGCAATCAAATACACAAATGCCGGCTTGCTAGGCCTGTCGCGTGGCTGCGCAAAAGGGAAAAAAAATGACCTGGTTGGTGGCTGTCTCCTTCCAGGCTAGCCATTGGTTGCCTACTACTTTTAAAGTCCGATATTTTTTCTTTGTATCTTTCTTTACACAGCAAGGCATCATACGATCATGAGATAATCTATAAACCCCATAAGTTTCACCACTCTTCATATTCATGCAGTTAATAAATGTTTAGTTTACAATAAAAATGTCTACGACATCTAACAAGATAATCATAGTTTCAACTTCAAGGCAAACGGGTCTCCCCCTTGTCGCTGGGTTCCTGTGCCAACGAAAATCCACACAGAATGTTCATCACTGTCCCTTGTGAGAAAAGCATCGACCCAGACTGCAGTCTTAGCACAGCCAGTAGCATACACACGCATTAAATGCATAGGGTGGCAATCAGAAGTACAAACACAAACATCTGGACACTAGTAAAGCAATGCCTAGTCGATAGAAGCAACACAACAGTTCAGTAGTTGCGGTTCTTCATTAATATCCTACCGAAGATGACGTCACCTGACAGTCAAACATTTTAGAGAGTGGTAAGATCGCGTTTCCAGGCTTTCTGATGCTTTTAACGACCCAAAACATCTAGAACTGGCCCTAACCCCAACCCATCTACGTCCCATGAGAGAGTGTAGCCTAGGTCCCACGACTGCATGCAGCCTAGGTCCCATGACTGTATGCCGCCTAGGTCCCATGACTGTATGCAGCCTAGGTCCCATGACTGTATGCAGCCTAGGTCCCATGACTGTATGCAGCCTAGGTCCCATGACTGTATGCAGCCTAGGTCCCGCGACTGCATGCAGCCTAGGTCCCACGACTGCATGCAGCCTAGGTCCCATGACTGAATGCAGCCTAGGTCCCATGACTGTATGCAGCCTAGGTCCCATGACTGTATGTAGCCTAGGTCCCATGACTGTATGCAGCCTAGGTCCCACGACTGTATGCCGCCTAACACCCCTGAAATATTTTACTGTGTCGTGACCTGTGGATTTTTTCCTGTTTGTGGTAGGATATTAATAAAGCACCGTAGCTGCACATGCAATTACTCGCAGAAGGTACCACAAGTTCTCAGGCAACTGACCACTGTCCATTTTCTGAATCTGCAGTTCACAATACAAACAGCGTTGGACACAAGTCGAAAAGCATTACGAATAAAATCAGCAGCTTACAGAGTAAAACTGGGCGACTGCATTATATACTTTCAGTCCACATATAAAGGAAAATGCAGCAGCTAACTATTGTCACAAGCACAAAACTGCGACTGAAAACAGCAAACACGCCTATTCGCCATACTGACGGAATAGTGCCCAATGATCCACAAAGTTTCGCTTACTTTTCATATCCAAGCAGCTATTACATTTCTTGGTAGGCATATAACCACTTGCGTCAGAAAGTGTCTTATTAACTCTTCCACTACCAAGGACCCCACCATGTGTTTATTGGCGTTAATTGGAATTATACGTATTAGTAGCAGCATCATGGCGTAGGGACTAGACGTTCCCCTTGAGCCCTAAGATCGTGGGTTCAGCTTTGGCAACTACCAGCAGCTACAGCAGCAAATAACAACAGCAGCCGCAACAGCAGCCACAACAGCAGCCACAACAGCAGCCACAACAGCAGCTACAACAGCAGCCACAACAGTAGCCTCAACAGCAAATACAACAGCAGCTACAACAGCGGCCACAACAGCAGCTACAACAGCATCCACAACAGCAGCGACAACAGCAGCCACAGCAGTAGCCTCAACAGCAACTACAACAGCAGCGATAACAGCTGCCACAACAGCAGCCACAACAGCAGCTACAACAGCAGCCACAACAGCTGCCACAACAACAGCTACAACAGCAGCCACAACAGCTGCCACAACAGCAGCCACAACAACAGCTACAACAGCAGCCACAACAGCTGCCACAACAGCAGCCCAACAGCAGCCACAGCAGCAGCGACAACAACAGCGACAACAACAGCGACAACAGCAGCAACAGAAGAACACATGATCTTGGTTTACCAACCAACATGGAGGGCATGTGTGGTGTAACCTTGTACACACACCTCCATAGGGCTAAATGTTGCACCCTTGTCCTTGAACCTCTTGCAATCATCATCAAGTGTGTCCAGACCTAAGGTGGCCCACTCGCCGAAGGTGCCAGGCAACTTGACAAACTGCCTGTCCACCTGCCAAGTCAGCAATGAACATTGAGAACATGAGGATGATATGGGTTGAACAGGGTTTCTATGGAAGCACAATCTGGGATATAACGAGGTGTGCATTTCTGCAAACATTTAGAGCCCGGCTCGCTAGCGTAGTTGGCTAAACCGGATTGCGCGGTGAGCGGGTGAAGAACTCCTTGTGGTCCGGGTTCACTCCCGGGGGTTGGCAGAAAAGCCACATTTCTCCCAGATTTACGGTATTTAAAATGGAATCAAGGCCGAATGGTTGCGATTTCCATAATACCGAACCTAAGGGTTAACAACTCATGGCTTCTGGGTACTAAAACAAACAAACAGCAAACATTTAGAAGTAACAAAGTACCGCTATCTAAACCCACGGATGGATGCGTGGACTTTTATCGTGGTATGGGGCGTTAAAGGTCGACCCAGCCTGAAATGAACACCAGAATGTATGTCCTGGAGAAGTAAAGACGGCCGGCACGATTATGACTACATTACCCACCTAGTGCTGATTGGTCTGTAAAAAAAAAAATATGTGTGCTCTTTTCATATGCCTGAAGATGTGGAAAAGAATCTTCACTTACTTATTGAAAACAAACATTATCCCTTGCACTATATTTAATGATCGCTGGAGAATATATATTGTGCCAGTGTAATTGGGTCTCCTTTGCAGAACGTTGCAGAACGAACTCTTGCATTTTGTGTGTGTGCTGTCTGGTTTTATATGCGAGGCAACTTTACGTTCAGTAGTTTGCCCTTACTCTCTTCACGGTCGGCTCTCGATAGCATTGACAAATTAAATCAAAGTGGTCTGCTCTCAAATTGCCTGCAGCTGGAATCTAACCGGGTACCTCAGAAACAATAACAACGGTAACAAAAAAAGAGATCACGAGCATACTCGGCAGCAAAAACCTAAATGGTGGCCGTGGCAGCGTCCCAACTAGAGGCTCGTCTGACGGTCTGAAGGTTTTGGGATCAAATGCGCACTGGGGCGAACTTTTTTTTAAATGTTCCACGTCGACTTAGAATAATATGGATACAAGGTAATGTCCAGGGAAATAAAGGCAATCGCCATGATGTTGACCACAATTGGTCATCAGTGAGTAGGATAGTAACAGGTGTTCACATTCTACTGGTATATAATGGGAATATATACAGAACATGGTCCATAATCCTGATGGGGAAATATTTAGGAAACCAGTTTTATGAATACTCTCAAGAAGAAGAGTTTACATTACACAAAAAGAAGGGACATTCCTCAGTGTAAATTGTTATGATGTCTGCACACTAGTACTCCTTTGAAGGGTTAACATGCTTACACACACAGACATACACAGTCATATTTCACAATATTCTCATTTTAACCACATGGGTTCACATCACAAAGAATGAGAAACAGGGAGTGAGTTTACCAAGGCCAGACACTCATAACAGGTGCTTTGCACTGTTTGAAAATAAATGGGATTGACATATCTCCATCAATATACTGGGTGCTGGGATAGAGGTCAAAATAATATCATAGGTGACAATGGGCTTTCTATCTGTCTCAGTATTAACATAAATTATACAACACTCACTCCTGTTTAAATCTAAATCCACACATGTGCTAAATCTTATTCAGTAGAGTTTAGAAGTTGAAAAGGGTGAAATATAATTATTACAATTGTAAGGCCACCTGCTGTAGAACTGAAATGTATTCCTAGTAATAGCGAAATATATCTACAACAATAATAATTACAAGCATGGGCCATACAACTCTTCTTCTTCTTCTCTGACAGTGTGAATATTAAATTCAGCCTCACTGTGTTATTCACTTTTCAAGCTCTTAAACCAGTCTCAGAATTATCTGGACTAAATCTAAATTAAAGCCATACAGTGATTTATCAAGCTAATATCACCATGAGGTGAAATCAACTTAGTAGTGATTAGGTATAATGAATTTTCACTTCATTCCTTATTTAATTGTCCCACTATGCTGGAAACAGGAACTGGCTGAGATTTTTTTATGAGGACATAAATTCTCACCTAATTAATATAATTATAATTATTAAAAATACCAATGCACGTTTCTAGTAGCAAATAAACATTAATTAAATCATCAAATAGATCATATGTTTGCATACATGTACATACTAGATCATAAACGTGGTTAGTAAGGATAGAGAAATTTATCATGGTTTCTAAGCCATGTGGGCATCAAATTTCAGAATTTAACCTGTGAAATTAATTCAGAGGAATAAGCAGCAATACATCAAATTAAACTTTTTCTTTTAACTCACCCCTGATTGGGAATTCAAACAGAAAATTGGACCACAGGCTGACTAACAACTTTAGCCTGAACCGGTCAATTTCTGAATTGAAAAGGGAATAGGAAGTCCTTAAAAAGAAGGAAGTAACTCTTCAGTACCCCTTGCACTAATCATCTCATTCGCCTTTTAACTTTTACCTTTTTAATTATTGAAATAATAATATTGCTATAATAAAGCAATAAGTAAAAGGTCAGTAAATTTAATAATATTACTAATGCAAAGCAATACTTAAAAGGACAGAAACAGCTGTCCAGACCAGCTCGTCAAATATGCCCAACGTAGATAAGTTTGATATTTACATATCAAACTTAAACTGGCCTGTATACTGTTTCTACTACCTACAATCCACCTGCTAAATTATCCCCTAATTAATCTGCTATGGGATCTCAATAGGAACAAAAAATTTCTCTTTAACAACTGACCGGGAATTGTAGCCCTGTCCCAGCGGATATGACCGACTGCGACTAACATCCCAAAGTCTTTTCCCAGAGAAAGTCAAGGCGGACTGTCCGCTTCTCTGAAGAGGAAAAATCTTAGCAAAGAAAAAATGGCATGGGGGAAAGGTCAGTTCCATGTTCAAATTACCTGTCTGAGTGCGTCTTATCCATGAAACCATCTAGGAGGATTTACATGGAAGAAAAGGTAAGCGCTGCTTACGACAGTGTACGGACCCTACAGTCTCAACCGTAGACTGGGTCCTGTGGGTTTCATCTGAAGATGAAGTAAAGGAAGGGTTCTTCCTCCTCTTGGCTGCACTGGCACAGACTGAAGTTTCTGGCCTGGTTGCAGAGAATTTGGCATAAGCCTTACCAGGTTTAGGATTGGGATCATTAATGTTCCTAACTAAACTGGCAAAAGACCTGAGCTTAAGGAGTTTACTCTTTAAGGGGTTCTCAGTAGACCTAGTTAGCTTTTTAGCAGTCTGCCTAGCTATCGGTCTAGTCTTGGTGAAACACACAACTCTTTTCAGACGAGGTGTCCATAAATGCTTTGGTTGGCTTATCTTGGATTGAACCAAGATGCGAGACTTTTGGTCTCTCATGACCTGCTTATTTGCAGTCGTCGGGTTGTCAAAGTTGTGCTTGCCCTTGGTTCTGAGGGGACACAACAACATTCCCTGAGACCTCACTGGCTTATCAGAAGCCTGAGACTCATTTCCTGGGTTGTCAAAGTTGTGCTGGCCCTTGAATCTGAGGGGACACAACAACATACCCTGAGATCTCAGTGGCTTATCAGAAGCATGAGACTCATTTCCTGAGTAGTCAAAGTTGTGCTGGCCCTTGATTCTGAGGGGACACAACAACATACCCTGAGACCTCAAGGACTTATCTAAGGCCTGAGACTCTGTTTCCCTAACTTGTAAGCAGGACTGAGATGCATTTTTGCTTCTCTCAGTAAACTCCAGGATACCACTCGACTTACTGGAAAAACCTATGTCTTTAACTAGCACATGACTTTCTACTGACTGCGTGTGAGAATAAGTAGTGGGAGCATGGACATAAACAGACTCCGCTTTACAAGATACTATCTGCAGCGTGTAGCTAAAGTCTTCTGTCTCGCCACCTACCTTCTTCAAAGTTTCCTTGCTGTGCAAGCTTCTAGATAAAATAATATTATCTAAAATGGGGTTGCTTTTGGGAATAATGCTGTTTATTTCTGCCAAGGAATGACCATCTTGACAGAAATCACCACCCTGAGTTAACTCAAGTTTTGTGGTAGCTAGCCCACTAGTGGTCACTGCAGTTGCAGGCTCACTAGTTTTGATCTCTTGACAGCTGCCAAGGATCTCACATTCTCTACCAGGGTTTTCATTTCCAGATTCTGGTGGGGTAAGGGATCTTTCTTCAATTACTGATGTACAGTGACTGATACTCGTACTTGGAAATGCATTTTTGGCTGACATGGAAGTGTCTGGCTTTTTTGGTTGTGAACATCCATAATTCTCGGGAAGGCTCACCAGTAAAAGCTTTCTGGTTCCACTGGGCATGTTCAACAGCTTCTTTAAAACCTTTAGCTTGTGCATGCTGTTCCATTTGGACACATTCCAGTTGCCACTCCCAATCTTCCTTGACCTTCTCTGCAACACACTCAAGAAGTTTAATACCTGTGAATTTGCAAGCCTGACCCATTTCTATACTTCTAAAAAACCAATCTATAGAATCTGCTTCCCTCCCTTGGACACCTACATTAGCTTCTAGTTGAGATTTAGCATTCAACAAATCAGAGACATATATATCTAGCTCAATCCCACTCAAACCTGCCTCATGAGCAGCAAAGTCTGAGATGGTCTTGCCCAATAGATAATTATATGCTGCCATCTCGGTTAAGCTGTAGTGACCCTTACAAGGAGTTTGCAAATTATCACCTATGATTGCTGCTGAAATTATAGAGTACTAGACAAGACTCAGAAAATTAGGTCAACAGAGGGTTAGTAAGCAAATCACATATGCATCAATCAAATAATCAATCACATAATCAATCATTCAATCAGAATGACAAAACATAGCAATGCCACTTGTCAATCCATTTCAACAAATCCTTAACCTTATGGGCAACCATTAATTTGGGAATTAAAATTGTCCTAGCCAATTATATATTTTGATTTCCTAATGTCAGTGAACATTTAAACTATTTGTAAATTTCATTTACATAATTACCTAAGTTAATTTTTGCTAACTTTAACAGGCAAACTAGTAACTAATGACTCTGAGCTCCCAGTGTCCTATAAGTATATGCCATAAAGTAAATCAAAGATGGCTAAACACTTGAACACAAAATATAAAAAAAAAATATGCTGTTGTCTAGGGATAAATAAACCAGGAACAATATCAAGACACGAAAACATATATAATGTAGATTTCAGTCCTATTATTTACTTTGTGAGTGGGTTATATTCCGGGACGAGATTCCCACTTTGTGAGTGAGTAAATTCCGAGACGAGAACCCCACTTTGTGGCGGGTAAATTCGCTTTACACTAGCGAATGCACTAGGTGCAATTTACAGAGGGAACTACAAACATTAAATCCTAATAAAGGTTTGTTACTCCCAGCCTTGCTGGTTAAATTAGAGGATTTGGGGTTTGCCCACATCTTATTCCCTGCTGTTAAGAAATTGTATTGTTAAATGTTCTTAAGTTCACTGACAATGTTTGCAGTTAAAATGAAACTCCATAAAACTGTAGGAACATTAAAACTAACATTTATTTTCAAAATTCAAATGATAACTAAATGGCTGTGGATAAAATCCGGTTATCTAAGGTTGGTTAGTAGATAACAGTCTTAGCTGTAGCTTTAGGTCAGCTTCTGGCTAAGCCTCGGTGACATCAGGCAGGCCGAATCTTCCAGTCCAGTCCAGACAATCGGCCTCTGCAGCTAAGCTTGGATTTACTTTTGTAGCTCCCACCTGGAACTACAATCTGGAACTAGAACAATAGAACAGTCCTTATACAAACAGTCAGGAAGGTTCTAACTGGAGACAACAATACCTCCAGTCTTTAAACTGTTACACTACACACATATATATATGGAGTAGGATAGTAACAGGTGTTCACATTCTACTGGTATATAATGGGAATGTATACAGAACATGGTCCATAATCCTGATGGGGAAATATTTAGGAAACCAGTTTTATGAATACTCTCAAGAACAAGAGTTTACATCACACAAAAGAAGGGACATTCCTCAGTGTAAATTGTTCTGATGTCTGCACACTAGTACTCCTTTGAAGGGTTAACATGCTTACACACACAGACATACACAGTCATATTTCACAATATTCTCATTTTAACCACATGGGTTCACATCACAAAGAATGAGAAACAGGGAGTGAGTTTACCAAGGCCAGACACTCATAACAGGTGCTTTGCACTGTTTGAAAATAAATGGGATTGACATATCTCCATCAATATACTGGGTGCTGGGATAGAGGTCAAAATAATATCATAGGTGACAATGGGCTTTCCATCTGTCACAGTATTAACATAAATTATACAACACTCACTCCTGTTTAAATCTAAATCCACACATGTGCTAAATCTTATTCAGTAGAGTTTAGAAGTTGAAAAGGGTGAAATATAATTATTACAATTGTAAGGCCACCTGCTGTAGAACTGAAATGTATTCCTAGTAATAGGGAAATATATCTACAACAATAATAATTACAAGCATGGGCCATACAACTCTTCTTCTTCTTCTCTGACAGTGTGAATATTAAATTCAGCCTCACTGTGTTATTCACTTTTCAAGCTCTTAAACCAGTCTCAGAATTATCTGGACTAAATCTAAATTAAAGCCATACAGTGATTTATCAAGCTAATATCACCATGAGGTGAAATCAACTTAGTAGTGATTAGGTATAATGAATATACACTTCATTCCTTATTTAATTGTCCCACTATGCTGGAAACAGGAACTGGCTGAGATTTTTTTATGAGGACATAAATTCTCACCTAATTAATATAATTATAATTATTAAAAATACCAATGCACGTTTCTAGTAGCAAATAAACATTAATTAAATCATCAAATAGATCATATGTTTGCATACATGTACATACTAGATCATAAACGTGGTTAGTAAGGATAGAGAAATTTATCATGGTTTCTAAGCCATGTGGGCATCAAATTTCAGAATTTAACCTGTGAAATTAATTCAGAGGAATAAGCAGCAATACATCAAATTAAACTGTTTCTTTTAACTCACCCCTGATAGGGAATTCAAACAGAAAATTGGACCACAGGCTGACTAACAACTTTAGCCTGAACCGGTCAATTTCTGAATTGAAAAGGGAATAGGAAGTCCTTAAAAAGAAGGAAGTAACTCTTCAGTACCCCTTGCACTAATCATCTCATTCGCCTTTTAACTTTTACCTTTTTAATTAATGAATTAATAATATTGCTATAATAAAGCAATAAGTAAAAGGTCAGTAAATTTAATAATATTACTAATGCAAAGCAATACTTAAAAGGACAGAAACAGCTGTCCAGACCAGCTCGTCACAGGGGGGGGGGGGGATGAAAGTGCAGACTACTTAGAACATTTTGGAAGTTATGGATCCCAGGCTACAGTAACAATAGGGCAAATGAAAGTGCAGACTACTTAGAACATTTTGGAAGTTATGGATCCCAGGCTACAGTAACAATAGGGCATGAAAGTGCAGACAACTTAGCAAATAATAGAAGTGATATATTCCAGGCCACTGCAACAATAGGGGAAATGAAAGAGCAGATTACGTATAAAGAATGAGAAGATACAGAACAGCCAGATATAGGATGGACATAGGAGAGAAATAAAACTCCGATCAAGGCAGGATTCAGAACGCACTGGAACACTTAACGCCCAGGACACATTCTGAAGACATAATCAACCTCCTCACACGAAAGAGAGGCTATCACATTTAGATACGTATTGAACACAACAGACTCTGCAGCCATCTTTACAAGAAATTCAAGATTAGAGATTCAGAACTGTCCCAATGTTGACAGACACAACAACAGAATACTACATGTGTGCTACATGCATGATCTTTGCATGCCGTAGATAGATCACAGGTTTGTCCGGCTGGCGTTCCAATGGAAACCAAGCCGTATGAAACAGCGGAAGCAATGCGTCGCATCACAGACTTCATCTGAAAACCATTTGCAGGGAGAATGAAAAGAAGACAGGGTTTGTCTGAGCGTAAAAACAGTCCCTAATCATTTTGTTTGTATTCTTTACTAACCCGAATACCCAGCTGGATCCGAACAGCCTGCAACAGCACAGCAGGGCTCCTGCCTTTGTGGAGCTTGAGTTTGCTGAGGTCTTCAGTAACCAGTATTCCGCTCACATAATGACATAGCTCGTTGCCCTCGCCCAAGAGGACATCAAGATATCTTGCCCTACAGGTAGCATGAATGAAATCATATCAGTCAGTCCAAATACAGAGTAGAACTAACCTGCTGCTCCAGCTGCTGCTGCTGCTGCTTCTTCTTCTTCTTCTTCTTCTTCTTCTTCTTCTTCTTCTTCTTCTTCTTCTTCTTCTTCTTCTTCTTCTTCTTTTTCTTCTTCTTCTTCTTCTTCTTCTTCTTCTTCTTCTTCTTCTTCTTCTTCTTCTTCTTCTTCTTCTTCTTCTTCTTCTTCTTCTTCTTCTTCTTCTTCTTCTCTTCTTTTCTTCTTCTTTTTCTTCTTCTTCTTCTTCTTTTTCTTCTTCTTCTTCTTCTTCTTTCTTCTTCTTCTTCTTCTTCTTCTTCTTCTTCTCTTCTTCTTCTTCTTTCTTCTTCTTCTTCTTCTTCTTCTTCTTCTTCTTCTTCTTCTTCTTCTTCTTCTTCTTCTTCTTCTTCTTCTTCTTCTTCTTCTTCTTCTTCTTCTTCTTCTTCTTCTTATTCTTCTTCTTCTTCTTACAGTGGATGCCGTGGGGGGGGTGATTATCGTGTCTGTCTACAACCTACTGTCTCGGGTACTTACAAAAAATCCCATTGGATGCACATTGATTCTACGACATTTGGGTCTGTAGACGAGCGATTAGGCGCAACACCACAGGGCTCCTATGTTATGATATGGTATGTTATCACGATTGATGTCACCACATACAGGGAAATGTCATGTCTGCTCAGTCATCGAAACAGCTATTCTAATGAGCCTCTTATTTTGTATTTGATAATTTACTAAAGTTTAGTGCCCATAATGCTGTACCGTACTATACCAGACTATACTATATCATACTATAAAATACTATGCTATACTATTCTGTTCTATACTATACTGTACCATACTATAACACACTATACTATACCACACCATACTATACTCTACCATACTGTACTATACTATACATTACTGTACTATACTATACATTACTATACTATACCATAGCATACCATAATATGCTATACTATATACAATACAATAGCCCACTGGCCCAGACTATACCAGACTACACTATACTTTACAAGACTAAACTATACCAGACTATACAAACTATTCTATACCAGACTTTACAAGACTATACTATACTAAACTTAATAATGGTGTTTTTTCGTGCTGTATTCTGTTCTATACTGTAATGCACCGGGGTTACCGCGATGTACTAAACTATACTTGAGCTATTGGGTATATTTACAGGTAAACAACATTCCCTTGTATTTTCTGTTAACTTTACTGATGCCTCTAGAGTCCCGCTGTTGTCCTGACTTACCTGTTGCTCTCTGTAGCGTCCAGCTTCATGGAGCGCAGACAATTGTCGATTGTGTTCCTCGAGTCATCAACTGCAACATCAAGAACATCGCTTTAAAATTTGGCCACATGGACGAATTGGACATATTATGCTAGACACTGGAATAATGTTTTTAGACTGGTGGGTTTTTTAAAACCCCGGTGGGGGTGGGGAGTGCGCAAAAATTACGGCGGTGGAGTGGGGTAGATCAAGCTATTTAGAGTTGAAGCTCATTTGAAATAAACTGTGATAATAAGACCCCTACCCCTTGCGCCCCCCCCCCCCCGCCGCCGCCCCGTTTTAACCTTCCAATAGCAAAACTATACACTTCGTCACAGCTAGAGAGAGGGATAGTGTATTATGTTCACTCTGTCGGCAGAGTAGAAGATGAGATTGGTGACAGATGTAGCAAAGCAAATCAACTCACTGGGCAAATGGCACCACTACTAAGAAGCAGACATGTATCAATAGAAAGCAAAAAGCACTTTTCTCATCATCAATTGACTTTATGCCTAGTTGCACATGAGGCTTCAAAGAGGACTTGCCATGCTTTCCTGTCCTGTGCAATCTTCAGTGTCAGAGATGCTTCCTTCCTTTCTCTTTCCCTCTGGTGTCCATGTGAGAGCTGTTTTGGCAGGTATATCAGGATTCATTCTCATAACGTGGACAAGCCACTGTCATCTTCTCTTGGTTATCAATCATACTGTCTAGAGTTTCTTGGTTTGTCACTTGAAGTAGTTAGGTGTTTGAGATTTTATCTGGCCATAACATTTTGATAATTCTACGTAGACATGTGTGGTGTAAGGTGGATAGTTTGCAGCACCCTGTCTGGTCATTCTTGAGCATTCTCCCTCATAAGAAAACTGGCAAAATAATGCTCTTGTAAAGTCGAAATTTCGTTTCTCTGCAGGTACTGTTGGATTTCCAGATTTGCCTCATCCTTCTAAAAGCAGCTCTAGCTTTGTTCGAGTGTAATTGTATGTCGTCCTCTGTCCCCCCTAGTAAGGATACCACTCTTCCAAGATAGGTGAACTGTTCAACATTTTCGAGTGTTTGGTTATTTATGGTCACTGGTTGTTGGTTTGAACTGTTTGTTAAGATCATAGTTTTCCTTGTATTTATTCTCAGTCCCACCATTTCTGCTGTGCTGTGTAGTCTGTTACTTTTCTCTGGTATATGTTCATATTTATGTGATAGGAGTGCTATGTCATCTGCAAGATCAAGGTCATCGAGCATGATGAATGGAGTCTATCATATGCCTCTCGATATCTTGTCTAATGTATTCCTTAGTATCCTATTCATTCAATCTTCTTCTTCTTCTTCACTTCCTCTTTTACCGCTGTGGGTGTCGAGGGAGATATTAGGTTCTGTTTCTAGCTCTTCTGGCTGCCTCGACCATAGGCACATCGTGCTGTTGTAGAGTTTCTCTGATGTTATCCTTCCATCTTGTTCTTGGCCTACCCCGTGCTCTACGTCCTTCTTCTCTTTCCATGTATGCTTTGTATGGTATGGTGTCACAAGGCATTCTCTCTAAGTGGGCAAACCATTTCACTTGCTGTCTTTGTATGTAATCCAGAATTGGTTCTGTGCCGACTTGTTCTCTTATGATCTCATTCCTGATCTTATCTCTTATGGTCACTCCTACAGCCCTTCTCAGACATCTCATTTCCGTGGTTACTAATTTTCTTTTATGGTTTGTTGTGAGTGACCATGTCTGGCACTGGTAGCACAGAGTTGGAATAAATATGCTTTGAATAAGATGTCTCTTTGTGCTGATTGGGATTGTCTTATGCTGTAAGAAGGGGGCTAGCTGTCCCAATTCTTGGTTTGCTTTACTGCATCTAATGTCAATTTCTTTATCCAATTTCCCATCTTCGGTAAATGTAGTTCCCAGATATTTAAACTCACAAGGTTAAAAAGGAGGGATGTGTCGAAAGGGCACTATATGACACAATATTTTTGCCAACCCTGTGTTATCATTGCCAGACCTGGCCAACGGACAAACAGAGGGAAAACAATTACAATGCTCTCAGAATAATAATAAGAGATACAACAGAAATGATGAAATCCAAAGCAACATGGGAGTATAGCAGCAGCTCTGGATTTCATTAGAAAACAAAAAATGAAATTGTTTGGCCATAGAACGCGGATGTCAGCAGACACTATATCACAGCAAGTCATTACCTACAGACCAGGCGGGAAGCGATGAAGAGGCCGACCATGCAAGACATGGACTGAGTGAATTAAAGAGTCCCTGGGAATCCCTATTTACGAAGCTCACAGACGGGCTATTTCCCGTAAGTTATACTTCACCTTCACACCGCAAGTTACCAGAGGGTCAAGATGAGATGAGGTGAGACAAGTCACAACAGACTTCCCCAACAAATTTTCAAAGTTGTCGGAGTAGAAAACAAAAAGATGTGCAACAACACTGCCAATTGTATAATATAAACAGAGACGCAATCTGACCTGTTCCAATCTCAATGGAGACAAAGCACGGGGAACGAACGAACGAACGAATTTTATTTTCAAGGGGTCACAAATTGGGCACTCAGGCCCGTTTTACATTCGGCCCTTCCAATACTCGCCTTTCCCACTGCAGCTGTATTTTATCAATAAGCATGTTACATTCATGGTTAAGCCATACATACATACATATGAACTGCCCGATAGCTTTGATAAAGGCTACCGGCCTCCTGTTATAAATTTTCTGACAGAAGGAACAAACTCGAACGTACTGATTACCCAGAACCTACCCGCAACGATTCCCTTGCCAGGTTCCATGAGACTGCTCGCCTGATGACTCAGGCCAAGCTCTTGGTCCCTGGTCAAATTCTCAATGACCGTGGCCACTTCTACCGGCACTTTGATGTTCGCCTGCTTTCCCTTGCCAGCATATCTCCGAGTTGCTTTCACGGCGTTTTTTCCCTTGGTTAGGGAGTTCCTGGCTGAAGGTATTAGAACTGGAGACATTCTATCACAGGGTTCAACACGAAAGCTTCAACACGCTAGTTCTGTAAGGAACCATTGGTTCGGAATATCTGCAGGGCAATGCAACGTACCATTAATATTATTAATGTGTAGCAGTGGCAGTGGTGAAGGTGTTAGCAGCAGTAGCAGTAGTAGCATAGCAGCAACTGCAGTAGTTGTAATTATAGTGGTGGTAGTGGTGGTGGTGGTGGTAGCAGTAGTAGTATAGAAGCAGCAGCAGCAATACTAGTATTAACATTGTTCTTAATGATAGTACAGTCCTAGCAGTCATAGTAGCATTGTTAACAGCAGTAGGAGTAGGAGGAGTATGAAGAGAAGGAAGAGTTGGAGGAGTAGTATAGTAACAGCAGTAGGTAGGAGAAGGAGAAGGAAGTGTTGAAGGAGTAGAGTAGGAGAATGAGGAGAAGGAAAAGTTGGAGGAGTAGTATAGTAACAGCAGTAGGATTAGGAGAAGGAGAAGGAAGTGTTGAAGGAGTAGAGTAGGAGTATGAGGAGAAGGAAGAGTTGGAGGAGTAGTATAGTAACAGCAGTAGGATTAGGAGAAGGAGAAGGAAGTGTTGAAGGAGTAGAGTAGGAGAACGAGGAGAAGGAAGAGTTGGAGGAGTAGTATAGTAACAGCAGTAGCAGTAGGAGAAGGAGGAGAAGGAAGTGTCGGAGGAGTAGAGTAGGAGAAGGAGGAGAAGGAAGTGTTGGAGGAGTAGAGTAGGAGAAGGAGGAGAAGGAAGAGTTGGAGGAGTAGTATAGCAACAGCACGCGCAGTAGTATTACTATTGAAAGTGGTTGTGGTGGTAATAATTGTAGTAGTATAGTAGCTGCAGCCGTAGTAGTATTAATAGTGATATTGGTGTTAGTAGTGGTGGTAGCAGTAATAATAGTAGTAGTATAGCAGCAGCTATGTAGGAGTAATAATAGTGAAGATGGTGGAAGTAGTAGTAGTCGCATCTGCATCATTCTTCATCGTCGTCGTTCACTACCCCCCCCCCCCCCCCTAACCATCGTCCTCGTACTCCAGCTTCTGGTCCTCCTGCTCCTTCTTGTCCTCCTCCTTCTCCCTCCTCCACCATCTTTTTCTTCTTATTTTTTCTCCTCCTCCTCCTCCTCCTCCTTCTTCTTCTTCTTCTTCTTCTTCTTCTTCTTCTTTTTCTTCTTCTTCTTCTTCTTCTTCTTCTTCTTCTTCTTCTTCTTCTTCTTCTTCTTCTTCTTCTTCTTCTTCTTCTTCTTCTTCTGCTTCTTCTTCTTCTTTTTCTTATTCTCCTTCTTTTTCTTCTTCTTCTTCTTCTTCTTCTTCTCCTTCTTTTTCTTCTTCTTCTTCTTCTCTTCTTCTTCTTCTTCTTCTTCTTCTTCTTCTTCTTCTTCTTCTTCTTCTTCTTCTTCTTCTTCTTCTTCTTCTTCTTCTTCTTCTTCTTCTTCTTCTTCTTCTTCTTCTTCTTCTTCTTCTTCTTCTTCTTCTTCTTCTTCTTCTTCGTCTTCTTCTACTTGCTTTACTCAAAGACAATCAAAATTCATAAGCAGCAAAAGCACACCAGTAACTACTACACTATTATATCTTAAAACTAAACTAGGACACATAGCAGATTGTTGTCACATCCCTGGAGCACAGATTGTTGTCACATCCCTGGAGCACAGATTGTTGTCACATCCCTGGAGCACAGATTGTTGTCACATCCCTGGAGCACAGATTGTTGTCACATCCCTGGAGCACAGATTGTTGTCACATCCCTGGAGCACAGATTGTTGTCACATCCCTGGAGCACAGATTGTTGTCACATCCCTGGAGCACAGATTGTTGTCACATCCCTGGAGCACAGATTGTTGTCACATCCCTGGAGCACAGATTGTTGTCACATCCCTGGAGCCACAGATTGTTGTCACATCCCTGGAGCACAGATTGTTGTCACATCCCTGGAGCACAGATTGTTGTCACATCCCTGGAGCACAGATTGTTGTCACATCCCTGGAGCACAGATTGTTGTCACATCCCTGGAGCACAGATTGTTGTCACATCCCTGGAGCACAGATTGTTGTCACATCCCTGGAGCACAGATTGGTGTCACACCCCTGGAGCACAGATTCTCCCTGCAAAAGCGACTGCCCCTTGGTTCTCTTTGAACGACCACATATACACACAACAACGCCTTTTGTGCATATGTATGGTGAAGAGATAGCAGGGGCTGATCTTTTAAATTACCTGGCAGTAAGTTTTGATCGGAGCCTTAGCTGCAGATTCCAATGTTGATGATACTATGATCAACAAGGCCAGAAAGGGTTTGGTTGTAACGGGAGTTATGACTGCCATGTGTGGTCAACAAAGGCTGACAGTCATTCTCTATCAGAGTTTGATCCTGTCTGTCATAGAATTTACATTAGCAATCCTGACCCAGCAAGACACAAATCGACAGACTGGAAAAGGTACAAAATGAAGCAATGCGCATCATACTTGGCTGCACCAAAGACGCATCATGTAGAGCCATGAGATACCTACTAGATCTTCCAGATATAAACAGCAGGCTTGAAATGCGCCAAGCGTGTGTCGACCTAAAAGTAACTGAAGTCTTTACACACGCATTGCACAGTGAAACTAAATAGACGTAAAGCTAGTCTTGGTTGGGCCGGGCAGGGATAACGGATATTTTTAACTTCAAGACATAAACCGTGTAAACCTTATCTGAATAGATAAGGTAAAGGTGAGGTAAGGTAAAGTCGGGAGATGTGAACCAGCGTCATTGCACACGGTTATAAACCATAAGTGCTCTGCCACCAGTACGGACAGCTGATAAGAATCGTCCGCCTGTGTCGCCGTTCGCACGTAACTCTGTAGCTACAGCGACGTTACTCCATTTACCCCAGAGTGTCAACTCTAGTACCTTTTTCCTAGAGGCTGGGTGAACCCCGGGAACCGACCGGTTTCGAACACCGACCGTGGGCTGCAGCGAGTCGCAGCTGGATTTGAAAGCGAGCCTCTTATCGACTGAGCTAACGAGGCCCCGAGGAATAGATACCCATACCAAATGAAAACAAGCAGTACCTTGTGATGGTTATTACCCTGATAAGACCTTGTTGGGATTTGGCGCGACCAACAGATGATGCAGACGTGATAGCATTGGCATAGGAACATATCACCGGCAGATCCTGTTATAAAGTTCTGTCAGTCGCCAGAATCGAAGTGCGTATTCTTTCACAGCAAGAGCCAAAAGGAAAGTCATTAATAAGCCAAAGGCGCCTTTGTTTCTACCATCAGCAGCATGATGATGGAGGTCATGGCTGTGACAAAGGCGCCTTTGTTTCTACCATCAGCAGCATGATGATGGAGGTCATGGCTGTGACAAAGGCGCCTTTGTTTCTACCATCAGCAGCATGACGATGGAGGTCATGGCTGTGACAAAGGCGCCTTTGTTTCTACCATCAGCAGCATGACGATGGAGGTCATGGCTGTGACAAAGGCGCCTTTGTTTCTACCATCAGCAGCATGACGATGGAGGTCATGGCTGTGACAAAGGCGCCTTTGTTTCTACCATCAGCAGCATGACGATGGAGGTCATGGCTGTGACAAAGGCGCCTTTGTTTTCTACCATCAGCAGCATGACGATGGAGGTCATGGCTGTGACAAAGGCGCCTTTGTTTCTACCATCAGCAGCATGACGATGGAGGTCATGGCTGTGACAAAAGGCGCCTTTGTTTCTACCATCAGCAGCATGACGATGGAGGTCATGGCTGTGACAAAGGCGCCTTTGTTTCTACCATCAGCAGCATGACGATGGAGGTCATGGCTGTGACAAAGGCGCCTTTGTTTCTACCATCAGCAGCATGACGATGGAGGTCATGGCTGTGACAAAGGCGCCTTTGTTTCTACCATCAGCAGCATGACGATGGAGGTCATGGCTGTGACAAAGGCGCCTTTGTTTCTACCATCAGCAGCATGACGATGGAGGTCAAGGCTGTGACAAAGGCCATAGAATTGCTGAAAACCCCGGAGTTCAGCAACGCATGTTTGCTCAGCGATTCAATGAACCTGCTACAGAAGATCAAGGCGTGGTACCTACGGAAACAGTGGCTCCAGCTGATACAGCACGCAGCGTTTCGCAGTCACCCAAAGTCCCAGGGTATGTTGATGTGAAAGGCGATGAGAGAGCAGATGCTCTGGCTCCTTGTGCTACCATCAGGAATAAGCCATCCATGGACAGGAGAGACATAATCATACTATACGAGAGATAAAACGCTGTGAGGCTTTTAGTTCCACTTCTCTCTGAGATGACAGCATATTCTGTGTGTACGTATTGGAGCTGTCAAAATGCCCTCCCTCTACACCAATAAAACCAGCACAGTTAGATAGCTGTAAACAATCTCTTTCCAATAGTACCTCATTTAGGCTTGTATGTCATTTCTGAGCTGAGATATGTAGGTTTTTGTGGAGATGAGATATAAAAAACAGCTGTTGAAAACTTGCGTCTGTGAAACAAGTTTTCTCTGCGCAACCAAACTGCGCACTTATCGTTTTGGCTTTGTTTGCATTAGACAAGATGGCAGACAATGAGACACAGCCACATTAGCGATTGCCGGAAAAAGTCACTGTAAATCTAAAAAGCCACTGATACGAAAGAAATTTTATATACGAATGTAAAATTGGACGGAGAATTCAAATATAACATAGCATTACCATGTCTAGTAACAGTTAAAGCCTAAAGCCAACCCTGAATACTTATCGCTATTTTTATTAAAACTGATGTAACAGAAAAACAGAGGACTTCCGGCTGTCTCAGACATGCGCTGTTAATCGGTTTCGTTCCCGCCGTTTTCAGCTATTTATACTGGTGAAAACCACACCAATCGCAAAATTTCATAAGAGATTGGGACCCATCCCGAAACCCCAGCCGACATTTCCCAAACAAGTTTCGAACGGTTTCCATGGTTACGGAAATTGCCAAAAGGCCGCAAATTGCCGAACACCGTAGTCGCTAAGAAAACCATGTGAGAGCCACGACCAACCACAACAGAATGGGAGATGTTAGCCTAAAGACACTTGGAAACATACTTAGGGGGAGATCGGAGCACTTACGGTCATGCCCGTTGTGGGATGTATTTGGTCTCTAAAATGAACAATTCAATAAACAATCTCAAACAACTACCCGCACTTCTGATACTTTGTTGCTACTACTATTATTACAAATCATACAACGGCCAATACTATTACTATTATTATTACACCTACTCATATTAGCTGCTACTTTAATTACTTCTATCCCAGGAACCTACCGATCACAGCTGCATGCTTGAGTGAAAAAATGTCTACTTATCTGAAATGGCGGCAAGCTGACCCGTATGTGTTACACTGCACATTTATTGATGACGTAACCAACATCATTGGAGCTTTTGTACTCTGAGGTTATAGGAAGATTTTTAGAGTATAATGAACCAAGAAGAGGGACGATGATGACTTTTTTGGGACTCGAATATCTAGAAGACTGGCTCATAAACAACATATTGTCGAAAGCTGAAATGTATCTGTCCCATTAAATGTTATAAAGAAGAATCATTCTAATTAGAACATAGAAAGTCGTTACAGAATGTCACTGTAGTCACAGCCCCTTGTCTTCTTTCTTTCTTCTTGTTCACCGGCTGTGAATTCCGGCGGTAAGTCGCGGTTGTTCGTCCAAAATGGACTTTTGGCTTTTACCTTGACCTGAGTTTTGCGTGTACATCCGTTTTACTGGCTTATTTGTTTGCAGTACTCGTTCCCCGCCTCTCCGGCAGATGTACTCCGACTTCGGAGGAACAGCCCCTTGTGAATCCTGGATGGGTCGGGCTGAGGACGCCATCAAACATGTTTGCCGCCTTACTGACATTAATTTTAGAACTGAGTGGATATCCACGCCTACTGATCCAAATATTGACGTTACAATTTACATCACCCTTAATGGAAGCTGCAGAAAGCAGATTCCTGGCATTGTTGACACTTAAGTCAAAACACTGATTGACGAAAATGCAGATGAAGGTGATGTTATAGTTTACACAGATGGGTCAGTAATTAGGGGCAAGCGAAATACATGGACATTCACAGTAAGCATAATGATGAACCATCAAAGAGATGATTTTCGCTTTTGCTGTTAAAGATAGTAACCTTTCAATGGAAACTATAACAAGGGCATTAGCGTGGCATGGTATTCAAAAGTTCACACATGTATGCATTTTAAGTGACTCGATAAAAAATGCCTTAAAAAAATCTAAGCTGGTTTTTATCAGGCAAGAATGGATTGCAACACTAAGCACTTCGTAAATGACCGACCTGAGCTTTATCTTTGTGCCAGGGTATGCGGGTGTTCAAGGGAACGAGCGTGTAGATTACTGCTATTGCTATGGCTGGTCTCGTACGAGACAGAAGCAATATTATCAATGCCATGCGCAGCACTTGTCATACCGAGGCGCAAACCAAAGTACGTGACTCCGTATCCATGGCTATGCTGATGGACATGGGGGTGCAGCCTGGAGCTTCAAGAAATGAACATTTCACTAAGGGGTCTATGAGTTTTATTAACCAACACAGAACAGGCCTCATCGAAAGTTTTACACATGTGGAGCTTCTGAAGAGGAGATAGGAATGATTGACACAAACAACATTCACTGATTAGACTACAGCATTTGATAAAGTGAATCATGAAAAAATTATTAGAATTCTGGAACCCTAAACATTGATTGTAAAAATCTAAGAATAATTTAAAAAAAAAAAAAACATACACTGGCAACAAGAAGCAGCCATTAGAATCAACAACTAATTTGGAACATTTAAAACTTTAAAGAAGGCGTTAGACACGGATTTCTACTAAAACCCGATGTAATCAATTTGTAAGGTGAAATAATAATTAGATGCATACATGTCATACCAGGAATAGCGGTTGGTGGGCATATCGTTAAAACCTGCGATATACTGAAGATATAGTTTTGATCTCTGAAAATGAAACACAAACTGCAAGATTGATGGATATAATTGTAACGGAAAGTAAAAATAAGGGTCTTAGTTTAAACAGCAGTAAAACAGAAGTAATAGTAATTACAAATAAAACTGAGGTCTAAAATGCAACATCAAAATAAAAATGGGACAAACCTCAAACAAATTGATATCTTCTTCTTCTTCTTCTTCTTCGCGTTCATAGGCTGTAAACTCCTGCAGAAAGTTATTTTATTACGTCCACTTCTAGGCTGCAGCCCTTTTTCAGAACCTGAGTGTTGAGTGTTCATCCGTTTGACAGATCTGACTCATTTGCGTGCAGACTGTTGGTTCCTTGCCTCTAGGGCAGGTGCACTCCGACTTTGAAGGAAGCACCCAATTAGTCGACGTTTACGACATGCATTTGGGTGGGCAGTAAGTCTATTCTTGTTTTCATATAACAGGGCCCCGGAACCCACACGTAGAACAAATTGATATGTTTAAGTAATTGGGCACCCTAGTAACATTAGATGCAAGATGTAGGAAAGAAGCTAAATGTCGAATAGCTCAAGAAAAAGCAACATTTTACAAAATGAAGAAAATTGTATGCAATCTTCCTTGGTCAAATAAGACGAGAAAGATCATTCTTAAAAGCTATATAAATCCTATCTTCATATACGGAAGTGAATCACAGACAGTTGGTAGACTAGTAAAGCATTATTTGGAAGCTGCCGAGATGTGGTTTTATAAGCGAATGATGAGAATACTCTTCACAGATAAAAAGAGTAATGAAGATGTCTTGAAAGAAACTGACTCATTAAGAAAACTGAATGCCAACATCAGAAAACGACAG
>CAJHNH020000768.1:757500-758950 GCA_905116865.2 Candidula unifasciata
GGTCATAGCGCAGGTGAAAGGTTCACACAGCGGACACCGGTCGGGTCTGTTACCTGGGATACCAGCTAATTGAATGCTGGGCGATTAACACAAAGGCTCCTGCAGAACACAAAGGATTCGGCAGTTGAGATATTTCCATTGTCCAAGTCGGACGTGTTTCCGCGGGGTTAGCGGAAACTGTGTTGGCTCTCTGTATGAGGATATTATAGAAACGTTTTCTCTTTGTGAGGTTTTGATTTACCGTTGTTTGCGGGGAGACAGTTCAATGTCTATTTACTTATTTTAATGGCAGGAGCCCATTGAGAAAAGCTGCTGTAATCTTTTATATCATCAGAATAGATAATGGAGATTTATTATCGTACATGTTTTATTGAATAATCATCATCATCTTGTGACGTGTAACTTTAATGCCATTAAAGTTTATGTGGCCTGTCACAAGCGTTATTGTTGGCTTGTAAAGGTAGCGACTGTATTACATGATGCTGTGTCGGTGCCAAGTGTGCCAGTTATAGAATGCAGGACTTCACTGTAGCACATCCATCAAGGAGATATCCAGCGGAATACTAGAATAGGCACCCTAGGCCTAAATACTTGGTTGAAATATAAAGTATACAAAAGAATGTACAAATTAAGTGTACAACAGTGGATGGCCAAGCCGGTCCTTTGATGGATTTATAAACAGTGTTGATTTACCCAGTGTTTGTGCTACTGACTGATGATCGTTTGAACGAATACATATAACTGTGTTCTACATAAAGTTATAAATTAACGGATCCTGAAAGGAGTTATAAACTATTTTTTTAAAGTGTATGCAGTGCTAACGAGTGTTTCTAGCAGCTTTACGAACTTATCGGACATAGGTGAACTAACAGTAGGCCTTAATTGATTTACAGCTGTATAAAGTGCTGGTGACATTAGCAGTGTTATTTGACTCTATAGAATTACTCGTTTTTTCGGCCGTAATTGACATTCTTCAACGGAGTTCGGCAGTGGATGCTTGAGTTTCGCATCATTACTACTAGGTTCCTGTTCGCAGTACGTCGCCCAAGGGTCGCAGTACGTCGCCTAAGGATCGCAGTACGTCGCCTAAGGATCGCAGTACGACGCCTGAGGATCGCAGTACGACGCCTGAGGATCGCAGTACGACGCCTAAGGATAGCAGTACGACGCCTAAGGATCGCATCTGTGGATTTAAATCGGGTAATGTTTTTTGTTGACGGATGGGAGTTGTTTTGTGTGCTCGTTTTTCGTCTCACAACATATCCGAGGTGTTAGAGTGAATGATTATCATCCATGTTTTCTGTTATTTGTAACTTTAATATATCAGCTCATTGAGTTTGGGATGACATATTAGTTCTTTTCTTCAGCTTTTCTTGTCAAATTGGCGGCTCTGATATAGAGGATATGCAAATATTCGTGGCCTTTCTGACAATTAGTCGCTAAAATTGTA
>CAJHNH020000769.1:0-40000 GCA_905116865.2 Candidula unifasciata
GATGACCGATGTAAAAGTTGTAGACATGTTCAACAGTCTTTGCTTGCAGTATTAGGTCCCATTTTTCATTCTTTCTGTCTATTCCTGTGATTGTTATTGTGACTGTATAGTTAGGCTGTAGGTACAATTTTGATAGCTGATGAAAGCTTTGTCTTTTCAGTCATTTGTTTTTAGTTAAGCTGTTTGCTATTCTGGGCATTGGGTTGTTGTTTCTGCGTTTATTTTTTTTATGATAGGGTGAGCACCTCGTCTTCCCTCCGATGGCTCAAGCTCTGGAGGCCAGAAGATCTCTCCAGCTCACTGATTGTTGTGCTTCTCATACCTCCAGCGATGATTCTCAGATCAGTGTTCCTATTTTTTTTCCCAGTTTGTATAGGTTTGATATGGCTGCAATGGAGTATACTCCAATGTCATACTCTAGTTTTGGTAGTACGTAGCCTGTGTATACTTGACGTACATTGTTGGCATCTGCTCCCCAGTAAGTTTCTTGATAAGTCTGAGCCACAGGGTAGCTTTTCTTTTCGTTTCTTCAATGTGTGGGCCACAGTTAGTCTTTTGGCGGATTTTACTCCCAAATATGTGGGGTTTTCCTCTTTTGGAAGGATGTTGCCTTCTATGTACAGATCAACTTGTTCTAGGATTGTAGACAACGAGAAGAGAGTCGAGACGGTTTTGGTCTAGTGTACTTTTATGTCTAAGTAGTCACTTATATCCTGTGCCAATCATCCTGCACTCCTTCCAAGTACCATATCTTGTGAATTTTTTTTTCTTTTTTTTTTCTTTGGTTGTTGTTTCTAGTCCGCCATTCGCTTGATATAGCCAATGTATTGCAGCTTACATGGCCAACACGCTGTTTATTAGCCAGTTCTGCTCGACGGCCGGCTCTTTTAGAATGTCAGTATTTCTGTTATGGTTTATTAAAAGGATCAACATCATAGCACACCGGTGTCGCACATAAGTGTTCTATTCCACTTTTAACTCAAGTCTGAGTCTGAAAAATCTCAGCTCAGGGCACGAACTCTGTTTTCACCGGCGAGGATCCTGAAATAGTTTGGGTGACACTTTTAACTCCAAATTTGTCCCTGCGGCGCCGTTATGCTACTTTTTTGTAATCGACGTACAGCTATCAAGGTATTTTTTTACGGGCGCAACAATACACACGGGCGTCTGGTCTTCCTACCCAAGAGACCAGGGGACATTACTAGAAGTCCAAGGGGTTGTGAACATGGGATTTCCAGCACTTGAGGAAGATGCCATACCCCGAGACCACTCAGCTCCCTTTTCTTCTCTGATTCTGTGTGCACGCTATTCTAATCATCTATCTATAGCGTTTCAGCTCAAAAGAAACTATTTCTTTCTCAAAGACTTGGAAAAAGTCGATGCTATGAGAGCATGCTCTCCAAATTTCAACTTTGCTTTCCTTGCAGGTGCAAGGACTCTAAATGCTGTTTTATCTTGATAGAGATACAATAAAAGTTCAAGCTAGAGCCAACATTGCAGATCTATATAATCTGTTTTAAACGAATGAAAAAAAAAAAGAAGAAGAAGAACAAGATCTAAAAGTGCACACAATAAATGCGGGAATAACCACAGTAAGTCTGCTAGTAAGTCTGGCCTGATCTTAGATTGTGGTGATTGTATAGACACCATGAGAGCATACATTATCGACATGACACACAATGCTTATAATGCATTGAGCACCGTTACGCGCGCACCCACATAGTGCGCTTTCTTCTACACACACGTACACGCCATAATGAACAGAACGGTTTTTGGTTTTCCACGGAGAAGACGGTTGTCAGTTGTAGTTGTGTAGAAGAAGACAATTGTTCCGATAATTTCACCGAGGATAAATACCGTAAGGGATTGCAATATTAGCCATGTATATCTTTGACTGGACATATGAGGTAAGTATTCTTTGTCTATCCAACAAGGAAGATTGGTTAATAAACAGTATCTTGTCTGTAGGGTGTACTGTACGCCGTACAGTGTACGGGGAAAGGGGTTGGGTGTGTGTGCCCTCTGTCGCCTTAAACTTATATGGGATCGAAGTAGTTTCTCCAGTGGTATAACCCTTTTTTGAAAATACAGTTTTATCAATAAAAATAACAATGATAATTAAAACAATGTGCCAGATGGCAAAACAAATTAACAACAACCAACCCCCCCCCCCCCTTTCCCCCAAACCTCATCTCATACGCACATACACAAAATGAGTCGTGTGAGCATATACTAAATATAAAGAAGAACTCCCGTATATATCTATAACGGTTTCGGAAAACAAAGGGGGGGGGGGGGGGGGGAATCAGCCTGTGTGCACTCTTCCTACAGATGTCGTGTCTCAGCCTTCGCTTTCTCTCTGTGTTTGGCTAGCGGAAGGCAAGCTTCTCCGGGATCAGGTACCCTAGATAGTTCTTAGATCTGCGCATGGTGCTCTCATAGTTTGTCTGTAAAACATCTCTGCAGCTTCCAAATGAGTGTAGACTAACCGGCGAACTGACCGTGATAAAATATCGGTTGTTTGGGAGGAGGGGAGGGGTGGGTAGCATAGATCAAGTGTAGTATGACTATGTTAAAGACATCTGACAGTCCCACATTGAGCTAAGTTAAGAATCGACATCATAGTACTCAGAGCTTTCGCACAAACGTTTCGTCCCCGTCTCCAGGAGCCAGCGTAGAAATCCATACTGAGTTTGTCATTGTTGACTACAGATATATCCCTGCTCCATTACACATGTATTTTAAACACAAACGGAAAAACATAATCCTGTTAACGCCACGTCTGGATAGTGATGCACAGACGAATGACCAGGAGATCTGACCGACGTTGGAAACTGCGGTGGAGGGGCGAGACAAACATACCGACATACTGTTACTCGTACCATGGGAACTATAACTCTGCGTATGTTGCTGATGATAGGGACGGAACGTTTATGAGAAATTTCTGACTGTTATAAAATCATAATTCATTTTTTATCGCCTTAAACCCATTGTTGAATAGAGTAATCGACATTAGTTAGGCCAACGTATTCAACACCTCGCTGATCGTCTTGGTTTCTTATCAAACTATTGGTACCAGAATGTTGCCTGTATACAATGGAGCGTGCTTCTCTTAAAGTGACACATTTGGTGTCAGCGATGTTCCCCCAGGCTTTGGTAATTCCAAGCAGTATGAGCAGATGCTCTATCTTGCTGGACAATGAATGTATCCAAAATTTTTCTTAACGTTAGGAAGAAACCAATTTATGTATACGTTTTTTACAGTAGTATTCGATACTGATTTTGAGATTTTGAGTCCTGGTTCAACAAAATAAATTCCCATGGCGACCAATGGTGAGACTGCTACTGACACCGATACTGATATACTGAAGGCCATATTCATTCGCAGTAACCTTGCAGCTGTGGTACGACGCCACATAAAGGCCGAGAAGCACTGAGTAACGAGAAATTCTTTCTGGGATATTCACATTCTATATGAAGTACTTCTGGTCAATATGTATACTACATGCGATAATAATCGCTACCATATTGTGACTGGTACCAAACGATTTGGAAATCTGAGCTGGCTGATGATGATGAGGACAGAGCACGCATGGGAATGCCCCGAGTGCTGCAAGGTCAATTCCCAGACTCAACTCAACTTTAATCGGATTGTTTTTATCAGAATGAGTAAAAATCATCATCATCATCAGGTGCTTTGCCGACTGGTGTGGGCGATCATGCCTCTCCATAATCTTCAATCTCTTGCAGCATGTATCAGTTCGTGTGCCGACACACCTCTATGCCATGCAACAAGACTGTCAGGCATCTTCTTTCGTTGTCTTCCTCTATCTCTCCTTCTTCCACATATCTTTTTAGTGGTCACAACATCTTCTATTTTCTCTGTTCTCATAACATGGCCGAAAAATGATGACTGCCTCCTTCTGATGTCTGTGATAAGTTGTATTCCGGCTCCCGCCTCTTTCAAAACCTCCTAGTTGTTCTTTTTGGCTGTCCAAGGTATTCTAAGCATTCTTCTGTAAAATCACATCTCCGAGGCCTCCAGAAATTGTTTGGCCTGCCTACCGATTGTCCAGGATTCACAGCCATATGTTATGTTAAAACTGGATGTATGTAGCAAGCAAGAATTCTTTTTCTAACTCTCAATGACAAGGATATATTGCGTTAGATTTTTTTCATTTTATGAAATGCAGTTTTTGCCTGTCCTATTCTATTTCTTATCTCAGTTATGCATCTTCCATCTGATGTTATTTATGTGCCCAGATACTTAAATTTCTGTACTTGTCCTAAAAAAACACCATCAACTTCTATTATACACTTAGGAATAATTCGTTTCTTTGATACCACCATTACTTCTGTCTTCCCATTATTCAAACTGAGGCCCATTCTTCCACTTTCTAACACCATAATGTCTATCATTTCCTGTAGTTCTTTCTGACTTGTTGCTATCAAGGCTGTGTCATCAGCATAAAGTAAATTGTTTATATTGTGCCCACCCACCACAATTCATGGCATAGAAATTAAAGCTCTCATTATATATTCACTGTATATTGAAAACAAATCAGGTGACAGTACACATCTTTGTCGTACGCCCCTCTTTATGCTTTAAAATGTACCGAAACAGTTGTTGATTCTTATAGCTGCTTTTTGCTGCCAACACATATTCTTTATTATTCGTAGATCTAACCCATCAATGTTTAATTTTTCTAACAGTTTGATTACTTCTTAAAACAATACGTAAACACATTATTCAATTTTTTTTAAGGGGGAGGGGGAGGCGTAGGGGTGTGGGGGAATGATTGTATATATTTATGGAATACATTACACTTACACCACTAGGTATTTAAGACTAGCTATAGGGCATAAACATACACCATTTACATGTGATGGTAGCTGCCTAACAGAGAGCAGACCATGAATGGCCACACTCACACACACACACTGATCACACACACACGCACGCACTAACTCACGCACGCACACACACACACACACACACACACACATACACATAATATATTCTATCAGAAAAAGCTGAATGCCGCAAATATGTTTGTTAACATAATTATAAATGTGTGGCTGTTTACATAGTCCATGCTTTCTTCTTCCTTTTCAAATCAGCATTAACTATCTGCAAACTCCAGCCCAAAGTTCAAGAAGTTCGTCCACTTTTACACATTGGTCTTTTTCAAGAACAAAAGTTTAACTTGCAGATCCGTTGCGGAGATCTGCCTCATTTGCAAGCAGACTGTTTGGTTCCTTGCATTTTAGGCGTATGTACCCCGACATCAAAGAAAGTACCCTAATTTGTTGCCTCCTGCAACCCGCTTAGATTTTGTAGCAGTGAGTCTATTCTGTTTCAGTCAACATGGGGCCAAAGAACCCAACATGGAAATCCATGACTAAAAACAAATGTATGCGTATACATACAGAATGTACATAAGGGCGCAGAACGAACACGACAAGTTAAGTCGAGTTTTGTCAAAAATTCACATCATAGCACTCTGGACATTCTCATGTGTGCTCTGTCCTAATCTTCAGCAGCCAGCGCAGAGTTCCAATACTGATGGTAGTGGTCACAATCTGGTCGTATGTCCCGTCTTGCGTTTCCTCTTGGCTGTAGTGAGCTGGCTAGACCCTCTGGTTACTCTCAGATGCCTTATTTTCTCCAGGCCGCTCTGCTCGAAACATCCCTGTCTTCACCTTTCTCAGCATGCTTCCACAGTCTGTTACAATTACGACATGTGTATGCATCCTGGTCTCTAGACACTGGAGAGCTGCAGTTACCGCCTTTACCTTCATTATCATGCTAGATGTTGTGGTGTCGTTCGCCAGGCTGTCTTGCACTAAAGATTGTACGGGCACAACAATACACTAACATAAGCTTGCAGAAATTCGGCTACAAATGGATTAGTATGCTGCAAATGCTGGCACATATGCTACTTGTACTGACTTTCGCAGGTAAAGATGTCTGTTCTAGCTTAATTCGTTCAAGTCTCATTGTATTTACAAGTAAGGAAGGTAAAGGACCCTTTTCCACGCCTCTAGGCGTATAGGGCATATAGGGCTAGACCTATATTTTATAGACCAATGGCACAAGATGGCTGATGTGGTCAGCATCACGCTGACTGCCTCTACTTTTCGGGACAGCGCCCGGTACCCACTCAGGCTGGGTCGGCCTGAGAGCCGAGGTAATTTTTGAAAAAAAAAATCAAATTTCAACTGAGAGCGAACCCACGACCTTCTGATCCGCGGCCGCGTCTAGCCGCTCCGCCACGGCGACTCCCTGTATTTACAAGGTCCGACAAATAAGTAATGAGACTGATTTTATTATGACTAAAACAAAAATGCCATCTATGAATCAGCAGGGAATCCAAAGAGGCAACCTTCTATGATATATGATCTTTCAATTTTGTATAGCCGCCCGATAAGCAGACAACAAATAAGTCGTCATTTTGTTGACCTAGTCAGAGGTGCATTGTTACGTAATTAGCATGGAGCCCCAAAAAAAAAAATTTAAACTCAGAAAAAGCGCAATAGCAACAGTTGAATTGATGCGACAGTTTATGGGGATAATTGTGTATCTCGTGTACAGACTTTTAGCTGGTATTCACGATTCAAAAAGGATGTGGAAATGATTACTAATGCAACAACACCTGGACGCCCATTTCTGTTAGTAATGAGGAACTTACTGCAAAATTCCGAAAACGGATACAAGAAAAATCGTTTTTCGACTGTGAGGATGATGGTAGATGAATTGTTGTTAATATTCGTACAATTTTAGTGGAAGATCTGGGCAAGAAAAAAGGTGCTTGCCGATTTGTATTCAACACTTGGCAATTTTTTAAATTTTTTTTTAAAATGACAATGCACTGGCTCAAAGGGCGGTAGTTGTACAAGAAAGATTGCTCCCAAAAGAAGTGTGCGTGTGCTCAACCATCCACCATATTCCTCCGGATTTGTCTCCCGTGACTATTTTGTATTTTCAAAACTAAAGCTGCCATTAAAAAGACGCTTCATTGACGATACTGTTGACATCCAAAGGGCCGTAACATCGACTTTAAGGACGATAACAACAGAAGAACTACAGAGGTCGTTCTAGTGTTTGTTAGATCAAGCTACTTGCTGTATCAATGAACAATGGGCTTACTTTACATAAAATGCAGGTTATCTCTTCAACTGTTAATTTGTCTTGAATGAGTTTCAATACTTAATTGTCGGACCTTGTACACACTCCAAGTGAATGGTTGTGCTTTTGTTGTCTGCTCTAGATAGCGGGATATCATCTTGGTATGTTGTGTATTTACTTGTGTCACTGCCTTACATTTGAGTCTATTTTTAATATGATTCCTTACGTCCTTTTAAGGACGTAATTGTTTGTTATTTGAAGCCCCACTCTGGCTTTTGCCAGGGGCCGCAATATAGGCAGGCCTTAAATATGGCCAATTGTCTGAACGCGGTGATCCTCATCCACAAGGTGGCACTTTGTGTCATCGGGTGTTTATCGCTTGTGTGATGTCCTAGTGGGGTAGAAAGTCAATTGTGTCACTGCCTAAGACATCCCCTTGTGGGATGCAATTTTTCGTCCCTCCCCCCCCCCACACACACACACAGGGGTCGCATTATAGCTTGGCCATACATGTGGTCTAATGGCTGAACGAGGCTTCTGGAACCTCTCCACGAGTGATCTTCATTCACATGGTGGCACTTTGTGTCATCGTGTGTTTATCGCTTTTGTGATGTGCTCGTAAGATAAAATGTACTACTTCGTATTTACAGAAAACTGACAAGTGTTAGTCATAATCTTAGTTGAGGTTTAAACACTGCAATCGGGTCACCCCATACTTGCTCTATTCCCGAGGCCAGTGACAAACAAAGGACATCTTTCCCAATGTCCTATTTGAAAAACTGGTAAACAAACGGTTACCGTGACACAATCCATACATATGCGCACTCAGTAAAAGCCTTTGTTGCAAGAGGCGCCAAAGCCAGCAGTCGCCACCAGAAATGCAGTCTGTCGTTGATGGAAGTTCTCGGTCGCAACAAGTTGACTATAAACACTTAGAATTATTTCACTAACCTACATGGAAACCGGCTACGGACCAAACTGAGTACCAAGAAACCACAGATAAAAAAATTAAAGGCATTCCACATGGAATACACAGCGCACATGACTGTCGCAAGCACTAACCTCTGCAGCTCAGGCAGCGAAACCGTAAACTTTCTTCAAAATGTGGAAAGTGCATTTGTTGAGCGCTGTCGGAGAAAAAATAACTTCGAAGCAAACAATTCGTACATGCGTAGTCCTCCGTTTTGAAAGGAAGTCTACCAGACAATTGGAAGAATCGACAACTCAGAAAATCTAGCTCTGTATTACACATTTACAAATGGTTATTATTTATAATATACAACAGTTGCTATTTTTTTGCTTCACCAAGTCCCTTTTTTTTTTAAAGTTAATCTATTATGACATTAAACACGAATTTAACGTTGACTGTCTCTGTTGTGTGATACTAAACATGAATATGACATTCAGTGACCATGTGTGAGGATAGTAAACATGAATATGGCATTCAGTGTCTCTGTATGAAGGGTAGTAAACACTTATCTGGCATTCAGTGTCCCTGTGTGAGGATAGTAAACAGGAATATGCCATTCAGTGTCCTCGTGCGAGGATAGTTAACATGTATCTGACTTTCCGTATCCCTGTGTAAAGATACTGAACAGGCATATGACATTCGATGTTCATGTGTGAGGACAGTCTCTCACATTCAGATATCAGTGTAGACACAGTGAAGCAAAGTCAAGGACTTTTCTTCCTCGCGTTCAGGTGTGGTATGCCTATAGGGGTTAACCTATAATTTATACACCAATGGGCACTGGATGGGTGATGTGGTCAGCGTTATAACGGCCGCCTTTACTTCCGACGACAATACGTGCATCCACTCAGGCTGCGTAAACTTGAAGCCAATGTAATTTTTGAAGACGAAGCAGGGTTGTGTATGTTTTTTTTTTTTTTTACGAAACGTACTTTCAACCTGAAATTTCAAAAGACGCTACTGTTGAATTCTAACAAGTAAATTAGACATTTGCAGCTAGTCAACGAAACGTATGGAGTATCAGTCTAAATTTGCATGTGCCCCACGTAGTTTGCCTCATAGAGTTGCGTGCGGTGGTTGGGGGGAGTGGGGTGGGGGTGGACAATTAGCTCTAATGCTGACACATCTGGCAACATCTGTTGTCAGACTCTTCCCGACTGAATGGCCTGACACACATCACTTGATTGTTTCAGGATCTGAAAGCCAGGAAATAGTGTTTAATCCATTGGAATATATAACACCGTGCAGCCAAGGCTTGAGGAGTGGCCCTGATAGCTTCACGTTGTCTGGAACAGTTGGAAGAAATGTCACTGCACTAGTCAGGTCATTGTGGAATGACTTTATAACAATTGAAATAGCTACTTCCTCGTCAGACTTTCAGCCTGTAAGTATGTGTACAACGGTTTTATATCTGTTATCAAATCGGTCACTATGCCCTTATAATGCTAATGTTAAAGTGTCTGTCATGCAACACGGAGATCAAAATATATCAAACGTTGATAAGACCAGTCGTTTTATAGGGCTCTTAAACTTGAAACACAATTTAATCAGATGATGCCTTATTACAGGTTTTCGAAAACAGAATGTTACGACAAATCTGTGCATCCATCAAATATGCAAACAGCGGTAAATGGAGAGGGAGAGGCAATAACGAAATGTATAATCTGTTTAAATCAGCACTTATTACTGGCATCATGAAAGCTAATAGCCTGAAATGGATGGCGCATATTGAAAGACTTCCAGATGGCAGAGAAATAAAAACTGTGTACACGAGGGTGATAAATGGTCGCAGACCAAGAAGAAGATGGAGAGATACCATCCAGACAGACCTGCAAACACGTGGTATCACCAAATGGAAAAAGAACGCCAACCAGAGAAATGAGTGGAGGTGGGTGATATCTGCCGCAGTGAATCTCAAGGCTCAGAATGCTGAAAAAGAGGAATAAATCGGTCATTGGCTGACAGTTTCATTCAACGTTAGGATCATCACGTCATAATTAGATTCATGAACCTTATCTTGACACGACAGTTAGCGTAGATATATGATTTCTAACCGTGCTGTGATTGATATTATTTCAATTGTTACGATACAACTACCTGCCTGTGTGTGTTTGTTTGTGTAAAACAATACTGAAAGATTTGTTTCTACCTACACTATCGCCCTGTCTCATAATCATGACCATGGGCATCCTCATCATAGTCATCATCATTATTGTCCTGTGTTGTCATTATACGTCACATGCGGCTCGTAGTCTATTTTTCCATGTTAAAAACTTTCTTGAAGTAAAATACATTTAAACTAAAGGAACTATTGTTCTGTATGATGTTGGTAAATTAAACATTAAACTAAGATATATAGATGCAATATGAATTCATTTTATACACACACACACAAATATATATATATAGGCCTTTCGGCCTTGATTCCATTGTAAATTCCGTAAATCTGGAAGAAATGTGGCTTTTCCGCCTACCCCGGGAGTGAACCCGGAACACAAGGAGCTCGTCGCCCGATCACTGCGCAATCCGGTTTAGCCAACTACGCTAGAGAGCTGGACTCAGTATAGCTTAGGAGCTGTCATGTTTTGGGCTAATTTGTATGCTTTAGAAATCACACGACATTATGTGTTGTTTTGATGAGCTTGAAGGAGCACCCACAACCTGCCGTATCGTTTGTACCCGAGTTGGGAGACCCGATACATGCTTACATGTTGTCACACATATTGTCATGTGACGAGTGTTTCTGACGTCATCACTGATCGTTACCTGTAGCCTATGAGAGGGTCCTAGCAGTCAGGCTGGAAATGAAGCCGTTTTGTCGAGATTACTGAAGTAAAGCCATCGCACCAACTCTCCATGATACTGGCCAAATGAGAGTCCACAAACAAGCTGCTGTTGTAAGCTTCCCCAGAAAGATTCCTGCCTTACATTGTCTGCAACAATTGAGATCGTGGAGATCAGCAGGAACGAACAAACAAACAAACTTTTTTTAAGGGTTACAAATTGGGCACGCAGGCCCATCTGACAATCGGCACTTCTAAGCACTCATCTTCCAGAGTACCAATGCCTGTTTTCAATAATGCATGGTATGTTTATAATTAAAAATATATATATATACATTCTGAAATAATGCATACAAACATCATACACACTAAAACGCACACACACCCACACATACACACACAAGTACACATACTCCGACATTATCATATATACACATACACACTCATATACAGACGTACGTAATACATACATACACGCACCTACATACACATACGCACGCAGACATGCATACATACATACAAAGATGCACACATACATACATACACACATATAAACACACATACATACAAACATACATACATACATACATACATACATACATACATACATACATACATACATACATACATACATACATACATACATACATACATACATACATACATACATACATACATACATACATACATACATACATACACACACACACACACACACACATACATACATACATACATACATACATACATACATACATACATACATACATACATACATACATACATACATACATACATACATACATACATACATACATACATACATACATACATACATACATACATACATACATACATACATACATACATACATACATACATACATACATACATACATACATACATACATACATACATACATACATACATACATACATACATACATACATACATACATACATACATACATACATACATGCATGCATGCATGCATGCATGCATGCATGCATGCATGCATGCATGCATGCATGCATGCATACATACATACATACATACATACATACATACATACATACATACATACATACATACATACATACATACATACATACATACATACATACATACATACATACATACATACACAGATATACATATATATACATACACCCACATGAATACATACATGTCGATTATGTATAGTAACTGTATCACTGTATAGTAAACTAGGCGGGACGTGACCATCCACCCCGTATGTGTGTACACCTGTACGCTTGCCTACACCTTCACGAACAACATTGACACATCGATAAGTATACTGATGCCTAATTTCCAACAATAAGGCAATAATGGGTTGTTATTTTGTTACGTTCGCACCCACGTCGACCTGTAATGAAATTCATTTTGGCATGTCCTTTCAGTCTGACAAATCCCCCCGAGTGTGTTCCGGGGCCCCATTGTGGGGAAAACAAGAATAGACCCACTGACTCCCCAAAAGCATATCGTAGGAGTCGACTAACTGGGGAGCTTCCTTTGAAGTCGGAGTGCATCTCCGGGAGAGGTAAGGAACCAACAGTCTGTATTCAAGAGAATGAGATCTGTAAAACTGATGCACACGCAACACTCAGGCTATGGAGCAGGACTGCAGTTCAGTAGTGGACGAGAAACCAGAACTTTCCGCCAGAGTTTACAGCTGGTGAATGCGAAGAAGCAGAAGTCTGACAAATCCTAATCTAGTTAAACAGTGTAAACTGACACTTTCTGTTTCGTTTTTCAGTGGTGTCCAATGATTTTTGGAAATGAGGGAGAATTCTGTGGTCCGACGTTAGGGCGGTGTGCTACTGTCATCACCTGAATACTACCACATACTCTGCCCACTTTACTGCTACCACTCACGCAAACCACTCATTTAGTGAAGCAACATTTAGAGCAATCTGGTCTGGCCCGAACGGACGTGAAGTATACAGTCTCAATAATGTCACTCTCCCAGTTATTTACGGTAATGTATTTTTTTTTTAGCTCCATCAAATTAGCTATTGCATTTTAGTTCTGTCACATTGTATTTTTACGCCTGTATTTAACAACATTTTTGTTCTTTACCTGCTCCCTGTCAGTTGTTTTAGGATTGGAATGTCATATACATTTGTGCAACGCTGTAGTGCCACAGATGGCCACCACTGATTAGGACAGCATAGTTTCTAGATGACCGCTAACTGGTCAGATCTCTGCTGTTTCTACCTCAGTGAAAAGCATGTCTACAGCAGAATGCGGGGGTTACCGTCCACACGGGCAAAATGATGAGTCCCTAGTCTTGTATTTATTGTCCATTGGGTTGTTAAGTTTGATTTAAAATCTGTGGGTGTGTAGGTTCCGGGGCCATGTAATAACGAAAACAAGAATAGACCCACTGCCTACTCAAACACATGTCGTGAGAGTCGACTAATTGGGAGCTTCCTTCGAAGTCGACTAATTGTCAAGGAACCAGCAGTCTGCATACAAAAAAGTCAGATCTGTCAAACATATGTGCACGGATACTCAAGTTCTGGAACAGGACTGTAGTCCAGAAGTGGCCGAAGAACTAAAACTTGTCGCCAGAGTTTACAGGCAGTAAACGCTAAGAAGAAAATCTAAATACGATATTATTTTTCTTTGCGCAAGGATATGTTTTGTGTTTTCGTTATTGTGCTTACGATTGGAAGTGGCCAAGTGGGTTTTATATGTCTTGTTGATCTTGGTTGTATTTTCTTCATACATCAGTGCCTCCTGTATCTGGCTGCTGGATAGTTTGAAGTTAGTCTGCCTGGCATATACGGTCATGTTTGCCGACACAAACAACGATTATACAGAAACAAAGGACAAGACTTATCGACGAGAACCTAGGAAAGAAATGAATGGATGAATGAATAAAGGAATGAATTAATGACATTACTGCACTATGGAAATTTACATACGGGTTCCATCTCCTTTATCATTAGGCATCGAAGAATGGACATGCTAATAGTAGAAATTGTATCCTAATTAAAAGCCCGCATTTGTTTCCCCCCTAATGTTGATATCCTACATAACCTCTAATCCCACCCCTTCCGTAGCTGAATTAGTCTTCCATTGTGTGGATTCACTGCTATTATATTATATTGCCTTTTTGATGACAGAGAAATTTCACCAAGTCCACTTAATCACAGAGTAGCCCAACACTCAGAGGAGCGGTAACAGCTAATCCATCAGCCTCCTCATTGACTCGCAAACAGGAACATCCTGGACTGACCATCCAAGATCAGCTCCTGATTCGAGTTGTTTTTCAAGTCATGCAAGCCACTCTCTGAGTTGTCAGCAGCTGTCCAGTACCGGATCCCCTCCCCCTGGCCATAGCCTGTGTCTGCAAGATAATCTGCACAGTCGTTGCCTCGAACACCTGCCTCGCCCGACGTAAAGATAAAGGTCAGGTCAGCCTTTCGCGAAGCGCTTGGAGATCCATTCTTAGTAATCCATTCGTGTCTGATAAACCCTATCTGGATCTTCTTAAGCATCTTTACTGAGCAACTTAATATGCACACGTGAGAGAACTCGTGAGCACCAGGCTATGCTAATATCCTTGTTACAGCCACAGTTTCCACAGTGAGTTGCTAGTTGTAAAAGTAAAGGTGTTTTTCAACTCATTGATGGTTTTCCCCCTTGAGTTTAACGTGAATGCCCGTGCACGTCTCTTGGCCCAAACAGCTGATCCTTCCTTGTAAACTACAGCCAATATCAAGATATGTTCAGAGGAAAGGTGGAATGGAGTTAATGAAGAAACGTCTGCAACATGCTGAAAACATCCATAGGCATTTGTTGCAACTAACAGTAAAGTATTGAGTTGGTACAAAACCCATATTTTTACAGACCAATCAGCACTCGTTGGGTAATGTAGTCAGCGTTACACCGGCCGTATTTACTTTCCCAGGACAGCCACCCTAGTACCCATTTGAGACTGGGTGGGACCTGCGACGTCGCATAAAACGATAAAAAATCCACGCAGCCCGCAGTGGGTTTCGATCGCGGTACGTTGGATTACGAGTCGGACTCGCAACGCCTTAGCCACGGACGCCGCTATTCCTATATGTGGCTTCCTGCATAGTGCTCTTTACTGGCCACACCCCTTTAATATGCTCTTGCAGTCTGGTCACCTGCGCAGATTCACATCTTCACTTGGTTCTCGCTAGCGTTGTGGTAGATCTTTCAGAATATCTGCCATCCATGTATTTTGACTTGCAAGCCTGACGGGATGCGCATTTCGTGACACATTTGCCTGCCCTGAATTAACTACACTGCTGTATGCATGTGAAACAAGGACTGTATACCAGCACAAAGCCAAAAGGTTAAACCACTTTCACATAGTCTGCCTTCGAAAACTAATGCAGATCAGATGGCAGGACAAAGTACCTAATACCGTAGTCCTTGGAAAAGCAGCCATACCCAGCTTCTACACTCCACCAATACAGTACCAAATTCGTTGGGTTGGTCATGTGGCACACCTGCCAGATCAACCCCCCCCCCCTTTTCACGTCCTTTCCCCCCCCCCCCCCCCCCCCCCCCCCCCTCCAAGAAAATTCTTCTATGGCGGACTGCAAAATCGGAAACCTTCACAAGGCGGGCAAAATAAACGCTTTAAGGACACCCTGAAGTCTTCACTCAAAGCATTTGGGATAAATGACACCAATTGGGAGGCTGCCTCTCAAGACCGAAATGCATGGAATGCATCTCTACACAAGCTCGCGGCTACATGTGAAGCAAACAGAACAGCAAGACTGATTAGGAGAGAGGATGGACAGAAAGGCGACCGCAGGAGATCCTCTGCCTGGCACAACATTCATTCCCTGTCCTCACTGTCCAAGAACTTTTTGAGTACACATCGGCCTCATCAGTCATCTTCGTACACATACTTGATGAAAAAGAGTGGTCATCATCATCTTGATGGACGACACACACTGCAGAAATGGATACACCTGATTCATTGACATTGTTATTACCGTAGCTATAGGAGTGAACCTCTTTCACACTGCATGATTTCCTCCACTAGCATGTTAGCAAACAATGGTTTCCAAGGTAATCTATAATCTGGGATGCATAGCTAGGGCCCAAATTGATATTAACTAGTGTCGTTTAAATTGTAAATGTCTTCATTATCAAGTGAAAACTTGACGGGTCATGTCTTCCTAGAAGGAAAATCTCTGAACAACTGTTCTGTCATTTGTAGTTCAGGAAATGTCTTTGGCTGGTCTAGTCTACTATTGTTTATCTGTCAACAGATATGACTCGGGTGAAGTTAATCTTTGAAGTGAATGGCATCGAAATAAACCAAACATCAGACGAACTAAGGAGATATTTAGTTCCGTATGTAAACAACACTTTACAACTGTGCTGTATGGATGCGCCTACACCATGCTATACTAGAATTTTATTCAACGGAGACCAGTTTGAAAGTAATACTAGTTGTGTAAAGCACTCCATTTTTGTACCTATTGTGAATTACACGGCCAATGTGTGGTTAATGTTTGCCGTCTGTAACAAAAACGATAACTTCAGCCTCGGCTTGGGTATGGCTCCAAAGATGACAACAGGTAAATTCTTGTGACTGTGTATTTATATATACATTTTATTTGTAACCAGTTTCACAGTTACGGTTCTAGAGGAGCCAGTAAAGAGTCTTAACCGAGTCTACGATTCAATCTTATCTGATAAAGCGAAAGTCTGGCGTATACATAAGTCACTGGAAACAGGCCTATTTGTTCGCGAGCAGTGCAGGCTGATCGGAAAGTTCAAGGTGTCATTTCTCAGTTCATGTTGATTCCCATGCTCCTCTGGTCGCTTCTCGTGTACGAGGTAAGGATTGACAGCTATGGAGGCGATGGAGAAAAAAAATCAACACAGCCATAAGGAAGTGATCTGGGGCACCATTTTATCTGACCGACGTGGCTCTCTATTGTAAACAATCTAAATAAGTGCTTCTCTTCAAATCAAAAATCGATGTGTTAAAAGTCATCCAGCTAAGACTGGCGATGATGCTACGTGAGTCTTCAGACCGCACAGTGGCAGCTGTCCAGCCGCTCTAAAGACAAGCACAAAATAGAAGCTCCAATATGCGATAGAATCTGCTCAGAAAGCACTACCATTAAAAGAAGTCATGGGTTACTTAAAAACCGAACGACGCGGCCTAGGGCATGGAAAAGCAATTTGGTGGTCCGAAGCCTCGGCCAAAGAACTCAGATACATGGTAATACTGCAGATAAGGGACACCGAAAACGAGACTCATTTCCATCAGTCGCAACAAGGCCAGCGGATTAGCCTCCAGAGCTCCTTGCTACGAATACTCATATGGGATGAGATCTGGGGAATGCCACTGCCGTTCAGTTTTGTCATAAGATCGGCCTGTAATGTGTTACCAACGCAAGGGCCAGTCCTACCCCTCACTAATTTTAAAGGCTTAGGCAGATCTCTAAAGGTCACAAAGGCGCTACCGCTTTATCAATACTTGACTGTGCAAGAGACTGGTTACTGGTGGTCGGTCAACCGGCCTCAGACCAGACATAGTCCCGCATTCTCTGCGGAAAAACGACAGCTCATCCTGATGGAGCTGACTGTGCAGTAAGAGTCGCGGATGGTAGAAAATCACCTATACACGCTCGAAAAGTTCTGTGATCTAGTAACCGGTCTGAGGAGAGATGAGACATACACAGTGAAATTCTCCACCGTCGAGGTAGGCCTGAGAGGACTTATCCCCACTTTCAAAAACAAAAACAAAAGGGCATAAACAGGCATTTAAACAACTAGGCGAAGCTTCGAAAAGAGCTTCGAGCTAGCAGTGGACACAACAGAACGTCGTGGACAAGTGCTTTATATCTCCAAAAGCCAAAGTGTCTAATAAATGTTTGCTAGGACCTCTCTGCCAATTGCCAAAATCTAAAGTCTGTCTGATGAGCCAACAGCAAGCGTGTCACTCTGATCGTGAAGGTAGTCGGCTTATTTGCTACCTTAGCGACAATATACAACATCAAATCTCACAATACCTGTTGCCAAGTAGCCATTTCGTCTTGTCCCTATCCTAACATTCGATCAAGTGCAGCAGAGAATGTCCTAGGCCTATCGTCATAAACAAGGTCGGCCCACCTTCCTAGATTGTATAGGAAGCTAATGGGCTGGAACAATCTAGGACCTTTCTATTGACGATTGGTGAACCCCTGCTGTGCATGGTCCTCTGTGGGGTTCTTCTCATTACTATAAGGGTTATAATCTCCCTGTGCATTCGCGGGTCCCATTGTGGCGGAAAACAAAAATGGTTCAACTGCCTCCTCATCAAGCTTGTCGTAGGAGTCGGTTAATTGGAGGTACAAAAAAAAAAAACTGTTTTGAAAAAAAATAATATTGAAGATTGGCTTACGTTTTATAGTAATATAAAATAAAAATAACATGTGAAAAAACGGGTATGAAAACTCACACTTCAATGACACCAAACACACATCCTACTAAAGGTGTACAACTTATCAGCCACGCACATTATACTGATGGTGCAAAACTTATCAGTCACACACACATCCTACTGATGGTGCACAACTTATCAGCCAAACACACCGTACTGATGGTGATCAACTTAGCAGCCACACACACCCTACTGATGGTGCACAACTTATCAGCCAAACACACCCGACTGATGGTGCAAAACTTATCAGCCAAACACACTCTACTGATGGTGCAAAACTTATCAGCCAAACACACCGTACTGATGGTGCACAACTTATCAGCCAAACACACCGTACTGATGGTGCACAACTTATCAGTCAAACACACCCTACAGATGGTGCACAACTTAGCCAAACACACCCTACTGATGGTGCAAAACCTATCAGCCACACACATCCTTATGAAGGTGCACAACTTATCAGCCACACACATTATACTGATGGTGCCAAACTTATCAGTGTGCACTTATTGCTGTCAGATAATGCCGGTCTCTTTTACTTTCCAGGATATCGTCTGGTACTAGGGCTGCCAGAAATCGGAAAAACAATATGTAACAATTGAGAGCTAATTCCCACAACCCATCCTCTTTGATTGTGAGGAGGCTAGGCAACTGTCTTTAACCGTGTTTAGTCTTTCTCTTTGAAAGTGATTCCTTACACATTTTATAAAATTTCAATTGTACTCTCCAAAGTTGTTTGAAATTCAACATATTCTAAGTTGGGGGAAAATCCGCTATCCTGGCTTACGATTTATATTAGGTTTCTTAGAATAAGCATGGCACACCTAGGAGACGCACATATCAGATGTGATGTTTTACTGTATATGCTTATGGGTCTTAAGATTAGCCCCTGGATCGCCAAATGATTGCAGCGGACATTAAACAGAATATGTTCTAGACACTATACCAGCAACTGCTTATTTCGGCTACAGAGATTGTTTTTGCACTGCTACATAAACTAACACTTGAATAGAAAAGAGAGAACGCATACAAAATGAAGCAATACGAATCGTTGTAGGATGTACACAGGGGGTGCCTTTTGTGTACATGTTGCACACACTAGCATTTCCGCCCATTTGTGAAAGATGAACGGTTTTACAGGCCTTAAAGTAGACAGGCAACATCTTTCATATGAGGCCTAAGGAAAGATCAAGAAACGTCGGCTAAAAAGGGCTGGCTCTTGGATATGACAAGCAGAAATAACTAAAACAAATGTTCGTACTACTTAAAAAAATAGCGCATGGTTAGGATTGGACCACAGCATCACCAAACACACAAAAATGGATAGCTAGTCCAATAGAACGGTGAAAGAAACCGTTTACACCCCCCCCCCCCCCCCCCCCCAAAAAAAAAACTCGCCCAGGTGACATCATTATCTTCTTCTTCTATTCCACCTTGTACTTCATCGAAGTGTCAGGGTGACATCACTATACACAAATATATCTGCAATCTACCCTCTGGTCAGCCACCGAGACTGATGTGTGTGTGTGTGTCTGTGTGTGTGTGTGTTTTTATTCTCAAAACAGCAAAAGGTCAGGTATAGAAGACACACAGACACATCTTTTAATCGATCTAACGAACAATAACAAAATTGCCTCATCTAATTAAATTTGCCTAAAATGGTCACACTTTTTTCAGCGAAACCAAAATCGACACCAGTTCAAATCTTCTCCAGTTCAAAACAGACAACACAGCAAGTTACAAGTTACTGGACCACAGGTATATTCGTTCAATGCCTAAAGCGATCTGCTGACATGACATGATTAATTGTTTTGTTTAACACCTGCAGTTAATTTAGTTATTATCGGTATATGTCTTGTGTTGTTTGTTTCTTTGTCGCCATTGAACTGGTGTCTTCAACAACGATTAGACAGTTTCATTCACATTCATTTAGATATCTGATCTAAGCAATTTCTTAGTTTTTTTTTTTTTTTTTTTTTGAAGTTTTTTTAAAGAAAATGTGCTTGTTCCTCTCCAATAATTGTGCCCCTAATCCTTTAAGTGGTTTCTTGTTTTTCTTCATCTTCTTCATCATCATCATCTTCTTTTCCCTCTTCTTCTTCTTCTTCTTCTTCCTCTTCTTCTTCTTCTTCACTTCCACATTTTACCTCATCAAGGTGTTGGAGGAAGCTGTAAGGATCGTTTTTGCGCTTGTCCAGTGCATCATACAAGTTGATGTTCATTTATGTTAGGTTGCTCCTGATTGTGTCGTTCCATATCTTGTGTGCTCCTCCCCTAGCTCTGTGTTCAGTATATTTCTTCACCATTTTTTTTTTTTTTTTTCGTTTTTATTTTAACCTATGCCAATATTACATTAGACAAATCTTTTACTGGGTTTATGGGGACATCAACCGTTGCCTTGATCATTTCTGTTGAACATATCATCACCACCTGATGAGTGAGTGTTTGCTAATGAACTGATTGTCACCCTGATCTCCATGTCATTTAACTGTCCTACATTTATCGGTAGCATGGTCATGTGACATCTTCGTTAGGCTGATGCTGTTCTTGCATATAGGCAGGAGAGGGATAGACAACGGATATCCCGGGGGCTGCATGCACCTGTAGACAAAATGACTGACTGTTGCGCACATATGGGTGCTGTCATCAATTCAGAAAAAAAGGCAAACTTTTGTGGTATTTTTTAAACAATAGAACTGTAAGAGTTAATGTTCCAAGCCTCATAATTAGTAACAGTAATATCAAAAGAGAAAGCAAACTTAGGAACCTGTGTATCATTTTCAAAAGAAGCCTGTCCTTTAGGGATCATGTGGAAGCAGCTGCGGTGAAATGCCAAAAAGAACTCAATGCTCAATGCACTACAACTCTTCGCTGAAGGTTGAGTTGTGTCAGCAGTGATTACAATTCTAGTAGTTTCCTAAACTGGAGCGTTTCAAGAACGGATTTAAAATCTGTCATCATGACCACATTCTGCAAGCCAAGATTGGTATTTAGCATTTTCTCTGTTGCTATCTTGATAGTCTGAGTTTCTGCATCATTGTTATGTCAGTACTTCCCCTTTGGTACGCCTGATTTATCCCTGAAAAAATGCATATCATCATCATGTAGCATGTCCTTTGCAGAACGTCGCTCTCACCACAGTTGCCTGAAAGAAACTCGCTTTCTCGCCAGTTCTCCCGGCTCATGTACTTTCATACTCAAGGAGTCACTTATATCCTGTGCCCATCTTTGTGTCGGTCGGCCCCTGTCCCTCCTTCCTGGCGATGCCTTCTGCTGTAATTTTTTTTTTTTCTAATACGTTGTGGCGCTTGATATGACCAAAATATTTCAGCTTCCGAGAAAGGATGTTGTTTATTAGCCAATCTTCCTTGATGTTCAGATCTTTTAAGATGTCAATATTTCTCCTCGACCCTGTCCAAAAAATTTTGAGAATCTGTCTATAGAATTTCAGCTCAAATGCCCCTATTCTCTTTCTTAAGGACTGAGAGACAGTCCACGACTCACATTCGTATGTAGCCACAGGGAAGATGCATGCTCTCAAAATTCTAATTTTTATCTCCTTGCTGTGCTTAACCATAGACTTTGAGGGCTGTTCAATCTTTGCATTGCTAATTTCCATCCTTTTTTTTTTTAATTTTTGTTGAACAATCTCCATTGCTGTTTATTATAGATCCTAGATATTCAAAGTTTGTGACATTTTCGATTTCTTCATTATTTATTGTTATTTTTGGGTGATAGACAGTTTTATCTATGGACATTATTTTCGTTTTCTTTAAATTCAGGAACAGATTTAGATCTTCACTGTGCTTTTGGACAGACAATATTAAATTTTCTATTCCCTTTACGCTGTTAGAAAAGAGGACTGTGTCTTCTGCGTAGCGGAGTTTCGGAATAGGGTTGCCACCAATTTTGAGCGGATCATAACTGTCACAAGTCTGGTCATTTTTGACATTTCTCATTATTTTTTCTGAGTATATATTGAAAGGTATGGTGAGAGAATGCACCCCTGCCTTACTCTCTTTTGCACCTCGACCCAGTCAAATGTTTCATTAGCTGCTCCGATAGCTGCTTGTTGTTCATGATAAAGATTTTCAATTAAATGCACTCTATGCGCTAGAAACCACATAAGTTTGTAGTGTTGGACACAATCAAATGCCTTGGTATAATCAATAAAACAAGCACGAAGATTTTCGTTTTATTCTCTAGATTTTTCAAAAATTATTCTCATATTAAAAATGTGATCCCTTGTTCCTCTGCCCTGTCTGAAACCCGCGTGTGCTTCATCTGGCTCATATTGTAGTTTCCTTTCACTCCTTTTCATGATAATTCGTAAGAGGATTTTGCTAACATGGCTTATAAATGCGATGGTACGGTAGTTGGAGCATAGTTACAGATTAGGTGGCATATGACATACTTAAATGCCTTTCTTTCCTGAATACACTGCCATGTGTCACCACCTATCCAAGGATTTATGTGATGTTTTATAATATTGTAATAATTAGGGCTGTACCGAATAGTCATTTTCACTATTCGGCCGAATGCGAATAGCTGGACCAACTATTAGGCCGAATGCGAATACGAATAGTGAATCATCATCATCAGGTGCTTTGCCGACTGGCATGGGAGATTATGCCTCGTCACAATTTGCGAGCTCCTGCAGCATGTATTAGTTCGTGTTCAGACACACCTCCATGCCATGCAACAAGACTGTCAAGAATCTTCTCTCGTTGTTTGCCTCTATCCCACCTTCCACAGATCTTTCCAGTGTTCACCACATGTTCCATTTCCCCTCATCTGATAACATGACCGTAAACTGATGACTGTCTCCATCTGATGTCTGTGAGTAGTTGTCTTTGGGCTCCCGCCTCTTTCAAAACCTCTTGGTTGCTTTTGTGTGTGTGGCTGTCCAAGATATTTAAAACATAGTTCTGTAAAACCACATCTCTGGTGCGTTAAGAAATTGTTCGGCCTGCCTACCGATTGTCCAGGACTTACAGCCATATGTTAAAACTGGATGCATGTAGCAAGCAAGAATTATTTTTCTAACCTTTAATGACAAAGATATATTGCATAAGAAACACTTCATTTTTTAAAATGCAGCTTTTGCCTATCCTGTTCTGTTTCTTATTTCAGTAATGTATCTTCCATCTGATGTGCCCAGATACTTAAATTTCTGTACTTGTCTCAAAATAAAACCATTGACTTTTATTACATATTTAGGAATAATTCTTTTCTTTGATACCACCATTACTTCTGTCTTCCCACTATTCAAACTGAGGCCAATTCTTCCACTTTCGTGTATAAAATAGAGCTGAAGAAAAGATCCATAATTTTACTTCACAAAATGTAGTACAGAATAGTAAACATGTAAACACAAGTCATGTTTTGCATACTTGAGTCAGTCAGTCTGTGGTAACTACTACATAGGAATGAAAGTTGTCTTAGTTTTATAACAAGTAACTAAACTTGTAAATTGTCACTGACAGCTAAGTTAATCCATGAAAGCGGCATTAGCTTTCAAATACAACAACAACAACAACAATCGTTCTATGTTGTCAGCATTAGGGCAGCTTCTTGTCTCACTGAAGGTATTCCCATCTGTACTAAACAGACGTTCACTTGATAGGCTCGATGGTGGTGCAGAAAGAAAACGCTTGAGGTATGAACCAAGGTAGCATATCTTGACATGGTTTTTTTTTTCAACCAGTCCAGAAACGGGTGTAAGGTAACCACTATTCGTATTCAGCCGACCGCAACTATTCGACCGAATACCGAATATTTATTAGGTCCACTATTCGGCCCCGAAGCGAATACGAAGCGAATATTTGGTACAGCCCTAGTAAAAATAGGATATAATGAATGAGATAACCTAGTGACTATCTGCTATTTTTTCATGCAGCAAGATCAAGAAGGACAACCAAGCGAGCTCGTCCGACAGCCGGTATTAACCGTGTGTTGTAAAAATGTGTGGAACATAATTAAATTAAGCAGTGTCATTTGAGACAGTCAGACTAATGACACGATTAACATTAATGTACTGTTTATAGGAGACACGTATCATCACATACCGGTTTTAGAGACTGAAGTATCCGCACTTACCAGTCCTAGAGACTGTAGTATCAGCACTTACCAGTCCTAGAGACTGTAGTATCAGCACTTACCAATCCTAGAGACTAAAGTATTAGCACTTATTAGTCCTAGAGACTGAAGTATCACCACATACCAGTCCTAAAGACTGAAGTATCACCACATACCAGTCCTAAAGACTGAAGTATCACCACATATCAGTCTTAGAGACTGAAGTATCAGCACTTACCAGTCCTAGAGACTGAAGTATCACCACATACCAGTCTTAGAGACTAAAGTATCAGCATAAACCAGTCCTACAGACTAAAGTATTAGCATTTACCAGTCCTACAGACTGAAGTATCACCACATACGAGTCCTAGAGACTGAACTATCACCATATACCATTCATAGAGACTGATGTATCACCATATATCAGTCCTAGAGACTGAAGTATCACCACATACCAGTCCTAGAGACTGGAGTATCACCACATACCATTCATAGAGACTGAAGTATCACCATATACCAGTCCTAGAGACTGAAGTATCACCACATACCAGTCCTAAAGACTGAAGTATCACCACATACCAGTCCTAGAGACTGAAGTATCACCACATACCAGTCCTAGAGACTGGAGTATCACCACATACCAGTCCTTGAGACTGAAGTGGAACCACTTATTTACTGCAGCCAACTCCCTTGTCCAGACGCACTATGTTTATTGTTTAATTTAGAATCAACATCACTGCACCCTGGACACCACCATAAACGCCCGGTCCCGATCTTCAGCAGCAAACGCAGAGTTCCATTTCCGATAGTACAGGTAACAGTCTGATTGCATATCCGTCTCACCTGTCCCTTTGTGTTATTCGTCGCCAGACTCCCTCCCTGGTCAATCCTTGCAGCATTATTATCTTTGGCCACGATGATCAATTTGTGCTTCCGCGCTGTTCACTCGCTCCCAAACGGCAGTGACTGCCTCCACCTTCATTCTCAGACTCAACGTTGTTTAGTGATTACTTGGTTTTGTTTAACGAAAAGACGTCCATTCACTTTTTCTGAAAATTTCCACGAACTTCGCATGCCTCTGAACACAGAGCCATTTGTATAAATGATCACATCTTTTGGGCCAGAGGTGTCATGAATCATTTGTTGAACTTTCAATTTTGCAACACACGCTGGCCAGTCCCTGTACTCACGGTCGAATGTAATCAGAACCCTGCACAAGTCTGACTTGTGCTGAACCACTGTGACTCACTGTTCTCTTTATCCCATGTTTTCAAGCGTGCACATATGCGAGACGTCACAACTGCATATAGTGAACTTTCGGTGTGTATCACTCTCCTCAGAAGTCCCACAAGGACAAAGTGAGGATACAGTCCAGCTGAACCTCCATTTGCCTGTTCCTGTAATGGTGGGGCTTGGATCCGTCATGACTGCTTTATGCGTGTGTTGTGGTGAGTGATAGCTTCATAAATCTCACCCTCAGTGAAGTCTGTGTGTTGATAATGTTTTACTTTCACCTAATATGTGATATATAAGTATATGTATGGCAGCTAGTGTGAAAGGTTGTGTCAGACAGACGCTGAATGTGGCACTGTATGTGTGGGAACGTGAAGGAGATTCTGTTCCATGAAAAAAAACAGCCAAACGACACAGCTAATCCGAAGTGGTAGCCGACAAGTTCCAACCGGCCAAGAAGTCTAACCGCCATGATCGGAGTTGCTGGATCAACTATTGTGTGTGTTACGTGTGTGAGGAAACAGGACTGAAAGATAACGAGTGTGGAAGGGAGTAGACTTCTAGTGTGTGTTTGATTATTGGCATCAAATTTTGCTGGACCTGCTGTCTAATAGTAGACATTGACTGGACCAGATTACCTATGAAAGTGTAATACAGAAGACAGCTAGATATTGTCTAGTCGCTACCAACTGTTTGCATTCAAAATGATATTTATGTCTTTCATATTAAAAACAACTAGCAACCAGTCAGCACACAGAGGGGACTATTCCGGATAGTTGCAAATAGCGCTCTAGTATCCTCATGTAGATCACGCCACTATACTCCAGTATGATCCCATAGATTTGACAAGGGCAATCTCAGTCATAAACTGAGCATATATCTGTAAAACGTATCGTGTGAATGCTGGTGTTTACCGATATTGAACAAGGAGCTTAAAGACCAGAGAGTGACACTGCCTCAATAGTTAGCGTTATTGCAAGTAAGGTCTAGATTTACTTGCCAGCAATGGTATGTTTCACACTCTGATTAGCTCTGGATATAGACATCATGTTCTGACTGTGCTGCGAACTGGTGAAAAAAACATACGATAAAAAATATAGCTGTGCACATTTTATCGTGGTCAAAATTATGTGAAAGCTGGACAGTGTATAGTGCGACTGCTTGTAGGCAGAAAGATTACATGCAAACACAGATCAAAACTCACTGCAGGCTGCGTGGATTTTTATCGTGGTATGGGACGTCGCAGGTCGACCCAGCCTAAAATGGGTACCAGGATGGGCTGTCCTGGGAAAGTAAAGACAGCCGGCGTAATGCTGACCACATTACCCACAGAGTGCTGATGGTCTGTAAAAATATGGGACGCTCTGCATATATGCCTGATGCGCCGAAAGGCGTGAAAAGGGATCTTTACTTTACTTTACTTTTATTACTAAAGCATGTTCTAAGTATGTGAATACTTGTACTGTGTCGTGCTTATCTTAGTAGATCCTTCTCTACCCTGCAGCGTACAGGTTCATAAGAGAGATCGTCAGACTTCTCTATCAACAAGTTTCTGTATGACCTATTCTCCGTTCCCGTTCTCTGTCACGGACATCTGGTGCTGGCGTCCCTCTGAACTCTGTGTCGTCCCGAATGCCTGGGTTCCTAGTTACAATACATAACATGTTCAGATAAATGTGCGCCCTGGAGAAAATGGTGTTTAATCCGGGCCAAGGACACTACCAATAGACTGGATGCATGACCAGGCAAAGACTTGACTAGAACGCATGATGTTTATTAATAAATATTGCATTTACAATACTGCAAATGCTGTTTGCTTTTTTAAAACAATCTATGCTTTTGTACACATTGTGCACTGACGTTTGATTTTTCTTTCTTTCTAAAAACACTTTAGAAAAACATGCTCTTAAGTGTGTATTTTAGGCAACCCTAACTCTTCTCAACGTTCGACATTTCAATGTATCAGTGTTTCACTGCTGCAGACATCAAGGGCCTCCTTGCGTCTCTATCAGTGACCCTCTACAGCAGTTCAACTCCTGTGTGTGCCCAGTTTGTACCTTTTTCCTAAGCTGTCTTTTCCGTTAGTATTTTCATTGCTTTTTCATTCGATCAAAGGTAATTTACAAATATTAATTTCAAAGTGTTATGATATGTATGGTTGCTTCTCTCTCTCTGCATTCCCGTTCCTAGGACGTTCTTAGGTTTTTATAAGCAACATGTCCACATCACTGCTAAGAATACGCTAATTTGGAGTAAAGATCGGCACAGCCAAGCATGAGAAGCACACCGGGCGCACACGAAGTCTTGTTAACCAACATAGGACCTGGGCTATTACCCGAACGACGCTGATGATTATAATGTGAGATGAGGGGAAGCTAGACGCCTATGGATATGTTCTAAGAGTGGGGTGAAGTATAAGTTCAAATCAATACCTCCTAACCTGAACAGTGATACTTAAAAGATAATGTTGAAGAGAAAGGTACTTCTCTACCATTATTAGAATAGCATGTCACAGTCCATGTGTGCATGTAATGCGGCAGACCATAGTTATTTAACCAAGCTGTTGATCGTTCCCACCATCCATAGAAACAGCACTATTTTATACAATCACTATCAGATTCCCCATAACATGCTTGCATAGCAGCCAATGTGTAGAACTTGGCAGCCAGCTCAGAAATAGCATATTCCCTTCTAAGGTATTTGAGAAAAGAAATATGTTTTAACCTCGTGTATGCACTTACACCTCATCTCCGTTGTCATAGAATAGTTTTATGTGAGTGTGCCTCCAACCCCACATACACCAAAAAGCTAGATGTAGAAACAGACAACATGGAAAGCCCGCTAGATGTCAACATAACACACACACCACACACACACGCGCACACACACACACACACACACACACCACACGACACAGCGTACAGACATACATACACACGTCTACAATGCGTGTTTTCATTTATGGAAGTAAGTGGCAATCCAAATTAACGGTATACACTTCACCCCATCTTAGCTGTCGCAGAGCACATTATGTGAACCCCCGCCCCACATAACACCAAACCTAGTTTTAGAACGAATATATGGAAGCCCTCTACACACACTCACTTTACACACACACTACACACGAACTTACACACATACTTGACAACTCATCTCAGTTGTCCTAGAAGAGAATACATGAAATGCACAATCCCCAAGACTTTGTAGCCCAGAGTCACAAGACTCGATGTTATGTAGTTCTAATGTTATCAAAAAACAATATACACAATGAAAAGACCAGAGCTCACATAATGCTGACATCAACTCAACAGTAGTGCGCTTATGCAGCAGAATAATAAAAGTCACCCCGAAGCCTGCAAATCCCGTCCACATAATTGAAGTACATCCTGAAGCACATCCTGAAGCACATCCTGAAGCGGAGGAGACATGTGAGCCACATGAGACCTCAGTCTAGGAAACCCAGGAGCAATGCATGGCGATACTACTGTCTGGGTAAGGTGTCATTTGCTAAGGTGCCAACTCCATAGTTTGTTATTATCCAGGGCGTGACTTCTTCTTCTGGTTCTTCGCATTCACCAACTCTAAACTCCGGTGAAGGTTTTGGTGTTCATATACGCTTCTGGACTTTAGTCGTCTTCAAGAACCTGAATGTTGCAATAATCCTGTTTTGAAGACTCCCCCCCCCCCCCCCCCCCCCACCCAATGCAATATGCTTGTAACTTGACACTCAGACATATCCATACCGACTTTGAGGGAAGCCCACAATTAATTGACTCTTACGACATGATTGTTGGAGAGGCAGTGGGTCTTTTTACCCCCCCCCCCCCCCCACCACCCCACATTTGCCCAGAAAAACCGAACCGGTCACACACATTCTCTGATTGGTTCTGCAACCGAACCGGTCACACACATTCTCTGATTGGTTCTGCAACTTCCTGTAAAGGATACACAACTATCTCTCAGTCTGTACGTCACATCATCATGATGCACCCTGCCAACTAGCGTAGGCGCTTATGCATCTCAACAGATAACGATCCCGGGTTGCCTGTAACAGCTCTCTTGATGATGTCCTTTAATGCCATCTTTTTAGCTCATCCAGCATCATTTCACTTGGTCTGCCTCTTTCCACTGATCTTTTCAGTTGTCAGGATGTTTTCCTTAAAAAAAAATAACATTGGCTCCTGGGTCGACCCAGCCTTGAATGGGTACCGGGTACAGTCACTGGACGTAAAGGCGGCTGGTGTGATGCTGACCACATCACCCAGCTTGTACCGATTGGTCTAGAAAATATAGGACTAGCCCTATATGCCCTATACGCCCAAAGGCGTGGACAAGAGTCCTTAACTGCTTCAGATCGCTAAGATTTTGTTTATGCAGCTTTCAAATATCCATCACGCTAAAAGCTGCTGGGCTTGATTCCATCCATGATATTGAACTGATTGCACGCGATAGAATGAAATTGAGGAAAGACGGTGAGCCCTATATAACATATAATGGCACAACATGACAATCAATGCAGGTTGGCCTTTGAGGATTTTTGCTCAGCAAAGCGTTTATTAGTTAGCGGACGTGACTTTAGGTAGCAGTTATGCGTTACTGTTATTCTAACTGCACACATTTTATCCTCAGGATTTTCAAGGACTCAACAGATGCTGACGTTAAGGTTGAGCTCTGCTCGAACACAATGTCAAAGTGTTTGCTGACTCAGTCTGGATATTGAAATTTGATATAGACACGTCTTTTTATGCTTCTGAAACTGAGCTAACCGTTTTCTTGAATGAACAAGATGTCAAGTTTATTACACCATACTTCTCTGGACTATATATGTATGATATATATATATATATATATATATTATATATATTATATATATATATATATATATATATATTGATGTGTGTGTGTGTGTGTGTGTGTACACATGTGTGTCTAAATTCTTCTGCAAATAATAATAAAAAGGTTTTTACAAAATTCAGTTGACTAGTGACATCTTTCGCGATATTATGTACATAGCCTGAGAGTGGAGTTTTGCTTGTGTTTCTTCAATGAGGTTTTTTTAAATATACATATATATATGTGTGTGTGTGTGTGTGTATGCGTCTGTGTGTAGTTTGGTATGTTGGCCACATATTGACGCCTCTCGATGATTTGATTTATCTCATATTATAGCATTTATTTACACATTTGCAGTGAAAATCATAGTCTGCGATTATGCATATCGGCGTAAATAATTCATCCAGTCACTTTACTGATTATGTTTATTGTGGATGTTATAAATGCTACCAGCAGATGCTCGATAGTCAGCCAAGTGCTACAATCACACTGTCCTCATAGGGCGATTCAGTACGCATGAGAAGAGATGTATAACTCCTTGGCTGGAGCATGCACGGCCGGAGGATACCGATCTCTAGTAGGTGGTTTTCTTTTCAACAATAGTTTCGGCTTGTTTATAACATAGATAATCTCGGGGCGTGGGCCGACCCGTCAAGAGGTTTCCCTAGCCACAGACACCCTGTGCTACGCTGATCAGAAAATTGGACAAGACGTTATAGTGATTCCATCAGGTGCTCAGATTATTGTCCTCTGTCGCCATTGTGGTAGCAATGTAAGCGCTATCTGCACGACCAGAGTGATTGGTTGATTGGACAGACGTTTATCGGACAGACTTGACAGTTGGCAGTAGCTTGGGCAGACTTTGAGAAAACAACTTGGTTAAAGGTTCTTTTCTATTAGGAGCTCAGAGCAGTCTATCAAGTCCTATCCCTCATGTCGCTCCCTTGTGACCACAACCAGCTTGAAGCTCTTTCAGCAGCTTCACACAGTTGGTCCTGGCATTTATTCTAGCTTTTTCTGATTATTTTACCAGGCTAGAGCCCGAGGATAACACATCGCACGCAATTCTCATTATAAAGCTCACTGGCCCGCTATCTATTTCCACAGAATTTGTGTCCCTACATTGTTTAGCCGAGGCCTTTGATCATTTCCCTGCCGGATGCCGTGTCGGTTGGTTTGCGTGTAACTACAAACTTCTTGCAATTGTAGTGTATTCCGGGCAGATTCTATAGCATCATCCACCTTCTATTTCCACCACGTCTTCAGCGCGGGCTTGACAGCGTTGAATATGGGGTCTGCAGACCTCGAGCATCATCATTGCTCGTCTGGCCTTGACGACTTTAAACTCGTCGGAAATAAACTTTAAAGTATGTACCAGCCAGGTCTGTTAACAATAAAGAGCGACTTCAATCAGCCAAGGTGGTGTTTTGAGTCATTTTCTCGTGACAGTGTTGATTTTCCGCTCGGGTACTTCTACTGCGCTCAATGTAACTTCATACACTAGCAGCGACCACAGGAGCTTTGGAATCAACATAAACCGGAGACACAAGTCTTTGAACTTCCATACCAACCTACTCTGTTCGAAAGCGAGCAGGCCTGTTACCACGGACTGATGTATTTACCGGACTTTCTTCCTATGTGAAAGCTTTGAATCGTAAGCGCGACCGAGACTCTTCACTTGTTCATCTAGAACAGTGGGGATCATTGAGTTTGCCACCGTGCATCTTGTAGTCATCCCTCTAACTTTACGGACTGAAAGACTTCTGGACTTACGGGGATTGTATTGCGTGTTGCACAATACAACCAAGCGAACAAATCCCTGCAGAATGAGGTGTGCGTCGCTTTGACGGTCTGTTTCAGCTCACTCACTTCACATCACATGTTTTTAAAAAGTTGCTTATGTCACCCCTTAGAGATTTGAATACTCTCCTCTTTGTTACCGTTGTAAAGGTGAAAGGCCACCGACCTAAACGTTATTCTGATTTTCCGCTTCCTTAAGGGGTCGCTACACGGAATTATTTTTCCAATTTATGACACAAATATCACCCTTTCAATCTTCTTCTTCTTTTGTCAAAATCTGCTTGTGCCGCTAGGCGTCGCAGTCTATCAGATGATCGGCAACCGAGCCAGGGCGCGCTCAGTCGCTTCATATGCCGTGATGTTATGAAGTCTCAAGTTGTCCGTGACTCCTTCAATCCATCTTCTTCTTGGTCTTCCCCTGCCTCTTGTTGTTTCGATTTTCATGTTGTATGCTCTTGATGCTGGCATCGTTGGTTCCATTCTCATTAGGTGACCAAACCATTTCATTCTTTGCTTCTCAATAAATTTAACGATGGGTATGGTTCCAATAGTTCTTGTGATCACATCGTTTCTCACTCGATCTCTTCTGGTTTTATTCGCAGCCATTCTCAAACATCTCATTTCACAGGTGGTTAGTCTTCTCTCATGTTCTTTTGTTAATGTCAAAGTCTGACATTGATAACCTAATGTCGGTATAAAGATTGTATTTATAATTTGTCTTTTTATCTCAGCTGGGACAGCAGGGTGTTTTAAAATTGGGGCAAGCTGGTATGCGACATTGTTGGCTTGTTGGATTCTTGCTTCAATCTCTCTGTCTATTTTACCATTGGATGTAAAGATACTTCCCAGGTATTTAAATTCTTGCACTTGTTTTAGGCTGTGATCTAGAATCTTTATGTCGATGGTCTGTTGCTCTCTACTTATGCTCATGACTTCTGTCTTTTCAATATTGATCTTCATATGATGCTTGAGGCAACTGTCGTGTAGTAGGTTCATGTGGTCTTGCAGCTGTTTACTATCACTGTGAAATATGCATTGATCGTCGGCAAAGAGCAGCTCATTGAAGTCCTCCTGTTTATCGACATCTGTTGGTGTTATGTCTATTTTATTAATATTGTCCATAAATATTATGAAAAGTAAAGGTGATAATACACAACCTTGTCTTACTCCTGATGTTACTGGAACCAGTCTGTGATGCCAGCTCTTGTTCTAATGGCGCTTTCACTTTGTCTATAAATAGCCCTAACACAATCTAAAATTGTTCCATTTATACCGTAGTTTTCAAGAACTTTCCATAATAAATTTCTGTTTACTCTATCGAAAGCTTTTTCTTGATCTATGAAAGCGATGTTCATTTGATGTCTGTGTTCTATTGTCTTTTCGCTAACTTGTCTTAAAGCAAAAATAGCGTCAGTACACCCTCTTCCTTTTCTAAATCCGACCTGTGATGGGCTCAGGATCGGTTCTACAACGGATCTAATTCGTTGTTCCAGAATTTTGGCAAACATTTTTCCTACGTGGCTTTCAATGTGTAGGTCTATTCGCAGAATAGATTACGCACAAATTGTGTGTCGTTTGTAAACAATTTAATATTGACCAGATTAAACATCTCATGGAGAAAGAGGAACCATACTTAATGACACAAAACACGAAGAAAATCATGCGAAGAGGCAATGTACCGACCACAGCAGTTGTAGCCCCGTCAAAAGGAAACGGCATACCAAGCCCCGTATCCCTGAGGAATAGGCTGCGGAAAAAAAGCACAGAAACTGAGCCAAGGGTCCAGCAGCACAAGTCGCTGAACACAGTAGTAACAGGGAAGAAATCAGAGAAAAGCACTGCAATGTAGAAAACGAAGACGCAACACATAATATAGCTTACATGGAAGTCAAACGCACTGGGAAAAGGCACCCATTTTCACCGAAGATCTACCATGAAAATAGCTGAATCGAAAGATCTGCAGATTTCGATTTAAAAATAAAAAATAAAAAAACTCAGAAAAACGTGAATGAATCAGAAGAGAGTGCAGTGCAAAAATGTAGAAAATGCAAACCAAACAGCAAGCCTTGAACAAGCCATGGGGAAAATTCCAGAAGCCACGAGAAATGTCGACAAGTCAGAAAATGAGAAGAAAGCCATAGACCTAGCGAGCGATTTGGATGTAAAGCTAGCTGACACCGAAGATGAAAGCAGCCATTTCAAATCAAAGACACCTTCCCCCAGCTACAGCCTGTGGGGAAAAAGAGAACTAGACGACACAGAGGAGGCCAGAGTTATTTATCCAAGCTTAGGCCCTTATCAGGGCAACGGAAAAGAAAGCAACGTCAGACTGACTCTCTAACAGCAGACCGAACAGAAGAAGGGATCTTGATTCAACATTTTATTTGTCAGAAAATGCAGCAACAATCGATAACAAACTACGTACATTTTTGTATAAAAAGAGAAGTGTTGATTTTAATGTTGAAAGAGAGCATGTGTATGCGCGCGCGCGCGCGTGTGTGTGTGTGTGTGTGTGGTTCGGGGGGTGTGCTTGTTTAAACGCTCAAAATCCATATTTTTTTACTGTTGTTGAGACCGGGTGATAGATATGTGTTTATATGTGTATTTACTATTATCGACAAAATCATCAAGTGAACAGTAATTATGGAAAAGATATGCATATAATATAATAGCTATCAGAATATCAATCAAAATATCATCATAGATACATTATTATCATTATATGTGTATCGTTATGAGCAATAACATAGACAAAGTTATTTTCATAGTTGCAGGTAGGCCCTGCCTACAAACGTTGGCGTAGATTGTTCGCCAGTCGATAGTCACAGACCAGGCCACTGACATTGTTTACTTATTGTCCACTTATGGACTTCATAATTATTCCAGAACTATATATTCCCACTATAATGTTGCTGAAGTCACGCTGGCACGAAATACTCTTAGAACTCACATACCTATAACTGCTACACCAAAGTGGTTAGAAAGTTCTTCACAGTGATGTATGTTTGAGTTCTGTCAAGGGCAACGGTACGAATCCTAACCTTTACAGTTCTGAAAGACCGAGTGGTCCCAAATCCTCTAGCCAAAGAACACCCTTCTCCCGCCCTCACCTAGCACACCAATGAAATGAGCAGGCAGACAGACTAGCTGGCTCTGCACCACTTGGTGGTGAACTGATGTATAATAGGAGCACAGGGGAGCAAGTACAGCAGGGATCTACCAGTCGTCAGTAGAAGTAATCTCTCGTCGACAAACGTTTCGGCCCACGAGCTCCTAGACGTTTTCAGGGAGTGGGCCCACCTGAGTTCATGAAGCTCAGGGTTGGTTTTCCTGCTGCACGAAATAACCGGATGTTGTTAGGATAGGGACAAGACGACTTGGTGATTTTGCAGAAGGTACTGTGAGACATGAAGTTTTTGCGGTAGCATTATTTGAGCAGTCTGCATACCTGGACGACCGAGCGACAAGCTTACGATTGGTATACCGGACACATGTTGGACTTTTATTAGCAGGTGGCAGAGGAACACTGGCAGACAATTCGGACACGATGGACTTTCAAGGGATGAGAAACTCTTTTCCACTAGACACCAGGACCAGCTCACCGAGGCCCGTCCCCTACGTTGTTTCGTTGCGTCCAGAGCCAGCTCGAGGTCCTCTCAGCAACCTCGCCCAGCTGTTTAAGTGTCCGCTTGCGTTCATTACCGCGCAATCCTAGTTCTTTAACCACATTGTAGAGTGAAGTGGAAACGAGGCCTCTCGCTCCCACTCCGACGGCAAAGACTATCCTCAGACCGGCAGCTAAGTCATAGTATTTCTCGAGCTTATAAATATGGCTTTCGTCCATTCGCGACTCATACGGGACGGTCAGCTCAATCAGGATGAGCTGCCGTTTCTCCGCAGAGTGGAGAACTATGTCAGGTCGCAAGTCGGTCTTTTCAATTGACTTGGGGTACCTTTCATGGCCTGGCAGATCAACCGCCAGTAACCAGTCCCTCGCAGAGTCTAGCATAGATGGAGCGTATTTGTGTTTGTTGTTCCTACTTTTGTGAATCTGCCCAGCCTTGAAGAAACGTATGGGGACGATGGCAGGACTGGCCCTCGCGTTGGCCCGCATCCTAGCCTCGTCAACAACGGCTGCTAACTCTTTTAGCACCTTATTGTGTCGCCAGGTATATCGGCCTTGGCCTAGGGCTTTCTTGCATGCGGACAGAACTTGTTCTAGAGTCTGCTTCGCTTTGCACAACGGGCAAGTCGGATCGTTAGTCGCAGACCACTTAACCATGTTAACACCGGGGTCATTCGCCAGATCTCACGTCATGTGAATACTCTTGGCAATGCGCTCTCCAGGCTGACCCAAATGCCCTGCTGCGACTGCTGGGTTGCTTTCTGGAAACGAACCTCGTTTTCGTTGTCCCTAACTTGTTGTATCACCATGTCTCAGCTTTCTATGGCTGTAGCTTTGGACCAACAATTGACCTTCCCGTGACCCAGTCCTCGACGGTCGGTTTGAGTGTATCCCATTATCTCCTTCAATTTTAGTGCATTCTTGGCAGATTCTATCGCATCGAGGACTCTCCACTTCTGGCCAGTCTTTAGAGCGGGCTGGACAGCGATGACATTTGGGTCTGAAGACTCGCGCAAGAGCATGGCGAGTCTTACCTTGCCGACTTTAAACTCTTCGGTTATCGATTTGAACAGGAGAACCAGCTTAGCCAGCTTGCAATACAGAGCCACGTCGGTCAGACAAGGCGGTGCACCAATCCACTTTCTCAAGGCTGTGTTGATTTTCCTCTCCATGGTTTCCACTGCAGTCATCGTCACCTCGTAGACTAATAGTGGCCATAGAAGCTTTGGAATCAAATGGTGACGTTGAGCATCCCACATACACCCATTTATAATGAAACTATCTCAGGTTCATTTGATCAGATTTTAAAATTTTAAACTGCATATGAAAATAGACATGTTAATCTACACGGTTAGCAGTTTCGGGGCCTCTCTACGAGTGATCCTCATCCGCGTGGTGGCACTTTGTCTTACCGGGGGTTTATTGCTTGTGTGATGTCGTGGTGGGGTACAATTTAGATACCTACATCTTCTTCTCTTCCTTATTCTACTAAAAAGTCTCCTTTTTCTTTTCCGTCATCTACATTTACTTCTTATTCTGGTTTTTATTCCTTCCCACATTCTTCTTTTGTTTGCATTGTCTTTTTTCGGCTCTTATTTTTCTCCTCCTTATTTTCCTTTTTTTTTGTCTACCACTTCTAAAAGAAAAACATCAACATCCTACATAAAATGAACATCGAGAAAAATTGACTTGTAAACAAGATTCTGTCCCAAAAGCTAAGGCATTTTAGCTCTGGTAAACATGACAAATAGGAAATTAGTGGCATGTGCAACAAGTGACAGTGATTTTGATTTCCAAGATGATTTTTTTTAACTACTTAACGTTTCGACCAACTTGGAATGAATGATTTCATCCGAGATCTGTATCACCACATGACATCTTTACGACTTTTCGCTTAAGGATTAGTCGAAAATTACTGACTGATGAAACAACGGTTACAACTTATCGCAGCAGAGATTAATGTTTGTGTATTGAGGTTTGAACAACGCATCAACATCATGGCAAAAGGGTGGTAACCCATAAGTGCTCCGTTCTACTTCTAACCCAAGTCTGAGTACAAAGTAGTTCAGTGCAGGAGCTCCGCAGTACCTGCGAGGGTCCTGAAATATTTTGGGTAGATTTTTAACACCAAAATTTGCCAGGGCAACGCCATTAGGCTTCTCTTTTCGATTTTCAACTGCCAAAGTACCTTTTTCACTTGCATAACAATACACACAGGCGACCGATCTTACTACCCAGAGACCGGAGGCAATTACTAGAAGTCTACTTACAAAACCACCCAGCCTTCATTTAGAAGAACACATTTAAATATGTCCGGCTTTATGAGTGTTGACTGTAGATCAACACACGCAGTGATCACTTTTTAATACACTTTTTGTGTTTTATGTGAAGGTAATAAATGCACCGTAAATACCTGCACACATAATATATTTACAGTTTAAAGTCATCAAGCAACTTATAGCACTTGGTTCTAGGCTTTTGCGTTACAATTACTTACAAATACATGTATCTCAAAAACTAGAGCTCAGAGAAACAAAAAAACCGATGACATTGTTTAGAATCAGCAACAAACAAATGACAACAGAGAGCTACACCATTTTTAAGCACCAAAATATGCGTGGACTGTATAAATTACTCTATAAGTATGTGTCACTAGCAACGTTGTTGCCTCATTATGTAAACAAGCTCGCCGACACACACAAATATCTTCTTTTTTATGGTGCATGGGTTGGGGAGGGGGAGAGGGGGGGGGGGGGTTTCAGCGCCTCCTACCCAAAAAAATGTTTTAGTCAAAAACGTGTATATATGTATGTGTGTGGATATGGGTGGGGATTGGTGGGAAGGGGGGGGGGGTCAAGGGAGTTCAAATAACGTAACGCTAAGTCCTCCATTTTTAGGCCTGGATAATATGTGAGGTGCTAGGAAGGGAAGGGGAGGGGTAAAGTCAAAAGGTGTAGGACTGAGGCACCCCACCAATTTCCCACCACCCCTCACAACATTTATTTTTTGTGTGTCGGTGGGTCAGCTTTCATAATATAGCAGCAGGTTGTCTTGATGAGTCAACAAGGAACCATCCAAATGGACAACAGTAGCAAATTGTATATTTGATAAAACAGGGAACAATACTTACTGAATGAAGATCATGCTGTGTGTATGAGTAATCAAGGCACCGTACTTACATATCATAGCAGCAAAGCTGATAGAGACTACCTCCGTGTGGTAGGTTTCTGCTTTGATAGCAGCGGGTGGAGACACCTGAGGTTCTAAACTGTTGGTCTTTAGAAGCCTGCATAGAGACATATTGGAACAAATTGTCCTTAATTATATTGTGTCATGTATACGGATAATAAACTTATCAATAGGCTCCCTCCTCCTCATTTTTCCTATGGCTACACAGGGCTTCAATACAAAAACAAGAGGGGCTAAGAGGATGTGCGTTGAACAGAATAATAATAATAATAGCAATAGTCTTCTTCTTCTTCTTCACTTCCTCTTTTACCGCTGTGGGTGTCGAGGGAGATATAATGTTCTGTTTCTAGCTCTTCTGGCCGCCTCGACCATAGGCACAACGTGCTGTTGTAGAGTTTCTCTGATGTTATCCTTCCATCTTGTTCTTGGTCTACCCCGTGCTCTACTTCCCTCTTCTCTTTCCATGTATGCCTTGTATGGTATGGCGTCACAAGGCATTCTCTCTAAGTGGGCAAACCATTTCACTTGCTGTCTTTGTATGCAATCCACACCTCGTTCTCCACATCGTTCTCCACCTCGTTCTCCACCTCGTCCTCCACCTCGTTCTCCACCTTCCCAGCTGGCCGAGTCTAACACAATGTAGGCTACTTCATGGACTGATCGTCACATGGGCGCTGTAATCATGGAAACAAAACACATACGTGTAGTATCTTGACTTACACTAAGAATACATGTATCAATTAATTACAACATATAATATAAGATATAGCCCATCACTCCTCCTCATATTTCCACATCCTCTCCAGTCTAGTCTGAAAGAAGGTCTTTTTGTCTTAACATGGGCGTCACATATCCTGCCTTCCCTCTTCGTGCTACAGTCATGATAGTTGAACTTTCTAAGTCTGTT
>CAJHNH020000769.1:45000-50080 GCA_905116865.2 Candidula unifasciata
ACAGTCACATTTTTATGGGGTGGGGGCTGGGTCGGGGGGTGGGGGGAGGCAGTAGTGGTTATAACAACCACCCTTAATAAAATTAATATCAGTTTAATCGCAACAGTCACTTTTTTATGGGGTGGGGGCTGGGTCGGGGGGGGGGGGGGGGGGGCTTGCAAACGTATCATCAAACAGGAGAAGAATTATGAGAGCGTACTGCTCACTGTAATGTAGTAATGCAGTATGAGATGCACTTATAAACATACATGTTCTCACGTATGTAACTTAATGAGAGTTTGATGTCTGCACATGGACATGTTCTCATTTATGTAAGGCTAAATTAGTATCATAGTAATATGCTTCGTCAGATGTCACGTATAGGTATATGTTGCATGTATCACAGAAACATGCATGTTTATGTGTGTATATATATATATATATATATATATATATGTGTGTGTGTGTGTGTGTGTGCGTGTGTGTGTATACATATATGCACACAAACACACACAGACATACACATGTATATTTTCACCTAAACCTCGTAACAAGGACATGGAGGAAGACAATACAGAGATGCATTCAGGCGAGAGACGATCGTCTGAGTTTTCTCTACACATGTAAATGCATCTTTGTTTGGTTTCTTGGTGCCCAGCCGTATCACTTCAGGACCAACCTGACTACCTAAAGTAATATGAAGACAACGACATGCTTATGATGCTTCTTCATAGTAACATTATTTGCACATGTTGATTTTGTTAAAATATTATAAGCGACATCAGACGTCATTCAACATTTGGAGACACATGCAGTAACTATTCTCTGTTAACGTCGAATGTTGTTGAGCATATACTAGAGCAGGCATCTCCTCTGTGCCAACGACTTCGGGCGGTAGAGAGATTTAAGTAGGTTACAAACCTTATTAGAGAAGAACGCTACGCAACCAGAAAAGATAATGTTATGGCTGGGTAGACCAGGCCCTTTGGACTGGTTAAAGGCTGGTCAAGGGGGAAAATCCAAAATGCAGACAGATGGAGTACTGCTCTTATGATCAGGCATCTGCAACATGGCTGCAGCATGATCTTTGTTACAGAGGCACTGGAGTTACCCATCTTGTGGAGTTAATAGGACAGGCCGAGAGAGGAACATTACTGCATATCCAACACCTGGTCTCTACAATACTGGCCAAAATTTGTGAACGGAAGTGTAAGAACTTTTTCATTGGCCTAAACTGGTAACGCCACTGGCTTTGGTGTACCATGCCTCCGAAAGGAAAATGGATCACATGCATCTGGAAAGACGGCAGAGTGTGGCAACTAGATCGATGATTCGACCAACATTACATCAGCCGCACATATTTAAAAAACGTTTCTGTTAAATGTGAATGTGAGATGGAATCCATGACCGAGTGTTTATGACCAACCGACAGGAACGATTTCTAGCCCTAGTGCTAACAAGCTGCGCTGCAGCTAAGCAAATTTGCTGCCGAGTAATGCGTTTCTTTGGTTTTGTGAATTCACTATTTACGAAATAGTAAATAAAGAAATTAAGAAGGTATTGTCTTCCCACTGTCATCATAAACATGAGAGTAGAACATCCATCTGGATTACTGATTTGAGAACTGACATTACCGACTATGAGAATAAGTACACATGCTCCGTCTGGAGCAGAAACATGTCTTGTCATGTTGGTACCCTACAACTTAGTACGGCGTTGATGACGAGTCACATTTATGATTCTCTTCTATCGTAGATGCGTGTGATACAATAACACAATATGAATTCTTGCGTTTACTTATTATTCACCATAGAGTTAATATAGTAAGCTACTTTGGATTCCATTAGTGGCCACTTTAATCAAGAGCCGGGGGGGGGGGGGGGGGAGGAGGAGGGGGGAGTGAATATTCTACAGAAATCAGAGACAGGAACTGAAAGAAATACGCTATAAATAAATGAGGTCTGTTATTGAAGAACAATAGTGGTACTCACTCGATACTCTTACTCTCGCATATCATTTCCCGTCAGATCAACACGTTAATCCACACTCTCACTGCTTGGTTTCTTTGGCTCTATTTTAGCCTAGAAGACATTAGGCGCTCTGCACCTTCAAAATAATATTGGACGCAATATGTCATTGTTTAAAAACCCCCACCCTGGCTTTCCTGGGGCCCTAAAATAACCCAGTTTATGCGTTGAATGGGGATTCCGGGAGCTGGTCCAGGGTGATCCTCATCAGAATGGTGGTGCATTGTGTCACCGGATATTTATCGCTGGGTGTGACGTCCTGGTGGGCTTGAAAATCAATCAAAAGTAACAAAATCTACTCGTTCTTGGCAGCTTGTTAACATTCCTCTAAAACCAGTGAAAAGTCACACAAGTCCTTGCAATATTTCCACACAGACTAAATGACCAACCTGGGAGGACTATCTTTGGTCTGTCGCCATAACCCAGAGAGTAGGTGGCGGCGTCGTAGGTCACATTGTCTAACTCTGGACTTTTCCACACGGACTGGTATCCCCTGATGGCGTAGGTCACTGACTGTCTGTGGTCAGCAACACTTGGAATGTTGCCATCTGTAATTGAAAAACGAAACGAACAATTACACATAGTAATGAAAATCGGCATAAGGACAATCGAGCTTTGTATAACAAAAGGAATTCACTGTACATTAGCTATTTTCGTTACTTTTTGTTTCACTTACAAACAGCTGTGCCTTCAACTGATATTCCAAGTACAAAATAGAAGCACATTTTCTGTGTTTAGTTTTGCATTTTATTTCCTGATGTCAGTCGATAAAGGCTCAGACTAAAAAGTTTAGTGGCTGTGTTGTTTTTCTTCCTCTTTCGTTGAGCTTCCAAATCATTGTTCAGTGTATTCGTGTTGTTAATTACCAATATTTACAAGATTACATACAACATCTACAGGACAGCTACCTCAAATAAACATTAACAAACCTAAAAACGGTTACATGTATAGCAAGAGAACATTAAACAATCGACATAAAGATAAAAGATCAAAGAATAAAACAAGTTCAGCACATAAAATACGTGGAGACAGAAAATATAAAACAAGAATCCAGCAAGCCAACAATGTCACATATCGAGTGTCCCCCATTTTGAAACCAGGCTATCCTAATAGAGACAAAACAACCATTTGCAACTGTAATCTTCATACCAAACTCCTGCTACACGACTCAGACTTGGACACTGACTGAAGAACAGGAGTTAAGTTGAGTCAAGAATTGACATCATAATACGTGGGATATTCTCATACGTGCGCAGTCCTCATCTTCAGCAGCCAGCGCATAGTTCTAATACCATTAGTACCAGTCGTAATCTGTTTATATGTCCGTTTGCCTCTTCCGTCAATGTAGTGAGCCGGCCAGACCCCTGATTACACACAGTTGCCTCATTCTCTCTAGGCCATCATAATCTTGTTTCGCCTCTAACTCCCTTACTTATTCCTAAAGGGCCCTGACCACATCGGCCTTGTCATGTATCAATTCATTACATAGTGCGGCAGATCTAGCCAGTCTGTCTGCCTGTTCATTCCCCACAATGTCAGCATGACCTCGAGAAAAGTTGCAAAGTATGCGCGCTACCCTGACCTTCCCAGTGAAGCTTGCCACTCTGCTTGAAGCTTTCGTGTCTTCACCTTTATCAATGTGCATTTAGAGTGTTAAAATTAGGGCAAGTGTATACATCTTGTTCTCTAGCCACCGGGCAGCTGCTGTTACCGCCTCCACCTCCATTCCCGTGCTAGACGTGGTGGTATCATATGCTAGACTGTCCTGCACTTTTTTCCATTGGCTTTTACTACGATCCCCCTTGTACTTTTCTTCCCTTTCGACACCGAACCACCTGTATAGATAATCAGATCATCTGACCGAGATTTGTCGTGAATCAATTGTGGGACTTCCACCTACGTAGCCACCGCTGACCCTTCTCTGCACTCCCGTATCAATGTGATCCTCGCCTAATGTTCCTGAAGAACAGGAAAGAAAACTAACCAACAATGAAACGAGATGTCTGAGAGGTGGTGACCAACACTATAAACTATTTTGTAAGAAACGAATTATTTGAACAAAACCATATACGCATTCATTAAGAAAAACAAAATCTACATAATATGGTCATTTAATGAGAATCCAATGATGTCCGAAACTAGACGTACACCATGAAAGTATATATCCTAAGACATAGAGGATGACCAGGGAAATATGGACTGAAAGAGTCACTAATACCTTGAGACTCCACACCATCACAGCATACCGTTTGATACGGAGTACCTTAATTCGGAGACCGACCACCTGCGGCCAATAGCAGCACAAAGCAGAAAATTTACAAACGAAAGAAAGAACGAATTATCAATGTCGTCTGCTTATGCTATTAATGCGAATACGGAAGTGTTGAGAACATATTGTAATCTATAAACGTCAATGCCGACCTTAGGCCTGATAGGAAAACAGGAGGGTGCGACGTCAGACCTGTTGCATCAGACTGTGAAACTCTCTTGACAGGGACGTACGGAAATGAGGCCTTTCCAGTTAATCGCTGATTACATTAAAACAGTTAATTGCATTTGAAATGCAAGTTTGAGAAAACTGACACACTTTACTGTCATGAAACCAGCAAATTGTGTCTACAGTGATACATACTGATACTGTGATTGAAATTTCCTTAGATATGTAAAAGGCACCTAAACAAATAAACCGTCTGTAAGTGTTTCGGTGCCAGCTTTCAACTGTGAAGCAGAGGTCTATAAATGGACTGACGAGAGGTGGTTGTAAAATGTTGTCACCTTCAGGATTAGTACCATTTGATAAATTGAGGGTACATCCATCCTGGCACGTTGTGTCACAAAGCTTACCCTTACACTATGACATCACAAGTGATAAACAAGACTAGTGACATGTGCCAGTCCATGAGTAATTTTTGGCTATTCAATACATAATTTGTGTCTTTTATTCCTGTATCTCATTCGTCGTTGTCAGTGCATTGAGATTTCCTGTATTATTTATTGTGAACCTATTGCATCATGCATTGTTTTATGTAGCCAGCTTTCTTGTGTACTGTCTTTTGACCGTGATAGTGACATAC
>CAJHNH020000769.1:50097-68689 GCA_905116865.2 Candidula unifasciata
CCGGGCGCACACGAAGTCTTGTTAACCAACATAGGACCGGCGCTATTACCCGAACGACGCTGATGAATATGTTGAGAGGGGAATCTAGGCGCCTATGGATATGTCTAGAGTGGTGTGAAGATAATTCAAATCATACCTCATAACCTGAACAGTGATACTATAAAGATAATGGTGAAAGGAAAGGTCATCTCTAACATTATTAAAATAGCATGCGTCCATGTGCTGTAATGGGCAGCCATATTATTTAACCAAGCTGTGATCAGTTCCCACCATCCAGAGAAACAGCACTATTTTATACAATCACTACAGATTACCCATACATGTTGCATAGCAGCCAATGTTTAGACTTGGCACCAGCTCAGAAATAGGCTATCACTTCTAAGGTATTGTAGAAAAGAATATGTTAACCATATGCACTTCACCTCATCTCCGTTGTGATAGAATAGTTTATGTGAATCTCCACCCCACATACACCAAAAGCTAGATGTAGAACAGAATACATGAAAGCCCTTCACACACACACACGCACACACACACACACGCACACACACACACACACGCAGACATACATACACGTCACAGCCTGTTTCATTTGTGGAAGAAGTGAATAAATTAACCGTATACACTTCACCCCATCTTAGCTGTCGCAGAGCACATTATGTGAACCCCCGCCCCACATCACACAAAACCTAGTTGTAGAACAGAATATATGGAAGCCCTCTACACACACTCACTTACACACACACATACACACGAACTTACACACATACTTGACAACTCATCTCAGTTGTCCTAGAAGAGAATACATGAAGGCACAATCCCCAAGACTTTGTAGCCCAGAGTCACAAGACTCGTATGTTATGTAGTTCTAATGTTATCATAAAAACAATATACACAATGAAAAGACCAGAGCTCACATAATGCTGACATCCACTCAACAGTAGTGCGCTTATGCAGCAGAATGATAAAGGTCACCCCCAAGCCTGCAAATCCCGTCCACATAATTGAAGTACATCCTGAAGCACATCCTGAAGCACATCCTGAAGCGGAGGAGACATGTGAGCCACATGAGACCTCAGTCTAGGAAACCCAAGGAGCAATGCATTGGCGATACTACTGGTCTGGGTAAGGTGTCATTTGCTAAGGTGTCAACTCCATAGTTGTTATTATCCCAGGGCGTGACTTCTTCTTCTGGTTCTTCGCGTTCACCAACTCTAAACTCTGGTGGAAGGTTTTGGTTGTTCATACGCTTCTGGACTTTAGTCGTCTTCAAGAACCTGAATGTTGCGATAATCCTGTTTTGAAGACCTTTTTTTTTTTTTCAACGCAATATGCTTGTAACTTGACACTTTAAGGGAAGCCCCCAATTAATCGACTCTTACGACATGATTGTTGGAGAGGCAGTGGGTCTTTTTATTCCCCCCCCCCCACCACCCCACATTTGTCCAGAAAAACCTAACCGGTCACACACATTCTCTGATTGGTTCTGCAACCGAACCGGTCACACACATTCTCTGATTGATTCTGCAACGTCCTGTAAAGGATACACAACTATCTCTCAGTCTGTACGTCACATCCTCGTGATGCACCCTGCCAACTAGCGTGGCGCTTATGCATCTCAACAGATAACGATCCCGGGTTGCCTGTAACAGCTCTCTTGATGATGTCCTTTAATGCCATCTTTTTAGCCCATCCAGCATCGTTTCACTTGGTCTGCCTCTTTCCATTGATCTTTTCAGTTGTCAGGATGTTTTCCTTAAAAAAAATGACATTGGCTCCCGGGTCGACCCAGCCTTGAATGGGTACCAGGTACAGTCACTGGAAGTAAAGGCGGCTGGTGTGATGCTGACCACATCACCCAACTTGTAACGATTGGTCTAGAAAATATAGGGCTAGCCCTATATGCCCTATACGCCCAAAGGCGTGGACAAGAGTCATTTACTGCTTCAGATCGCTAAGATTTTTTTTATGCAGCCTTTAAATATCCATCACGCTAAAACTGATTTTCTTTAGTCTAAAGAGGCTCGTGATTTTGCTTATAAGTCAATTTGCTTGATCTTATCTAATCATTGAAAGAAAAAGTAAATGAAATTTTAGATTTTACTGTAAACAGTTTGATTTTAAACTTTCTTTGTTTCACTTGTATATCTTCATAATACATTGGTAGGTGAACTAACTTTATTTGATGTCATTTTCGCTCACTTGATAAAAGGTTGTTGTGTATCCTTTACAGGACGTTGCAGAACCAACCCTAACAGCCCCTGGCTGTTGTGTGGTTTCTCTAGGCAAATTTACGTCCAGTAGTTTGCCATTGCTTTCTGGACGGTCGGATTTCTTGATACCACTGTCAAAACCAACGCAAGGCGCATTGCCCGCAGCTGGGATCGATCCCGGCATCCCGGCATTACGAAGCGAAGCGTTCGCATCGACTTAGCCACAGAGCCGACTCACTTGATAAGGTGTCTCTAATATGTAGCAGTTAGTCTTCCCCTTCGGTGACCATTAGATCTCAGGGTGTATCTTAACTGTACCGCAATCTGTATAAAGGTAGACACATTTAGATATGGAAACATATTTTGCCTTTGTGGATATAACTAACAGGTTGGAGATATTCAAAAACTAATCAGAACTGGTTGAAGTCATTCCGAATCTGGCGAATCCAAGAAGTTGATAATTATTACTGGCTGACAAAATTGGAAACTTACGTCGTAGATGTCTGGAATGAGTATAGCACATGTCATTCCAACCAGTTTATTAGTTTAAAAGCCTACACAGAACATCACTAAACAGAATTTTGAAATGTTGTGGTATACCATTGAAAATAATAATCATTAGTAAGGGAATTTATGAAGGTTCAGAGTGTGCAGTGCCAACAAATGAGTTTGAGTGATCGTTTTGAAGAAACTGGAGTGAGTGAGATTCAAACCCCACCAGGACATACACCAAGCGATAAACTTTCGGTGCCACAAAGTCCTACCATGTGGGTGAGGATCACCCGGGAAGAGGTCCCACACAGCCTGTTCAACCGTTAAGTTATATTACAGCGCCCGACAACAGCCGGGGTGAGGCTTTAAAATAGCGAAGAATAGCGTCCCTTATTGAGACACCGTATTTTAACAAAACTGGATTGAACAAGGGATGCCTATTATCTCCTCTGTTGTTTTGCAAAACTCCTGACGGGGTGAGGACTAAAATGTTGTGTTGGAACCACCGGCATTGACTGAGTGCAGAAGACACGGTTGGACGATCTTGATTTTGCAGATGATATTGTTCTGTACTTTCTGAAGAGTCGTGATTCAGTTTCTACAGTGGAATAATAATAAGAGCCAACCTCGTATGCCAAGAATAGCGGTTGCCAGGTATGCTGTTATCAACCTGCTATGGGCTGACAAAATAGTTTTCATCGCTGAAAAGGAAGCACACCTGCAAGAAATGATGGACTTAATTGTAGAGGAAAGTAAAAACAAGGCTCTTAGTTTGAACTGCAGAAAAACAGACGTAATGGTAATTACAAAGAAACTGACCCTCCAAACGCAGCATCAAAGTAAAAGGGCAATCCTCAAGCAGTTTGACATATTTAGGTACTGGGTGCCCTGACAACAACAGATGGAAGATGTATTAAAGAAGTTCAACGTGGAATAGTTCTGGGAAAGGGCAACAAATTTACAAAATGAAGAATATTTTATGCAACATTTCTTTGTCAACCGAGACGAGAAAGAGATTTCTTAAAACCTATATAAATCCTATATTGATAAATGGATGTCATTCATGGATAGTTAGTAAATTAGTGACAACTTTTTTGAAGCTGCGGAGATGTGGTTTTATGGACGAATGATGAAAATGAACTGAAAAGATAACACGAGTGATAAAGATGTCTTGGAAGAAACTAGCTCACGAGAGAACTGATTGCCTCCTTAAGAAAATATACGCTCTGTTGTCATGTGATGGGAGGAGAAAACTGAAGTACATCCTGGCGGTAGGAAAGTTGGAGGGGAGGGGAGTCAGATGGAGACCGAGAGAACAGATGCTGGACATCATAGCATGGAAGGTCTTTGTGTTGTTGTTTGGAAGCATACTTGACAGAAGATTGTGGATAGATATGACTACCAACACCACATGGCATGGAAGGTCTTTGTGTTGTTGTTTGGAAGCATACTTGACAGAAGATTGTGGATAGATATGACTACCAACACCACATGGCATGGAAGGTCTTTGTGTTGTTGTTTGGAAGCATACTTGACAGAAGATTGTGGATAGATATGACTACCAACACCACATGGCATGGAAGGTCTTTGTGTTGTTGTTTGGAAGCATACTTGACAGAAGATTGTGGATAGATATGACTACCAACACCACATGGCATGGAAGGTCTTTGTGTTGTTGTTTGGAAGCATACTTGACAGAAGATTGTGGATAGATATGACTACCAACACCACATGGCATGGAAGGTCTTTGTGTTGTTGTTTGGAAGCATACTTGACAGAAGATTGTGGATAGATATGACTACCAACACCACATGGCATGGAAGGTCTTTGTGTTGTTGTTTGGAAGCATACTTGACAGAAGATTGTGGATAGATATGACTACCAACACCACATGGCATGGAAGGTCTTTGTGTTGTTGTTTGGAAGCATACTTGACAGAAGATTGTGGATAGATATCTTCAATGAACAAGATGTTAGGTTTATTGCACCATACTTCTCTGGACTATATATGTATATATATATATATATATATATATATATATATAGATGTGTGTGTGTGTACACATGTGTGTCTAAATTCTTCTGCAAATAATAATAAACAGGTTTTTACAAAATTCAGTTGACTAGTGACATTGTTCGCGATATTATGTACATAGCCTGAGAGTGGAGTTTTGCTTGGATTTCTTCAATGTGGTTTTTAAAATATACATGTATATATGTGTGTGTGTGTATGTGTGTATGTGTCTGTGTGTAGTTTGGTATGTTGGCCACATGTTATAAATGCTACCAGCAGATGCTCGATAGTCAGCCAAGTGCTACAATCACACTGTCCTTATAGGGCAATTCAGTACGCAGAGAAGAGATGTATAACTCCTTGGCTGGAGCATGCACGGCAGGAGGATACCGATCTCTTGTAGGTGGTTTCCTTTTCAACCATTTTTCGGCTTGTTAATAACCTAGATAATCTCGGGGCGTGGGCCGACCCGTCAAGAGGTTTCCCTGGCCACAGACACCCAGTGCTATGCTGAAAATTGGACAAGACGTTATAGTGGCTCAGGTTGCCATTGTGGTAGCAATGTAAGCGCTATCTGCACGACCAGAGTGATTGGTTGATTGGAGAGACGTTTATCGGACAGACTTGACAGTTGGTAGACTTTGAGTTGGGCAGACTTTGAGAAAACAACTTGGCCTAAGGGATTTAAAGGTTCTTTTCAATTAGGAGCTCAGGGCAGTCTATCAAGTCCTATCCCCCATGTCGCTCCCTTGTGACCACAACCAGCTCGAAGCTTTTTCAGCAGCTTCACACAGTTGGTCCTGGCCTTTATTCTAGCTTTTTCCACAATGTCGGTCAATTCTTCCAACACGTTAGTGTGGCGCCATGTGTACCGTCCCTGACGAAATGTTTTTCTGCACGCAGACAATAGTGCTAGAGCGTCCCCTTCGCTCTGCATGACAGACATGCCGGATGGTTGATAGCTGATTTTTTTACCAGGCTAGAGCCCGAGGGTAACACGTCGCACGCAATTCTCATTATAAAGCTCACTGGCAGTGGAGCAAATCGCTAAATCTATATCCACAGAATTCTGTCGGCCAGGCACTCTCGGAGCCGAGCCATTGGCATTGCTGCGACTGTTGGGCTTCTGTAATGACCCGTAACTGGTTCTCTCTACCCCGTATATGTTGTGTCCTTACATTGTTTAGCCGAGGCCTTTGATCATATCCCTGCCAGATGCCGCGTCGGTTGGTTTGCGTGTAACTACAGACTTCTCGCAATTGTAGTGTATTCCGGGCAGATTCTATTGCATCATCCACCTTCTATTTCCACCAAGTCTTCAGCGCTGTCTTGACAGCGTTGAATATGGGGTCTGCAGACCTCGAGCATCATCATTGCTCGTCTGGCCTTGACGGCTTTAAACTTGTCGGAAATAAACTTTAAAGTATGTACCAGCCAGGTCTGTTAACAATAAAGAGCGACTTCGATCAGCCAAGGCGGTTTTTTGAGTCATTTTCTCGTGACAGTGTTGGTTTTCTGCTCAGATACTTCTACTGCGCTCAATGTAACTTCATGCACTAGCAGCGACCAGAGGAGCTTTGCAATCAACATAAACCGGAGACACAAGTCTTTGAACTTCCATACCAACCTACTCTGTTCGAAAGCGAGCAGGCCTGTTACCACGGACTGATGTATTTACCGGACTTTCTTCCTATGTGAAAACTTTGAATCGTAAGCGCGACCGAGACTCTTCACTTGTTCATCTGGAACAGTGGGGATCATTGAGCTTGCCACCGTTAATTTTGTAGTCATCCCCCTAACTTTACGGACTGAAAGACCTCTGGACTTACGGAGCTTGTATTGCGTGTTGCACAATACAACCAAGCGAACAAATCCCTGCAGAATGAGATGTGCGTCGCTTTGACGGTCTGTTTCAGCTCACTCACTTCACATCACATGTTTTTTAAAAGTTGCTTATGTCACCCCTTAGAGATTTGAATACTCTCCTCTTTGTTACTGTTGTAAAGGTGAAAGGCCACCGACCTAAACGTTATTTTGTGCACGTTGTTCTGCTTTTCCGCTTCCTTAAGGGGTGGCTACGCGGAATTATTTTTCCAATTTATGACACAAATATCACCCTTTCAATGTGTAGGTCTATTCGCAGAATAGATTACACACAAATTGTATGTTGTTTGTAAACAATTTAGTATTGACCAGATTAAACATCTCATGGAGAAAGAGCAACCATACTTAATGACACAAAACACGAAGAAAATCATGCGAAGAGGCAATGTACCGACCACAGCAGTTGTAGCCCCGTCAAAAGGAAACGGCATACCAAGCCCCGTATCCCTGAGGAATAGGATACGGAAAGAAAAAACAGAAAGTTAGTCAAAGGTCCAGCAGCACAAGTCGCTGAACACAGTAGTAACGTGGAAGAAATCAGAGAAAAGCACTGCACTGCAGAAAACGAAGACGCAGCACATATTATAGCTTACAGGGACGCCAAACGCACTGGGAAAAGGCACCCATTTTCACTAAAGATGTACCATGAAAATAGCTGAATCGAAAGATCTGCAGATTTCGATTTAAAAATAAAAAAACTAAGAAAATCTTGAATGAATCAGAAGAGAGTGCAGTGCAAAAATGTAGAAAATACAAGCCAAACAGCAAGCCTTGAACAAGCAATGGGGGAAAATCCAGAAGCCACGAGAAATGTCGACAAATCAGAAAATGAGAAGAAAGCCATAGACCTAGCGAGCAATTTGGACGTAGAGCTAGCTGACACCGAAGATGAAAGCAGCAATTTCAAATCAAAGACACCTTCCCCCAGCTACAGCCAGTGGGGAAAAAGAGAACTAGACGACACAGAGGAGGCCAGAGTTATCCCTTTCAAGCTTAGGCTCTTATCAGGGCAACCGAAAAGAAAGCAACGTCAGACAGACTCTCTGTAACAGCAGACGGAACAGAAGCAGGAATCTTGATTCAACATTTCATTTGTCAGAAAAGGCAGCAATAATCGATAACAAACTACGTACATTTTTCTATAAAAAGAGAAGTGTTGATTTTATTTTGAAAGAGAGCATGTGTGCGCGCGCGCGCGTGTGTGTGTGTGTGTGTGTGGTGCGGGGTGGGGGGGGGGTGGGTGTGCTTGTTTAAACGCTCAAAATCCATTTTTTTTTACTGTTGTTGAGACCGAGTGATAGATATGTGTTTATATGTGTATTTACTATTATCGACAAAATCATCAAGTAATTATGGAAAAGATATGCATATAATAGCTATCAGAATATCAATCAAAATATCATCATAGATACATTATTATCATTATATGTGTATCGTTATGAGCAATAACATAGACAAAGTTATTTTCATAGTTGCAGGTAGGCCCTGCTTACAAACGTTTGCGTAGATTGTTCGCCAGTCGATAGTCACAGACCAGGCCACTGACGTTGTTTACTTATTGTCCACTTATGGACTTCAGAATTATTCCAGAACTATATATTCCCACTATAATGTTGCTGAAGTCACGCTGGCACGAAATACTCTTAGAACTCACATACCTATAACTGCTACACCAAAGTGGTTAGAAAGTTCTGCACAGTGATGAATGTTTGTGTTCTGTCAAGGGCAACGGTACGAATCCTAACCTTTACAGTTCTGAAAGACCGTGTGGTCCCAAATCCTCTAGCCAAAGATCACCCTTCTCCGCCCTCACCTAGCACACCAATGAAATGAGCAGGCTGACAGACTAGCTGGCTCTGCACCACTTGGTGGTGAACTGATGTATGATAGGAGCACAGGGGAGCAAGTACAGCAGGGATTTACCAGTCGTCAGTAGAAGTAATCTCTCGTCGACAAACGTTTCGGGCCACGAGCTCCTAGACGTTTTCAGAGAGTGGGCCCACCTGAGTTCATGAAGCTCAGGGGTGGTTTCCCCTGCTGCACGAAATTACCAGGTGTTGTTAGGATAGGGACAAGACGACTTTGTGATTTTGCAGAAGGTACTGTGAGATATGAAGTCTTCGCGGTAGCATAATTAGAGAAGTCTGCATACCTGGACGACCGAGCGACAAGGTTACGATTGGTATACCGGACACATGTTGGACTTTTATTAGCAGGTGGCAGAGGAACACTGGCAGACAATTCGGACACGATGGACTTTCAAGGGATGAGAAACTCTTTTCCACTAGACACCCAGACCAGCTCACCGAAGCCCGTCCCCTACGTTGTTTCGTTGCGTCCAGAGCCAGCTCTAGGCCCTCTCAGCAACCTCGCCCAGCTGTTTAAGTGTCTGCTTGCGTTCATTACCGCGCAATCCTAGTTCTTTAAACACATTGTAGAGTGAAGTGGAAACGAGGCCTCTCGCTCCCACTCCGACGGCAAAGAGTCGTACTGTGTACGCCTCGTCTCTCCTCAGACCGGCTGCTAAGTCATAGTATTTCTCGAGCTTAAACATATGGCTTTCGTCCATTCGCGACTCATACGGGACGGTCAGCTCAATCAGGATGAACTGCCGTTTCTCCGCAGAGTGGACAGCTATGTCAGGTCGCAGACCGGTCTTCCGGATTGACTTGGGGTACCTTTCATGGCCTGGCAGATCAACCGCCAGTAACCAGTCCCTCGCAGAGTCTAGCATAGATGGAGCGTATGCGTTTTTGTTGATCCTAACTTTGTGAATCTGCCCAGCCTTGAAGAAACGTATGGGGACGATGGTAGGACTGGCTCTCGCGTTGGCCCTCATCCTAGCCTCGTCAACAACAGCTGCTAACTCTTTTAGCACCTTATTGTGTCGCCTAGGGCTTTCTTGCATGCGGACAGAACGTGTTCTAGAGTCTGCTTCGCTTTGCACAGGGGGCAAGTCGGATCGTTAGTCCCAGACCATTTAACCATGTTAACACCGAACGGTAATACATCGTACGCCGAACGAACGATAAAGCTCAGTCGCAGCGGGGTCATTAGCCAGATCTCACCCCATGTGAGTACTCTTGGCAATGCGCTCTCCAGTCTGACCCAATTGCCCTGCTGCGACTGCTAGGCTGCTTTCTGGAAACGAACCTCGTTTGTGTTGTCCCTAACTTGATGTATCACCATGTCTCAGCTTTCTATGGCTGTAGCTTTGGACCACCAATTGGCCTTTCTGTGACCCAGTCCTCGACGGTCGGTTTGAGTGTATCCCAATATTTCCTTCAATTTAGTGCATTCTGGGCAAATTCGATGGCATCCTTGACTCTCCACTTCTGACCAGTCTTTAGAGCGGGCTGGACAACGATGACATTTGGGTCTGAAGACTCGCGCAAGAGCATGGCGAGTCTTACCTTGCCGACTTTAAACTCTTCGGTTATCGATTTGAACGGGAGTACCAGCTTAGCCTGCTTACAATACAGAGCCACGTCAGTCAGACAAGGCGCACCAATCCACTTTCTTAAGGCTGTGTTGATTTTTTTTCTCCATCGTCTCCACTGCAGTCATCGTCACTTCGTAGACTAACAGCGGCCAAAGGAGCTTTGGAATCAACATAATTTGGAGACACCAGACCTTAAACTTCCCGATCAGCCTACTACGCTCTATCGCGAACAGGCCTGTAGCCAGTGAGTCGTGTATTCCCTGGACTTGCACTCTATCAAATAACTTCGAATCGTAAACGCGACCAAGGCTCTTTACCGGTTCCTCCAGAACCGTGGGGATCTTATTCCTTGCCACCGTAAAACTGGTTGCCGCCACTTGACTCTTAAGGATTGACAGACTCCTCGACTTCTGCGGTTTGAACTGCATACCGCTCCATTGGACCACCGCGTCCAATCTTTTCAGGATCGTGCGGGCAGACTCCTCGCTGCCCGTGATAATAGTCGTGTCATCTATAAAGGCACGTAGTAGAGGCATCCAGTGGTCCCCTATATGAAGGTCCTGTCCGTAGCCGGCCGCCCCGTCCAACATGATCTGCATGGCCATGACGAACAGTATTGGTGAGATCGTACACCCTATAGCTATCCAAATGTGTAGCTCAGTCCACCTCGTGGTAAACGTCGAAGTAGAGAAGCGCAAAGCGAACTTAGAGAAACATTGCTCGATCATGTCGTTGATCTGTGTCTGTACGTGAAACATGCGAAGGGCCTGCCACAGCAGCCTATGTGGAACTGCCCCGTAGGCGTTGGCTAGCTCTAACCATTTCACGTGCAATTGGGTTCTCTCATGCTTGGCTCTCTGAATAGACTCCCAAATCACCCCTTTGAACACTCGTTTCGATGTACTTGTTAGCTATCAGATACTGTGTGAGCCTGCGAGCCATGACCGAGAAGAATATTTTTCCCTTAACGTTCAACAGCGAGATGGGCCTGAATTGGGAAAGACTCTTCGAGTTCTGCTCTTTGGGAATGTAGACCCCGTTCGCCTTTTGCCACTCTAGACATATGTGTTTTCGGCCCCACGCTTGTCTCGTGATGCATTCGTAAGATTTTCGGACAACGCTTGTAAAGAAGTACGGAACACCATTCGGACCTGGAGCAGACTTGCCGCTGGCTCGTTTCACAATTTCCTCAACCTCAGACCAAAGGGGAGGTACCAGTTTAAATGGTACCGTCGGCAACTCAGGCTGCATGAGGCCGCTAAGGATCTCTGGATTGTTATCGAGAGGTTCATTTCGCTTTTTGTCAGAGTACATCTTGCGTAGATGTGACTCAAGCTAATCTTTACTGACAACCAGAGTCCCAGACTTCGGTTGCTCGAATTGACCTCGGGCAAACTGGAACGGGTCCCTAAAGAATTTCTCTCGCTCCCTTTTGGTTCTTCTCATGTTATTCCAGAAACGCTCAGCGCGACAGAGGGCACTGTGTTTGTTCTTTAAATGCAACCAAACTTCATGCAGCCCCTCGCGTTCGCTACCTGTAGCGGCTTTGAAGCGTTTTATGAGGGCATTCTTGTCTGCCCGACACTTCTGAATGTCCCTCTGTCTCCTGCTAGTATTATGCTTGGCACCCTGCTGTACCTTTTCCACTGTCCCGATCTCACGGGAGCAGTGTTCATATATTACATCACCAAATTTTGTAAGCTTGTCGCCTAACGACTTCTTTTTTAAATCATGTTTAAGTATCTCACATATTGTAACCTCTAACTTACACCACACCACCTTATCGCTCGCAGGTGGAAACCTGATTTTGAAACGCACTTCCTCAGGAATCATCAAAGTTCGACTCAGCAGTCGACGTCATGGGCCTCTTCCGGCGAGTGGGGAACACCCTGCCCGTCGTTCCCTAACGACTCAGAAACTGCCACAGGAGTAGTAGTTTTGCAACGGCGTTTACTGCGTGGAGCACCCTCGAATTTCATCCTTCCGGCATGCGTTCTCAGATCATGCAACCCCGTGAAGCTCTTTCCATATGTACAGAGCCAACCCGGACGTGGGGCAAGAATCGGAGTCCGGGGGCTAGCAAGGTCGTCATCGTTTGTATCAATTTGATTGGGCACTTCATTCTCTCCCTGTGGAGGCATATTTCTATATTGGTTCGCGAAATCGGAGGTATTATGCTGTTTTAGGGGTGATCAACCCGGTCCACAGTCGACATCTGTCTCCAGATGTCAGTTTATACCGGGGTGCCAATGTTTCCATAGGTGTCAAAGTAAGTGTGAGGGCCTTTTGGGGACGAGTAAACAGATAGATCATTACGGTCTAAAGAAAATGCTACTGCGAGGAGTTACCTGGCCGACGCTTTCCACTTAAGGGAAAGGCGAGACGGATGTACAATCAGACTGTTACTGGTACCATCAGGATTTAAACTCTTCGCTTTCTACTGAAAATAGGGACTGGGCATTTATGGGAATGTTCAAAGTGACGTGATGTCGATTCTTGATTCAACATATTAGCACCTCAGTAAATAATACAAAAAATAAGAGTTTTTTTCTCTTCTACCTCTTCTTGTTCTTCATGTTTTTTTTTTCTTTTTTTTTTCTTGTTCTTCTTCTTCTTGTTCTTGTTCTTGTTCTTCTTCGTGTTCTTGTTCTTGTTCTTCTTCTTCTTCTTCTTCTTCTTCTTCTTCTTCTTCTTCTTCTTCTTCTTCTTCTTCTTCTTCTTCTTCTTCTTCCTTTTCTTCTTTTTATTAATAATAATACTATTATTATTATTAATATTATTATTGTTATTATTAATTGTATTGTTAGTCTCAGTTAATATTGCCGGATTTGTAGACTGCTAGCGGAGTCAAGCTTGCTATTAATATTATTATTATTGTTATTATTAATTGTATTGTTAGTCTCGGTTAATATTGCCGGATTTGTAGACTGCTAGCGGAGTCAAGCTTGCTTCCATGCAGAACGTTGAAAGTGATCTGAGGCTGCTATATGTGAGTGGTTAGAAGATTCTGTGCCCACAGATTGTACGAAGTGATGCAGGAGAAAACCAAGAGGAGATAGATGTTTTCTGTTTTCTGGCCACCACTTCTCGGCATAGCTAATATAGCTGTAAAACAATAAGAACAGATAAAATACACGTCAGATACGGAACAGTCTCAACATTATCATGTAATGTTTGTATACTGACTAACTAGGAGCCGTGGTAGGAGAGCAGCTGGACGTATCCCATTTCCAGGTTCGCATCAGCATCAAGCTGAAACTTTTTAAAAACCGTTGTTACCGGAACGACCTTGTCTAATATGTGGTGAAGCTTAAGTCCTGGGAAGTAAAGGTGGTCGGTACGATTTTGACAATCATCCATGCATATCGATTGATTTATAAAGCTATGAGTCAGGGTTTAATTTTAATATACCATATATAATTGAGGGTGATTTCCAAAGCCCGAATAGAACATATACTGTAGCATATGCCAATTGCGAGTCTCATGTTCTTGGCGTTGACTTGTGGGCAGACCAAGTTTACAATTTATATTAAAAGACATCACAAGTTTGCAAGTGAATGAGTGCAGATCCCCCCCCCCCCTCCTCCGTCTAGGCTGCTACTGAACGTTTGTCATGTAATGATTATAAAATATCAACCTGGGTGGTCAACCAAGGCGAAATATGCCTCCTTTGTCCCGGAATAAATGATGGGCTTTCAATCAACTCAGGCCAAGTTGTCATGCTCTTTGCTATCGCATGCAGCTCACGCAATTCACTGCTGCAACTGCCATTATTGGTTAGTTGCGTATCCTTTACAGGACGTTGCAGAACCAACCCCAACAGCCCCTAGATGTTGTGTGCGGTTTTTCTAGGCAAATGTACGTCCAGAAGTTTGCAATTGCCCCCTGGACGGTCGGCTTTCTTGATACCACTGTCGAAACCAATGCAAGGCGCATGGCCCGCTGCGGGGATCGAACCTAGCATCCCGGCATTACCAAGCGTTCGCATCGACTTACCCACAGAGCCGACAACTGCCATTATGCTTTCTATTAATTCCTTCATTCACCACATGTTGTGATATCGGTAGGGGGTCCTTGTGGCCACATATACTCGGTAACGATTATTCCACCAACCCCAACCCCCCCCCCCCCCCCCCCCTATCCCCCCACACACAAAAAAATATTATCTCACAACCTTATTGAGGTTTCGAACCTGGATCCCCGCATGAGAGACCAGCGTTCTTAACCGTACAACCGCTGTTTCTTGCCCTTTCTACTGTAAATTACTGTCGCCTGTATTTGACCAACCTGGATTATTTAAACACTCATATTCACACAAAATGATTTTCAAATCAGACAGGTCAATGTCCTACCTAGACACTGTGTTTCAATTATCTGATATCCTGAAGGACAAGTAGGACAGTAGTCCTCGGGGTTGGAACTACATCCGGATATGTACTGAACCAGGCAGTTATCGCAGGTGTTGATTGTTTGCTCGCAGAAGCTTCCAGTGCTGTTACCCCTGCAGTCGCACGTCATGACGTTAACGTTTCCTGTAAGTGCAAACATCAATAATTATTATTGTCATCAAAATGACAGTATATTCCAGACACTATGTACCTTAGGTTAGCGATACTGCACTTCTAATGTTGACAGTGAAATAACCCATACATGCAGTAGTAACATGAAAGCAGTTGTAAGGGACATATTCCAGTGAATCAAGAGCCTATGAAAAAAAATGTGTAGGCACAGTTTCGATAATGTCCATGAAAACAAAAATGGAATCATCCCATGTATATATCAGATTTACCAGGGACATTCACTAAACTACGGCCGGCAGCCATGAAGTCACAGATGAAAAACAGAAGAAATAATATTTTCTTTACCTACACTCGGACTCGTAAGCCAGCGTACCGCGATCGAAACCCACTGCAGGCTGCGTAGAGTTTTGTCGTGGTATGGAACGTCGCAGGTCGACCCAGCCTAAAATGGGTACCAGGATGGGCTGTCCTGGGAAAGTAAAGACAGCCGGCGTAATGTTGACCACATTACCCACAGAGTGCTGATGGTCTGTAAAAATATAGGACGCTCTGCCCATATGCCCGATGCGCCGAAAGGCGTGAAAAGGGAACTTTACTTTACTTACACTCGGGCGATGCCAATCAATTAAATTCTGCTCATCGGCTGGACCAGCGTTTCCAATGTGTCTTCCATCATTCTATTCGGGGTGCTGGGTCATATATATATATATATATATATATATATATATATATATATATATATATATTATATCGAGAGAGAGAGAGAGAGGGAGTGATATTTATTGAAAGACAACCCCTTTTTAAAATAAAATTGACAGGGAGGCTTCTGATAGTTTACATAAAACATTACTGTGGGGAATTTTTTAATGCTACGGTACACCAATTAAAAAGAATATGTTTAAGGTAATGTACAAAGGTTCTGAGTGTGCACTGCGAACAGGCGACGGTCTAAGTGTATTGGTTTAAAGTTGGTACTGGGGTGAAGCAGGGATGCATTTTGTCTCCACTGTTATTTGCTATAACCACTGAGTTGTTTGGTTAAAAAGTGTTGTGCTGGAAGCACTGGCATTGACTGGATGTAGATCATGACATTGTTTTGCTATGCAATACCAGCAATGACGAGAAAAAGAAAACCGATGTTTTAGCAAAAATAACATCAAGGGTTGGACCACAAAAAAGTTCTCAAAAGATATATTAAAGACATCAAAAATAGATCAAGCATATGTAACACTATAGACAAACGTAATTAAACTAATAGATCAATTTATCTATTTAGGCGGTTTTTTAATAGTAAAGGAAATAAAAAGAAAGAAATTATAACACGCTTTGGCAAGATACTGGCAGCTTTTAATAGCTTGAACGAAATATGGAAACCAAGCTGAGTATTTTCAATTCTAATATTTCAATTTTAAGATGAGCAAGTGAAAGTTGGAGAACCAGTCAAGACACGAAAACACAGTTAAATGTATTTGAAAACAAATGTCTGAGGAAACTGATAAAAACAAAATGGGATGAAAGCAAAAAGAAGTGAAGAAATCAGAGAAATGTCTTGGCAACCATAAGTATCAACAGAGAAGATAGAGCTACATTAGACACATCTTGAGAAGAGTACAACAGAGAATCATCAAACAGGTATTAACAAGGGAAATACATGAATTAGACGAGGACGCCCAGAGAAACCTTAAGACAAACTTTGATGAGAGAGGCCAAAGCTTCTAGATTGGATTTCATCCACGATATTAAACTGATTGCGCAGCATGGAATGGAATGGATAAATACCCTGACAGCCTCATGTGGCACATAATGGTACAATTGGATAATAGATATGTGTGTGTGTGTGCGTGTATATATATAAAGATATATATATATATATATATATATATATATATATATATATATATTTGTGTTTGCGTGTGTGTGTGTGTGTGTTTATATACTTTACAATACGCCAATAAATTGTCCTGTTAAATGACAAAATATTTACTTTAGGGTGTGTGTGTGGGGGGGGGGGGGGGTGTGAGCTCTCACCTTGTCCTCCATATCTTTCTAACTTCACTCTCCTTCTCTCTTCTCCGTGTGTTTTGGTTGACCGATAAGTTCGGTCACCTACGAATTGTCTTGTTTTAATTCACTAATGTGACATCTTCCTTTAACCAACTCACGCCAAGTCGGCCTACCAGTTGCTATTGCATGCATCCCAGCCAGTGTCCTCACCATTGTGTTAATCTCCCGTAAGAGCTTCCCTCGCTATAAGTAATTTTCCCCCTTCAGATCTCTTCTTTTTTTTTTTTGTCTGCCTATTTTGCAGTTAAGATCCTTTCTGGTTCTATTTTTCTCATGATCTCTCAGCGTGTGTCCAATTCAGTGTCATCATCTTTAAACCTCTTGCCTCACTGGAATTTGTGTTAGGGCCCACACAGTGATTTTCTCATAATATTTAATTCTCTCCCTATCTGCACAGTCACCTGTTAATGAATGTTTTTGATTTATTTGTAATTTGTTATTTGTTTTTTCACTCAATACAGCGGTGTCTATTTGACATTAGAGTTAAAAATAACTGTTTCTGTATTATTTTCCTGTGAATTTCATACGTTTCCTAGTGCCATGAAAACTTTTTTTTTTTTTTATTGCTTTGTTCCATTTCATATTTGAATATCTTTACCAGTTTCCACATTGTTAATTACGTTGCTGCCCAAGTATGCGTATGGCTCCCACATCTTGCAATGGAATATCTCCATAATAATAAGATACAAAGTTTTCTGTTTACCCAGTTTATTTTTATCATCTTTGTCTTTCCCTCGTGGTCTTTTAGACCTAACTGTTGTGACCTCTCCGGTATGTTTAAATGATCTTGCGTCTGCTTTTGTAAGTGGGGTAGGAAAGCAATGACATCCACCTCCCTTTAGGTCATCAAGCTGGTGTCTCACTGAATGCTCTAATCAAGTATGTTGCCAGTATGATAGTTAAGGCGACAAAAGGCATTACTGACACACACCTGTTTGTTTTTCGGACTAACCAGTTTTTTTTTTCTTCAAGAAGAATTCACAATTCATGACATTATATGATGCTTTTAGTAAACTGAAAATTTTCTTTCTTTCTCTTAGGGCCTCGTCAAATCTATGGTGATACCCTATTAAGGATGTCAGATATGTTTCCTTAGTCTATTATACCATTATTATTTTTTCCCGTCTGAGTGATGTGATTCTATTTTGAATGTTGACAGCATAGCTGCGATATTTGCGCCACTGGGTCGACTCATCCGACTTTATGAGGCATGTGTTCACTGGGTTCGCCTTCCAGGATAGTTTCGCGGGATCTAATCAGACTTAACAGCCTTTTTTGAGTGGTATTTTCTTTGTGCCATCATCAGCGGGTGTTGCTCCGCATCCGTATGTTGAGGTTCCTTGTCGTCATTGGGTGCATCAACAAGAAGCAGCCCTCAGGTCCCGTACTTTATTGACCACACACATGGGCACAATCTTCTTCAGCACGCTAGACACAGTTAAGCTTGTCGCGTCGGGACTCGTAGTGCCGCAGTATAGGGAAAACATTCATCAGGCATGGCTTCCGCGACCCAAGTCTAGGGTTTTACCATAAAATCCAACCGAGAGACACCGCTCGCTTGAGAGATTGCTCGCCTAAGTTGAGAAGTTTGAGGTTTGAGGTTTGAGGTTTAAACAACAGATCAACATCATGGCACACAGTTAGTAACCCATAAGTCATCCGTTCTTCTTCTAACTGAAGTTAAGTTTAATGAAGCTCAGCACAGTACACATGCTATGTAGCACTGGCGAGGATCCTAAAATACTTTGGGTTGATTTTTTAACTCCAAATTTTGCTGGAGCAGCGCTGTTAGGTAACTCTTTTCTATTTCCAACTGCCAAGGGTTTTTTAAAACAATTCATACAGGAGTTCTATCTCACTACACAGAAACCAGGGAGAATTACTAGAAGTCCAAGTCCACGTGAAAATATCAGCCCTCACCAGGGATTGCAGCCGGAATCTCTAGAACTCGAGGCGTACACCA
>CAJHNH020000770.1:0-70000 GCA_905116865.2 Candidula unifasciata
GGTATCAATACAGAGCAGTAGTTCTCAACCTTTCTAATGCCGGTATCAATACAGAGCAGTAGTTTTCAACCTTTCTAATGCCGGTATCAATACAGAGCAGTAGTTCTCAACCTTTCTAATGCTGGTATCTACAGAGCTTTCTAATGCTGGTATCAATACAGAGCAGTAGTTCTCAACCTTTCTAATACCGTTATCAATACAGAGCAGTGGTTCTCAACCTTTCTAATGCCGGTATCAATACAGAGCAGTGTTTCTCAACCTTTCTAATGCCGTTATCAATACAGAGCAGTGGTTCTCAACCTTTCTAATGCCGGAATCAATACAGAGCAGTGTTTCTCAACCTTTCTAACGCCGTTATCAATACAGAGCAGTGTTTCTCAACCTTTCTAATGCCGTTATCAATATAGAGTAGTGGTTCTCAACCTTTCTAACGCCGTTACCGATATAGAGCAGTGGTTCTCAACCTTCCTAATGCGCGACCCTTTAATACAATTCCTCATGCTGTGGCGACCACCAAAAATAAATTATTTTTGTTGCTACATCATAACTTCAATGAATATGTGTTTTCTGATGGTCTTTGGCAATTCCTGTTAAAGGGTCGTTTGACCGAAACAAGGGTCGAGACCCATAGGTTGAGAACCGCTGATATAGAGGAAGTGAACAGACATAAAAACACAACAACTATGATCTTAACTAAACACATAAGGTGTACCGACACAAAGAAAACATCTTGGCTGAAAGGTTGGGAAGAGTATACATAATTTAAAGGCAAAAACAGGAAAAAAAAGCTGGCTCAGAATGCTTAGACCTGAAAGAATAAAAATAATAAAAACCAATCATTAATACTGCGCTAAATAGTTTTAAAAAAAACGGATTTTTTTTTTGAAAAAAATACGAAGTGTTTAAACAAATACGTTTAAAGGTAATTTAAAGATGTGGTTAAAAAAGCAGTTTCGAATGCTTATTATAATAATGGAAAAGGGGGGGGGGCGTACTAGGCTATTTTGAGAGAGGGAGGGTGACCTCCAGAGTTGAGCCTCCAAAGTTCTACCGCCTCTGAAACAGTCTTATAGCAAGATGATTCTTAGCAAGCTTTTGGTAAATATAGAATTTGTGTGGTTTACATGTCTCTCTCTCTCTCTCTCTCTCTCTCTCTCTCTCTCTCTCTCTCTCTCTCTCTCTCTCTCTCTCTCTCTCTTTCTCTCTCTCTCTCTCTCTCTCTCTCTCTCTCTCTCTCTCTTCTCTCTCTCTCTTTCTCCTCCCTCCTTTTTTTTGCTATCATTTGTTTCAGATTTCAGTCTAAAAGATGGATATTCTAATGAACTAAAGAATACCCATTCGGATGGGAATCTTCCAGTAGGTTTCAGGGCACCATTGAGGAGAAAAAGAATAGACTCTGATCCGTAACATACATGTCTTAGCAGTCGACTAGTTAGAAGTGTGTGATTTCAAATTCCATGTTCATCTGCATGAGAAGTGAGGAACTAACAATCTGCATACAAGTAAACGGTTGAGCATACATGCAACATTTGACTACTGGAACAGGAGTAAAGTCTAGAAGTGAACGAACAACCAGAAGTGCCCGCCGTGAATGCAAAGAAGAAAATATGTTTTTGTATATTGTGTAGTATCAAGCTAATGTTTTCAGGGAAATACGCCAGACAATAAATTGGGCAATATACTTGTAATAATTTATGTTTGTAAGTCTGCATTTTAATCTTTAACCTCGTTTAAAATATGTTACTTACATGCTTCCATAAAATAATTTTTTGGCGAAAATTTAGCATCTTTAATTTCAGCAAGAAATAAATCAAAGTAAGTCAGATTTCTCTGACGTAACAGAGCACCACCTATCTTTGTACCATTGAAAAATCTGGAATGGAAAAAAAATTGTAAATGGAAGTAGAAACATACAATAAAAAAAAAAGTTAACACAAAAAGTGCATTGTAAAGTATTCAGTAGCCTTAACATTAATGAAAAGGAGAAATCAGCTTTGTTCCATCTTATTCTGTCTCATCTGATCATCTCATCTTGATACTTTTGTACCTTGCGGTGTTGAGGTAAATTATAGTTTACGGGGCAAAGCCCGTTTGTGTGCACCGTAAATAGGGATTTTCTATTTTTTCCTTAATCCATATTTTGCATGGTCGGCCCCTTGTTTCGCTACCCTCCTTGTCTGTACATCATTGCTTGCTGTGATACACCGTTTGTTGGCATCGGCGGTAAATGGCCAAACCATTTCACTTGTCTAGTAAAATAAAGAGCCCCAGTGACCCTTATTTGCTTTCAGGTTTCATCTTTTCTGATCTTGCCTTCTCTTGTTATATTAGGAGTCTTTCGCAGGAATCTCATTTCAGTTGTAATTTTTCTTTTCTCCTTTTCTGTTATTGTCCAGGCAAGGCACTGAAAGCACAGTGCTGGCAAGAAGATTATGTAAGACATTTCTTTTGGCTTCTTCTGATACGTGGTTGCTACTCTGTATGTATTCTATTACACCTTATAATAGCTCTGTTAACAGCATATACCAAACCTGATATACCAGACTGTGGCAGCGACTTCGGGTAAAGCGCAGAGCGGAGGATAGTAAGTCCTAATAGAAAAAGGACTCTTTTTCACGCTTTTAGACGTTTTGGGACTATAAGGCTAGACTTTTTTTTACTTCGTGGGTAAAATGGTTAGCAAAATGCCGGCCGCATTTACTTCCAAGGACTGCACCAGGTATCTACTGAAGGCTTGATCGACCTGGGAGTCAAGGTAATGTTGGAAAAAAGTCCGGTTTCGTCAGGACGCGAACCAACGACCTTCCTATTCGCAGGCGGGCAGCTAGCCACCAACGCTTCAATATAGAAAGAGAAAATACAACCTGAAAAACTCAGTTCTATCAGAAGATAGAAAAGGTCCTTAGCTTTGGACGACAGTTGGTCCAAGAATAAAGCTTCGATAGGCGGACACAGAGCTGCTCTTCTGATCCACCTGTGTCTACTTCAGGACTTGTCCCAAAGATACTGGTCAGCATCATGTAGCAGGTCTTTAGTAGAACGTCGTTAACATTAAGGTCTGCCTGACAGAAAGTCAGTCTCTCAACAACACTCCTGCCTCGTGCATATTCCTACCAAAGGTGTCATTTACATCCTGGGCCCATATTCTCATCCTATTTGCCCATGGTATCCACTCTAATTCTCTATCACTCAGGCTAAAACGCGTTTCTTCCTCAATGACTGTGACATAGTCCACAACTCACATTCATATGCTGCTACAGGTTAGATGCAGCCTTTGAAAATTTAGACATTGATTTAATTACTGGTTCTTTACCAAAGACTTTAAACGCGGTGGGGCACTGCTATAGCCATTGTTCTTTTGACTTCTGTTTAATAGTCTCCCCATTGCAGTTTTTTTTTCAAACGGAGCCTAGACATTTGAAGCATGTGACACGTTCAATTTCCTCATCAAATATTGTGATCTTTAGGTGATGGGCAATTTTTATCAGTGATAATTTGTTTCCTCAAGATTCAAGAACAGGTTTTGATTTTCACTTTTTTTTTTTTTTTTGGGGGGACATACATTATTAAATAAATACTTTGCTCGAAAGGAGGACTGTGTCATCTGCAAAGTTCTGGCGTTCTGGAATAAGAGCGGATCATAACTGTTACAAGACACTGATCAGTAGCCTCCGCAGTGGGAGGGGGGGATTAGATGTGGATTTGAACCCAAAACCTTTTGGTTGCCAGGCGAACGTCTAGCCAGTGCACTATCACTACCTGATTTAGAGGGATAGGCAAAAGGGAGATAGGTAGACAGACAGATGGTCAGACAGATTATGACGGACAGCAAGACCGGCCGACTACTATAAGGACTGCCACAAAAAGATGGATTTATAGACTGACAGATAGGTAGAAAGTATTATTCATCAATATGTATTTTTCATCCATGGGAAATTAATTGTGACTTATCGAAATCTGAACACAACAACCCCAACAAAAACCTCAACAACAACTACACGCATACATCACTGAAGCTAACCAACCTGTCAGCCTCAGAAACTTTGTACTCTGTAAAAAACCTGAGAACAGATGAGGCCAGATACATGGACAACACTGCAAAATCCATAGCGTTGTAATAATCCATAATATAAGATCTTGCACCCGAACTGTATATCTGCTTACATTCTATCCACAGCAAACCTTCGTATGGAAATGGAAATGCATCAGTAATACAAACACAAATTTATAATAGACAAGTTTGTATTTCATGGAAACAAACATAAGCATATACAGGGTTTTCACGACTTAAGACCAAGTCCCGTCCCGTGTGTGGAGCTGGCCGCAAGTTGAATTTATATATTTCAACATTACTTTCATTCAGACTGTGGTTCCAGACAGTCTGCCACACGAGGCAAGGTCAAACGGTCTCTGATATAGAGACTCTTCTGCGTTCTATGCATCAATTCAACGAGCTTTTTGACCATACACAAACAGTTATCTTTCTTTACTTTTTAATTCCTTTTCGTGGTCACAAGTGCGAATGGTCGTCAGTCGCATAGATCATAAGGTGAGATGAAGGTGTACATCTTTTTTAAAGAGAATCGGATTGAGTGTTGAATGTTGAAGAATTGACATCACAAAACTCGGGACACTCCCATAAGTGCTAAGTCCCCATCCTAAGCAGGAAGCGAAAATTTTTTATTCCGATGGTACCAGTAACCGTCTTATTGTATATCCGTCTCATCCTTTCCCTGAGTGTTGAGAATAGGACTGAAAGGAACATTATTCAAATGGAGGTGACACCTGATGGATTGACATCGGTTAGATGTATACAGAATCAGCCAGGATGAGTAAGCAGACTGCAACATAATAAGAGGTACTAAATGCAAAGTAAAAAAATAACTAGAAAGTTCAACGGAAGGAATGGAAAAGACACGCACACGTACAGCGGAAACGGTTCGACCAAAGTCTTTATCGACAAAGTACTAAATACAATACAGAATGTAACGGAAAATTCAACGGACAAGACATCAGAGTTTCTGAACAAAATGTCAAAGTAGACCAAGAAATACGTCATAAGGGAGAAAAAAGAATATAAAGGGCTATATTACGAATAGAATAAGTAAAAAGGTGTTTGGGGGAAAAAAGAGTAGGAGAAAAATCTGTAAAAAAAAGCTACATAAAAAAATAAATTTTTAAAAATATAAAATAAATATGACTGTGTTCAATATATATCCCTTCAGGACTGAGAACTTCAAAACAGTGAATGAAATAATTTTTCTTCTTCTAGGAAGCAGAGGCAAAATATTACCGATAGTGATATGGATACTGACAATGCAATTATTTAAACATGAGGGTATTGTACGAGCTAAAGGGATTTCTTCCAATGATCCCAGCTGTTTGGCGCTGGTAATTCATGTCTATTTACATTCTTCTCTATCTAATGCACTGTCAAACATTTCTGATTTCTTTTCATGTCGGTGTGCCAAAATTTCCATTATCTTATCTCTTGGTTCTATTTTGTTCCATTTCCCTTTAGCTATCTTGTTATTCGGAAAAAAAAAACTCATCCAGCGTTGAATCAGGAATTGACACCCACCTCTTTCAATTTGGGACATTCACAGAAGCGCTCTGTCCCCATATTCAGCAGCAAGCTCAGTATTACAACTAAGTTTATTTGTAAATGAGCAAAAATATTTGTCAGTTTATATAGTTATTTGTTGGCGTCTGTGGCCTAGGCGTTGCGAACACGCTTTGTAATGCTAGGGTGCCGAGTTCGATTCTAGCTACGGGCCTTGCGCCTTGCAATGGTATCGACAGTGAGAAGCCGACTGTCCAGAATGGCAATGGCAAACAACTGGACGTAAATTTGCCTAGAAAAACAACAATAGCAAAAAACAAAAAAAAAATATAAAAAAAAATAAAAAACCCGCTGCTGCGGTTTCTGCAATGTACTGTAAAAGATACCCAATTAAGAAAACTATGGCTGCTGGGTACAATTTAAATGGGTAGTGGGCAAAAAGGAATGACAAAGCTGAACCAGCGTAAAATTACAAATACTAATAAAGACCCTGTACGGATTAGATAATGGACAATGCTGAGTCATTGAAACAAAACATGTTTACATGACCGGGGATAGAAGCCCTGTAAAGCACATTTATGCAGACTTCCATGACAAGATAGGAGGCATTATAACCAATTCCATGTGGTTGCAGTTAATTAAGGTAACTTGTACATATTTTCTGCAACAGAGGACTGAGCACGCTTTGATATTCCAATTGGAATGTCACATTAATTGTGATAACAACATAATTGCCAAATCTCAGCAGAAAACGGGAACACACATTCAGTGTTTTAGCAGTGGAAAAGTCACAAATTACTGACAATCTTCGCCCTGTGCGGACTTTGGGTATCTGTCGAGATGCTAGTGTGATTGCTCTGCGATTTAACAGGGTTCTTGTATTTGTACCTGGTGAATAATTATCCGACTGATGGCTATTTGAATCATCAGGCAATATCGCTTTGCTCGCATTTCTAAAGGGGTTTAGCTTCACTCACTCACACATTATTGAAAGTTGCTTTTCGCGTCTATAAAATAACATAGCTAAATTTTTACAATTGCATTATAGAAAAACACAATTATATTTGCCTAATTTGTAATGTTTTACTACACAACATAAAACATCATACAATTATTGCACAAATCTGCAAACTGTGTATATGTTCAGACAATGCAAACGAAATACCTGTTCTAGTAATGGCAACATTGGACTCTGTGATGCGAAATGTGGCAGCAGACAAAAGTATGAGGAAGACCATATGAGATGTTGTATGAGTAATGAACTTCGTCACTGGGCAGCGCATTATGGCGCCGAACTGTTGGACATTCGAAAACAAAGAATTAAGAAAAGTACAATACAAATTGATAAGTAAATCACCACCATCATCATCATCATTTACCGAGCCAGTAAGAGTAAGCTGTCACGTTTCACCGTCTCACACGATAGCCAGAAACACGGATCAGGTCATTGCTTTTGTCTCACCCAATCCATGTGACCAGGACATTTAGCTATTTATCCCTTTACCTGCCTCTTCAGCCTTACCAGTTGTTACCAATTTCTGGAGTCCATTTCTTCTCACATGTCCAAAAAATCTTTGACTGTCAACGTCTAATTGTTCTAAGTTTACGACTTTTATTTGTCTCCATCAGGACTTCTTCGTAATTAGGTAGACAGTATAACTAGAGCACTTGTTGGTTCCAATGTAAAGCCCACATAGCTATCCTGTTCTCAGGTTTTCTCAACCCATGTCACATCTAACGCCAGGGACTTTTCTTCACCACTGAAATTTATTTATCACTAAAAGGTCAAAATTAGTTATTGTATCCTACTAATAGGAGTCGCCGTGGGGGAGCGGCTAGACGCTCGCCTCGGATCGGAAGGTCGTGGGTTCGCTCTCTGGCGGAGCCGGACTTTTTTCAAAAATGACCTTGGCTCTCAGGTCGACCCAGCCTTGAGTGGGTACCGGGTGCTGTCCCGGAAAGCAGAAGCGGTCGGCGTGATACTTACCACATCACCCATCTTGTGCCGATTGGTCTATGAAATATAGGTCTAGCCCTATACGCCTAAAGGCGTGGAAAAAAGTCCTTTACTTTTTACTTACTATCCTACTATATCTCCTACTTGGTTTGCGTGAGTACAATTAAATGAATGTCTGTAGCTTATTAAACATTGGTTCTGTTGTTCGTATTTCCCTTCCTTACAGAAGTGATGCAAACCGCTGGGGTGTAGAGGCTAGATCATAAATAATCTTCGATCCCAGGTCAATGTAGCCCTAAATAGATACTAGGTAAAGTCACATGGAAGGGAAAATGAAGGTTTCAAAAATGATTAACTTGTAAGTTGCGCTGTGTTAAGCGTTCTTAATACTGTTTATCTTCTACATTGCTGTGGTCAGCTGCCGGTCACCGTGCTCCCAAAGACACCTGCCAGTACTCAATTTAGAGTGAGTTAACCCGGGAGCTCAATTTTAAATTTAATCTCAATGTAGATTCCAACATAAGGCTTTCGGGCCGACAGGCAAGCGCGTCACGCAGAACTTTCCAAACCAGGTCTTCAGGTCTAAATGGCCGATATGCTGGGTTACTGTGTTTGATCGTGGCAAATTGTTGCTTGTGAATATAATTAGCCGTTTCATTTGCCTCTATATGTAGACTGAAAGGATATTGTTCTATCGCCCAGCTACCGAGTTGAGTGCATAGAACGGCACTGAGAGCTGCAGATTTAAACTGCAAATTCATAAAACGACGAGTGGCCTGTTTCGTGAGAGCTGATGGTATCTTATGCGGTCAAGTGCGTGTGTAACTACTAATCTGTCGTGACTGCTGCTCTCACTGATAGTGACTTGCATTTCTAGTCCCAGATTGTGTGTGTTCGCACTTCTGACGGTAGCCTTTTGCATTTCATGCATTTGTTTGCTACTGGATTTGCTGAGATCAGTGTCAAATGTTATTTTTCTTTTTTTATAAAGCTAATTATGGACATTCCGTGTGGTCTTCATTGGCACAGGAGCAGAGTAACTATGGGGTTACTCGTTTTCTATAAAGTTGCAACTGTGCTTGCCTGAAATGGAAAATTTTCCTGTTGATGACACATTTTTTAGACAAACAGAGAGGGCTGCGTGGTCTTGAGGCATGTGTGCTAGAGGTTCCGGGTTCAATCCCCAGTAAGGGCTAGGATTTTTCACAGGGACTTGAACATCTAGTAATTCCCCCTAGTCTCTGGGTAGTGAGATCGGACGCCCGTGTGCATTGTTGCGAACGTAAAAAAAATCCCTTGGCAGTTGGAAATTAAAAAAAAAAAAAAAAAAGCCTCACGGCTAATTTGGAATTGAAAATATAACTAAAGTATTTCAAGATCCTCCCTGGTGCTACAGACCCTGCCCACTGTGCTGAGCTTTTACAAACTCAGACTTGAGTTAGAAGAAGAACGGAGCACTTATGGGTTACTACCCGTGTGCTATGATGTTGATCCGTTTTTGAAACCTCACACTTTAAAGAAAATGAATTTCGCTATGCAGCAATTGAGTATACTTGCAAACAACAGATTGAACTAACCCCTTATAAGAGACACCTGCACATTCATAAACTACGTTAAACACACCTTCACACAGCAGCCGTTACATTAGTGTGTCCTGCTACACAATTTGGAAAGCTCTAGTCTAGCAACAGAACTGATTCGCGCTGTTTTCACACGGTAATCACTTATAGCACACACCGTACCCTGTCCACTCGCAGATGAAGCTGGGGGAATCAAGACCATCATGCCGGTGGACGGGGTTGCTGGAATGTATATGCTTGTCTGGTGATTCTTATCTGAACGGTGACTCTTTTAGTGACCCAGTCTTAGTAGCTCAGGGTGTGGTCTAAATGGGGCTCAGCGTCACTGTGGGTCTCTGTAGCGAAGAGGTCAAGCCATTTGCCTCGCGCTCTGAAGATCGTGGGTTCACTCCACTGCATCCGTCAGTTTACGGAGATCCCTGCTGGAGCTAAGAAGTTCGTGCTCTGTGCTATCTTCTCGGCAGGCAGCTAGCCGTTCTTTTGAGAGAGACCGAGCCAGATGGGATAACACCCGGTGCAATGAAGTCGATCATCTTGAATTAACCTTTAAACTTTCTGGTCACTCACATTTTAATTGGTCACAAGTATACCTTGTTGCTGTACTTGTAAGTATTCACACTTTAACAAAATTTGGTCAAAGGTATACACTGATGCTGTAAGTACAAGCCTTACCTTGCTGCCTGGTGCGATGATGTACAAGACACACATGAAAGGAATGGCGGGAAGGAAAATGATGAGATAAATAAGCTGCATGAGGCCGTTTAGTGACTGAAGGAAGCCCATCTCGGAACCGTACCAGATTGAAGTCATGTGCTGTTGGCAGTTTGGGTGTGCCACGAACTGAAAAGAATGACAACGTTAATGGAAAACATTCACTGAAATATTGCTACAAGATACAGGAATGGTGAAGTGATATTCTCTGCAGTATTTTTTTAAAGTAATGGATTCAAGAGTTTGATGACAAAATATATCTGAGAAGCAAAAAAGAGAACCACTTCTTCTATTCTCGCTTTCAAAAGTGCTGCTGGCACGTTGTACTGTACATTACAGTTAGGCTGCGATATCTGCCTTTCGACCAAAACATCTCATTGGAAATCCTCATAATTAGTTGCCTTTTACGACACATTTGTTAGGAACTATTCCCCCCACCACCTTCATTTGGAAGCGACATGTTGACTGTTGGGAATTCAACCTGGAACTGTCCTGACATCAAACTCATAATCAGTTGCCTTTTACCACATGCTTATTATATTAGTACATTAGGTCCATTCTACCCCCCCTTAAAAAAATAGGGCTCTGGAGCTCACACAGAACCTGTTAGGGATATGACAAAAAACTATCTTGAAAAGCTTGAAGTTAACGTCATCGTAGTCTTAATTAGGTAAAAATTATGTAAAAGAAGTAAGATATTTCGAGTGCTAGATATGAGGCATTCCGAGTATAGGATATCAGCCCGCATGCTGGTAGAACCCTGAGCACTAATGGGCTAGTGACCCGTTGGTCGCTTCTGTTTTTCAGCAAAATTCCTTGGTATCTCTTTGAGGACGGTCGACTTGGAAGCTTAAGCAAATTTTAATATTATTTGCTTTTTCTCAGTACTTAATACTGTGAAATTATTTTCCCTATTCTATGTTTATGTTTCACTTGTTCATTTGGGTCATCAGTTTTTGTGCTCGCTATGCCACACAAAAGAACGAGAGGATGGTCTGGTGTAGGTCAGGACAGCAGGAAAACTAAATGGGAAGAGAAAAGAGGAGGCGAAGAGAGGAGATTTTTAGACAGTTACGCACCGTGAAACAGGAGACATTTCAATAAAAATAATTATTGACAGTACATATAACAGAAGGCTGTGGACCCGACATGATGACACGACATGGAATGACGATGAGAAAAGCCTAACAATTTCTGTCTCCAGATTTCAAAGATGTTTTAACTTGTCGACCGTTGTCCGTTTAGACGTACGTACCCGTTTCTACGCTACTGGGGCGTTGCACATGAGATGTCATAGTCTCAAATTGCTTGAGATCAGTAGTTTGTTTTAGTATCCAGAAGCCATGAGTTGTTAACTCTTAGGATCGGTATTATGGATATCGCAACCTTTCGGCCTTGATTCCAATGTAAATAACGTAAATCTGGGAGAAAATGTGGCTTTTCTGCCAACCCCCGGGATTCAACCCGGACCACAACGAGTTCGTCACCCGCTCACCGCGCAATCTTGTTTAGCCAACTACGCTAGAGAGACGGGCACTTAAGATCAGTAAGTACTGGCATGGTGATAAGATGGATGCCGCGCCAGCCGCATTAATTTGCTAGGATTTTAACTGGTACCCAATCTGTGAACCATAATTATTTAAATAAATCCGAGTGGATGTGCATTCAAACCCAAGGCTTTAGGACTCGCCGACGAGTGTCTAGTTGCTACGCTACGGCTGCTTTCATTGCCATTGTATTGTCAACAGATTATAAACACAAGACCGCACCCAAAAAAAAACACACAAAATCCCAGTGGGAGAATACCTTCTGTCTTCTTCTTCTTCTTCTTCTTCTTCTTCTTCTTCTTCTTCTTCTTCTTCTTCTTCTTCTTCTTCTTCTTCTTCTTCTTCTTCTTCTTCTTCTTCTGCTTCTTCTTCTCGGTCACCAGCTGTAATCTCTGGCGAAAAAGTCAGGGTTGTTTGTCCTCTTTTGGACTTTGGTCTTACTCCAGAACTTGAGTTTCGCATGCAGTTCTGTTTACTTCACACCTAATTTAATTGTATGCAGACTGTTGGCTCCTCGCCACCAAGGCAAATGCATTCCGATTTCAAAGGATGCACACCTAATCTGTGGATTGTTACTGGGCTAGTGGGTCAATTTTTCTCCTCCACCAAGAATAGGCCTCGGAACCCCCACAGGAAGGAAGGATATTATTTTAAAAAAAAAGGAAAAATGTATCGTTATAATTACCTTTTTCTCCATGTACCTGATAGCCATTTTTAACCTGGCTAGCGGGTCCCTGTCTGCGCCCTCGTCGCTTTCACTGAGTACAGCCTCCACCTCCTGAGTGCCGCGACATAGATCCATCAGCTCACACGCAAAGTTCATACACTGTTCTACCAAATTCAAGTACTCGCTCTGCAGAGGTGGGTTGGATGAGGGTAAAAGACACAAAGAACATTTTATTTGAAGTAAAAAATCAAGCATGTGATTTAATTGAGGTTAATATAGTAATAATAGTGTTCAGACAGCTTTAGTTCCCTGGTCCTGTTGTGGAGAGAGGGAGGGGGGGGGGGGAAGTAGATAAACAGCCTCCCCAAAATGTTTGTATAAAGAGTCGACAATTAAGGGCTTCCTTTGAAGTCAGTGTGTATCTGCGTGAGAGGCGCGAAATCAACAGTTTGCAAACAAATAATTCAGATATATCAAACGGATTTGAATAAAGTACTCAGGTTCTGAAACAAGATAAAAGCCTAGAGGTGGACGAATACCCAGGACTTTCTGCAGGAGTTTACACACTATGAACGCCAAAAAAAAAAAAAGGTCAAATTGGGCCATCAGTTGACCAGTTTCATACAGGTGAGGGGGGGGGGGGGTGAAAGTGACAAACTAAGCTCATGAAGATGTGCAACAGATGTTGCTGTTTGAGGGACACGCCCCCTTCACTTACTATCGAGTTTTAAATCTATAATTTTTTAAGATTCTCCTCATCACTCGAGCTCACACTGTCTGTGTCACTTCAACTAGGAACCTAATCTTTATGACATTGTGACTTCTCAGAGTCCGAATCAACCAAAGTATCAATCACCTGTTGGACTGTAAAAAGCCTAGACCTACTTCACTTTCCATTCAAAGTGCCTAGTTCATCAGCAGCTCGTTTCCTTGTGAAATTCCCGAATTTGTTCACGTTGAAACACACAAAGCAAATCCAAACACACGTGGGCAGCAATTCACAATGACTAGCCACGAGGCCTCACTACCAGTGGCTAGGTATTTTTAGTTTGTGACGCACTGTTTTCACGTAGTACGCAAAGTACCGACAACGAGGGACACCGGTTTAGCGGCAGTTTAGGGAAATTACCATAGTAGCAGGACATCAGTCTAGTAGAGTTAGGACTCACGGAAAAAAAAAGAAGCTTGGATGCGACATTAGGGCCAGCGGTTCGAATCTGCATCGAGCACGATTTCATAAAAGAAGTTTGGCTCGCAGGTCAACGTACATCTATCAAACAGTGACTGATGAGACAAGCATTGATGGTATAATCTCTGGTTGGACAAAAGTCTATCCGACAGTAATTGGTGGGATAATTATTGATGAAATAATCTTTGAAACCAGCATTGATGGTATAATCTCTGGTGGGGGAAAAAGTATATGTGACAGTGGCTGATTGGGTAATCATTGATGATACAGTCTATGGTTGGACAAAAGTCTATGAGACAATGACTGATGTGCAATCATTGATTGTAAAAGCTTTGATTCGGCAAATGTCTATGAGACAGTAACAGGCAGAGCAGTTATGGATGATGATGTAATCTCTGGTGTGACAAATGTCTATGAGTCAGTGACTAATGGAGCAAGCATTTATGGTATAATCTCTGGTTGGACAAATGAGACGCGGACTGATGAGACAATCATTGATGGAATAATGTCTGGTGGGATAAAAGTCTATGAGACAGGAAGTGAAAAGAACATTTTTTGGTGGTGTAAAATCTGGTTGGAAAGAGCCTATGGAACATGGGCAAGATGGATTTTCTTCGGCGATATTCTAAAAACCTATGCCTTACCAAGATTTTGAACCTAGGTATCTGTAACAAGACCAAACATCCTGACTCTTGGGACACTCAAACTCGCAATATTAAAAAGGGTCAATGACCAGGATCTGATATCTCAACCAATTAGTGAGATATGCTTATCAATCGCAATTTTATTTCTGTACCCATTTAGCTTCCCACAGAAGAATGATCCCACCACATACACAGAGAAGCATACTTGGAAACTGCTTGAGCTACTGAAAATCAATTTAATATTATTGGGTGCTGGAATGGGTTTCGAAGAGTTTAGTTAATTAGTTGCGTATCCTTTACAGGACGTTGCAGAACCAGCCCCAGCATTTGCTGGATGTTTGTTGTTTTTCTAGGTAAGTTTACGTTCAGTACTTTGCCATTGCCTCTGGACGGTCGGCTTCTCACTGTCGAAACTATCGCAAGGCGCAATACCCGCAGCTGGGATTGAAGCCGGCACCATGGCATTACGAGGCGCGTTCGCGACGCCTAAGCCACAGACGATTTCGAAGAGTTACGACTCGAATTATTTCGTCGCTAAGGAGAAAATGTCCGCATTTGCAAACTAGACAACACTCTAAGCGTGGATCTAAATATATACAATTATTCAGTTCCAGTATGCAGAAACGACACAAAAAGAACAACGCAGGACCTCAGGCGTACCCTAGGTTCTCAGTTTACATTTGACGATGCAGTGCATTCAGAGCCTGAATTTAATAGTTATGATATCGTTTCCCAAAACAAGACACGACAATCAAAAATGGGAACAAATTCATTCGCCCTGGGAAACTGGACGGCAGCGAGGTCACTATAAAGCCAACGCTATCAAGAGGTTGTCGTATACGAGGTCCTAAATGTATCACGGAATGTACCAGATTAACGAGGATATTTGCACATTTGTTGGCTTGAGTCTATACAGTGTTCCTTACTTCCTTGATGAAGTTCGACGAGAATATGTTCTGTTTCTGGGTTGCGAAGATTGGGTGGCCCCTCCGTTAAACAAAATAATACTCCGCCCCCCCCCCCTTCCATATACATGATGTGTATCTGATACATTAAACATCGTTCGTATAAGGCGGTTAAACAAGTTTTAGACCCCGTTTGATCCCCTCCCTAAAACTAAATAATATTTTTATAAGTGTTGTTATTACTGTACACTTAATTAAGGCATACTCCTGAGCCCAACCCTAAAACATTTTAAGGCACTGAGTTCTCCAAAGATTTATGGGTTGCGCCCCGCGCCTGTATGTAATATATCTTAGGTACTGAACAATGTAGGCATGTATATTTAGTAGGGCTGTACCGAATATTCGCTTCGTATTCGCTTCGGGGCCGAATAGTGGACCTATTGACTATTCGGTTTTCGACCGAATAGTTGCGGTCGGGCCGAATACGAACAGTAGTTACCTTACACCCGCTTCTGCATTCACGGCCTTAATGCTGACAACGTGGAATGATTGGTTTTGTTGAAAGCTAATGCAGCTTTCGTGCATTAACTAAGCTGTCTGTGACAATTTCCAAGTTTAGTTAGTTGTTTTAATACTTATGTTTTTAAATGTTTACTATTTTGTACGAATACTAACTAGACATGGAAATAATATAAACTCCGTCCACATCAAAGTCGATAATGTGAAAATAAAACGAACGGAAACATATACGTACTTGGGTGCAAACTTCAACTGTTCCAACATGCTGAGAGAAGAAATACAATCTAGAATACCCCCGTGTGGGTTCCGGGGCCCTATTTTGGGGAAAACAAGACTAGAAGAATAGACCCACTGCCTCCCCAAAAGCATGTCGTAAGAGTCGACTAATTGGGTAGCTCCCTTTGAAGTCGGAATGCATCTGCCGGGGAGGCAAGAAACCAACAGTCTATATTCAAGAGAATGAGATCTGTAAAACCGATGCACAATCAACACTCAGGTTCTGGAGCAGGACTGCAGTTCACTAGTGGACGAGTAACCAGAACTTTCCGCCAGAGTGAACAGCTTGTGAACGCGAAGAAGAAGAAGAATCTAGAATACAATCTATAAATAAAGTATACTAAGCCCTTCAACATCTGCTAAAGTCCAATTGTCTGTCTCGCAACACCAAGATCAAAATATATAAAACGTTGATAAGACCAGTCATGTTATATGGCTCTGAAACTTGAAGCATAAATGAAAAAGATGAGGCCTTATTACACTTTTTTAAAAACAGTCTGCAGCGGTAAACATCAAGGGCTCAGAATGCTATAGAAGAAGATGACTATTCTGTGCTACTTTATGTAAAGTAAAAGTTCAGCGTACATTTGACATTATTAATGTGTGTGTGTGTGTGTGTGTGTGTTTGTTTGTGTATGGATATATTTCATACACTATTCACTATTCGTTTTCGTATTCGTATTCGGCCGAATAGTTGGTCATGTTATTCGTATTCGGCCGAATAGTGAAAATCACTGTTCGGTACAGCCCTAATATTTAGTAAAGTATTTTAAATGTGTATGTGTGTCTATCTAAAAGACTGATAGGTATGTATTGGAATGTAAGTATGTATGGATGACCAGACTGAGGGCTTCACAGGCAGAGAAGTAGACCTAGAGAGAACAGTCAGACAGAAAGACGGACAGAAGGACCGACGGATAGACGGACGGACAGACAGAGACAGACAGAAACAGACAGAAGACAGACAGCCAGCCAGCCAGACATAGATAGATAGATAGATAGATAGATAGATAGATAGATAGATAGATAGATAGATAGATAGATAGATAGATAGATAGATAGATAGATAGATAGATAGATAGATAGATAGATAGATAGATAGATAGATAGATATATATATATATATATATATATATATATATATATATATATATATATATATATATATGAAATTGAATGTATCACTCATCTGTATCCACATACATTCATACATAAAAAAAGGTGCGTTATTTACAGACACACAAACAATTTTCAGTTTATAAGAACTAATGCTTGTATAAGATATATTTTCTAAATTTTTTGGGGAAACAAAAGAAAACCACAGTCTTCACAACCCGAAAACAGAACATGTTCGCGACAAAATTTCATCAAGGTAGTAAAGAACTATGTATAGATGTCAAGCCAACAATTGTGGAAATATCCTCGTTAATCTTGTACATTCCGTGAATAATTTAAGACCTCGTATATGACACCCTATTGATAGAGTTGGCTTTTTAGTGACCTCACTGCCCTCGAGCTTCCCAGGGAGAATGAATTTGACCTTGTCTTGGGTGTAGTGTCTTTTTATAGAAAGCGGAAGGATTACTGTTGAATTCAATCTCAGAATTCGTTGCCCGGACAAAGGGAAACTGAGAGTCTTGGGTGTGGTTGTGGGGGGGGGGGGGGGGGGGAAGCATCCAAGGCCTATAATTGCTCGATGTGCAGTAATTGTATCATAATACATGAACATGCTTCGGAAGATAGCAACAGGCAGTATACCCTTTGAATGGGTTGAGAGCATTTGAAAATTTCTCACCTGGATCTACACACCTGGTCATGATGGCGTAAAGGGTAATGAGCGAGCGGACCAACTGACAAGCAGTGCAACAATACATGTAAGAAGAAGCATGGGCAGAACAGATATAATCAACGCTGTGCGGACCGAACTAGAGGATAATGACGAATTTCTGAGACTAACGCGATTGCATGACATGTGAGTAAAGCACGGAGAAGCACGTCTATGCAACCATCGAGGCCGAGATAGGAGACATTATAACCAACCTCTCATGGAAATTATTAGTAAAAATACTTTGGAGTGGCTGCTGCATCGAAGGACTAAGCACGCATGAGAATGCCCCATTTGCAGTCATGTCGTGAAAACATACAATAAGTTCTTTGTGTGTTTTGTCAGCATCATGGAACTGATTAATGGTACCATGGGGTACTCACCAGCACAAGAGCTTTATGTTACATCTCACTGATGTGGCAGCTTCTGGTGCCCTACTTATCTCTGGAGGTTGAACTGGGGTATTTGGAATCTGCCAACAAGACTGAGAGTTTTAATCCAAGAATCGTATTTTAAACCTTTATGTAGCAGCCCAAAGGGGACAAAGCGATCATCGATCGATTCCATGTATTAAAAAAAAAAAATCCATAGAAGTTGAGACATATACATGTGAGTTGAAATCAGCTTCATTGCATCCATTATGGTCCGATCTCACTACGCCGAATGGCTAACCGTTTGCCTAGACTGTCACACAGAGCAGGAACTCAATAGCTCCTGTGGCAATCCTCACGATATCCGTAAATTTTGTACCCGTGAACCTAAATAAACCCAGCACCAGAGAGCTGACTTGCTGATTTTTAAAAACAAAAAAGTCATCACGTTCAATCAGCTACTACCTTTAAAAATAAGAGAGAGAGTAGGGGGGGGGGGGGGGGGGGCTTTTGTTATAATTGTGACTGTTTTTTTTTTTTGGTTTTTGTTGGCTAAAACTACGTCCAGGTGGCATAATTATTGACTTAGTTTCTCTGTCTGTTTATTGTTGTGTCTTTTTCTGCTCGTCGAAGGCTTTGGCCTTGCTGTAGGTCTGACGGCTCCTTCCATTTCAGTTAACTTTGTATTGTTTAACCAATACTGCAGTATTTTCATGTTATGATCCTTTTAATAATTCATTACATAATTGGTCTTTATCTTCCGTCCTTTTCGTAAGTTTTTATTTGTAATCTAGGTCTTTTTGTTGTGTCCTGCTCGGGGTACATTCTGGGTGGTCCTTATTCTGCTACTGATTCCTGAGCCTAGTGATTCCTATGAGGTTCTTGGATGCGATGTTGCCATATAGGCTATATAGGCTTTAAAAAAAGACCTTTATCGCATTTTGATCGCCTCAGAGGTATCAAGCAACTCGCCAATGGACCCAAACACACACACAATAAAAAGAAAAAGAAAAGGAAGAAATGTTCTCAAACATTATGATGTTATGAATTGTGACTGACATAATTATCATCATCATAATGTAGCAAGTCCTTTGCAGAACGTCGCTCTAATCATAGTCTGCCTAATAGAAACTCGGTCCCTCGTCAGTTCTCCCGCCTCATGCACTTTCACACTCAAGGAGTCACTTATATCCTTTGCCCATCTTCGTGTCTGTCGGCCCCTGCACCTTCTTCCCGGTACCAGGCCTTCTGCTATAATTTTGTTCCAATCCGTCGTGGCGCTTGATATGACCAAAATATTTTAGCTTTCGAGAAAGGATGCTGTTTATTAGCCAATCGTCCTTGATGTTCAGATCTATTAAGATGTCAATATTTATTATCTTCTTTGTCCAAGATATTCTGAGAATCTTTCTATAGCATTTCAGCTCAAAAGCCCCTATCCTCTTTCTTAAGGATTGAGAGATAGTCCACGACTCACATCCGTATGTAGCCACAGGAAAGATGCATGCTCTCAAAGTTCAAATTTTTATCTCCTTGCTGGTGCTTAACCAAAACAAAAAACTTAAATATAGTTTCAAATTTGGAAGGCCTCAAATAGCCCTAATTTAAATTTCTTATATGCGCATGAAATTTCCAAAATCTTGAATCTGGAGTACATCGTGATGGTAAGAAAGTTGAAAAAAGGGTTGGGGGGGGGGGAGAGGCAGAGGGAGACGGAGAGAACAGATGCTGGACAGTCTGACATCATTGCATGGGAAATTATATGTGTCAGAGTTGATTGAAAGTAAACGAGACAGAAGGGCATGGACTCTAAGGAGAAGAAGGTCTTAGGTTTGTTGAAAAACGAAAATAATATTTCGATCGCGTTCAAGCATTAAGGCTCATCTGAACATGTGCTTCAATTGCGATTTTTCCTGTGCGGAACTTGCTCTGATTAGGTTTACTGTGGTTCCATTATGTCTTGTTGTCAGAGGACGATTATGTGATGGTGATTCTTCTTGTATACTGAATTCTTGTAAAATGTCAGTGTTGGTTTCCAAGGAGAGGGGCGGGGTTGGGGTGGGGGGGGGGGGAGTGTGTGGGGTAATCCGCGGTACTTTCTTATTGTGTAGTTTGTATTTTGTTTCGACAAGGAGAAAAATTGTTTCTGTTGTATTCTTCCAGTTTCATTTTGGCCGCCGGCTTTGCGAGGTATTTGATCACTCTCTTTGATTTTGTTTCTTTATTCTTAACGGCTGGTTTATTCTTCTAATTTCCTTTCTGCTATTTGCTTCCACTGGTTACCATCTTAAGTGTATGGCTGGTAATGGTGATTAACTCCTACAAGGACCTTTTGTACAGTTTTGTCTTTCTTTCCACCCTCCTTCCGCTGTGTCTGTTCTGTGCTTGGTGCCTTCCTAATTGCTTGATGCTTGGGATTTGGTTCTTCCGCATCGGATGATAATGTATTCTTCTGTTCCCTCCTCCTCAGTTATCTCACTCTTACGTAATGCACTCGTTGTATGGATAAGAGTCAGCAGAATATTTACAAATATCTTTTTGGCTGCAGCAAACTGATCTGGTTTGAAATCCTGTTTGGCAACGAGAGCACTGAAGTACTCATGAAGTTTATATGTTCTTTCTCATTGTGTGATGTAAGCTCTTGTGCTTTGACAGCTTCTTGAATACTCGCACTTTCTGTTGTTATCACGGCCACTGTTGAGTTCTTAGCTTTAGATGCATTTCTTTCTATCTCAGCTATCTTTATCTCAGGATTTTCGCTTTTCAGGTGTTCTACTATTTCCTGATTTGACAACTGAGTTTCCACTTGCTTGACCATCCATCTTCTAATGTCTTGTAACATCTTCGCCGCTACCGTTATCTTCCCAGGAAGTTGTAATTCTATTGTGGAGTTGGTAGTAATGATTTCAATCATTCTAGCCGTTTGGTCTGTCTTATTCAGCGTAGCAATAGCTCCCTCCTGTATCTTTCTGATTCTTGCTAGGGTCATTTTCTCTAATAAGGATTCGAAAAAGTTGCTCATTTTGTACCTTGATAAATTTATGAATTTAACGACTCCCTCATTTATGGTGGCTGCGTGGTTTCGAGGCACGGAGTCCGCCTCGAGTGCTGGAGGTCTGAGGTTCAAGCCCTGGTGAAGGCTGTGATTTTTTCACGTGGACTTCTAGTAATTTTCACTGGTAGTAAGATCGGACGTCTGTGTGTAGTTTTGCGCATTTAAAAAAAAAATCCCCTGGCAGTTGGAAATCGAAAAGGAGTAGCCTGACGGCGCTGCTCGGGCACAATTTGGAGTTTAAAAATCTACCCAAAGTATTTCAGGATCCTCGTCGGTACTACGGCGTTCGTGCAATGCGCCGAGATTCTTCAGACTCAGGCTTGAGTCAGAAGTAGAACGGAGCACTTATGGGTTACTACCCTGTGTTATAATGTTGATCCGTCGTTTAAAAATTTGAGCCTTGGATGGGACCTCATGTACATGTATCTTCCAATTAGATGTAGGCGTCTTGGTGGTTGAAGCATCGGTATAACCATATGACTTCCCTGTTACTAAAGGATTTTTGGAGGTCGTGGGCTCTTCTGCCAACGTATGCCGTTGATTGTCCTTGGTAGCATTCAAAGATTCAGTTGTCTTCAGGCTACCTTGGAAATTTTCCTCCAATACCGTAGAAGTCGGTTCAGTACCAACAACTGTATTCTCTCTAGTATTTGCGCGCTCGAATACATGACCTTCAGACCAGCAGGCGTCTGTCTAACAACTCGGCTGACATGGCTCGTACCAGGTCCACTACTGTTGATTATTCACAGACTAACACAAATCTCTCCGCACTTCTATTTAGACATTTGTCTGCCCCTTTTCTATAGAGCCGACTATCGCGTTGACACAGAAAGTCAATACAGCATTATAATTTATGACAGAGTGGGTTCAGCTCAAATCTAAGCCCTTTTGAGCATCCTTGTTAGATCTTCGTCTTGTACCGGCAGGAAACTTCATCGGTTGTAATGATTTCAGTGATTTTTATATTAGCATTCTCAGGTTGGATCTTCACGTCAGAATTGTTCATCTCTACTGACACGTTACGGCTGAAAAACTCTCAGAAGAAAGCAACAGAAGCATCATTGGAAGCGAGAAGTGCAAGGAGGGGGAAGCTACTTGGAATAAAGGAGGTACAAGATCAATCCGAAGGCTACCCTTATTTGACAGGGAGTCACTGAGGTAAAAATTCAGAAAATGTTAACAAAAAAATTAACGCCGTTTGTTGTAAAATTTTACATTTTTTTTTCACTTATCCTGTTATAACTTTCTCAGATTTTAACTAATCTGCATTAAATTTTGCATGCTTGTTCACATTATAACTGGCTGTAGCCTATTCTAAGGGAATTTTAATATCATGATTGTGTTCATTTTTATGTAATTTCAAATTTGTAATTTTTTACACACAAAAAGAGGAAAATTTCAGGTAGCATTACATAAAATCTTTTAAATGTGTACTGTTTTCCATAGTCCGGGCCATACTCACACCATTTTTGTATGTGCAGTTTAATTTGGAAGGAATTTGGCTGCACCATTTCCCAAAAACTATTTCCAAAGTAACATCTATATTTTGCATATTTAAAAAATAAATTTTTCACTTAAAAAAATTATTATCTCACATGTATATATTCAATTACAAAGATGTTTGTTTTATATGAAAGCCTTACCAAATGGTCATTATGTCTGAAAATTTGAGAGTCCCATCTTTAAAATTGAATTTGTTATGATTTTTTTTCCAACGCCACTGATTCCCTGCTAGAACTGCCCCCTTAAAGTGAGTTATCGATCCTAAATAACTTGAATCTACAGTACTCTATCATTTGTCATTAATAGTTTTGAAAGTGAAAAATAATGTTTCTGATAGTAACATTATAGTAAACAAATTCATATTTAGTTAACATTGCAAACATTGCCATATCCTCTAGTAATTACAACTCACTCTTTTGAATTTAATCTAAAAATGAAATGACATTTAGCGATGGGTCATTGTGTAATGGTTTTGTGTGTGTGTGTGTGTGTGTGTGTGTGTGTGTGTGTGTGTTTTGGAAAACGTTTTCCACTTTTTTCCTCTTAGAGTACAGATCACTAATTTTAGACTCCCCAACCTCCCCCACTCCTCTTTTCAGAGGCTCGATCTTTATATTTAAAGATTCAATCCTAAATTTTAGAATTCCAGTATTTTTTTAAGACTTTCGGGTATTCTTCCTAAACTTCATTTAACTTACTACAGTTTTAATCCTTAATAAGTGGACTCCCAAGTCTTCTTCTTACACTCAAATCTTTCTTCTAAATACTTAGGTATACAATTCTTCTTTAAATTTCAACCAGTTTTGTTGAATTACAAAACTTTTTGGCCCTCTAATTTTTATTCCGTCACTTCAGATCCTTCTGGTTAGCATTTTATTCTACTTCTTTTACCACCAACGCTCTTGATTGAAATCTCATTGTTTCTTTTTCAACATACAGATTTTTTGCTGAATCTTTTGTTAGTAATCTTTTTCAAACCCGTTTACATCGACCTCCAACTCCTCTTCTTTTTAGACAGCCAGTTGTTCTGCTTGGACCCACTGTTCTTTATCTCAAATGTCCAGTCATGTCTTTCTGAGTCTTCATGTCCTTACATAATAAATGGTGAAGGATGTAAGACAGTTAACTCTTTCAACCCCGGAAGGTAGTAGCTAATATCTGATTGAGGCACTAATGAAAGCAGCAACATTATGGGTGTATACATCCACAGGGCCTTAATACAAACTCTTTGTAGGAGATTTATGTGCTGTTGGAACTTAAGTATTTCCTGACTAATGATATGTTAAAAAAAGATACACATAAGGTGAACTAGTGCAAATGAGTAAAACCCAGTCACTCAGCATGCGTTGTTTGCTAATGCAAGCGCTAATATTCACAATGTGTCTGTTATATAATCCAGTCATATCCTTGTGAGATGCAATTTTTCGTTATTTGAAGCCCCACCCTGGCTCTTTCCAGGGGCCGCAATATACCACGAGAATAATTATGGTCTTATTGCTGAACGCGGTTTCTGGGACTTCTCCAAGGTGATCCTCATCCACATGGTGGCACTCTGTGTCATCTGGTGTTTATCACTTGTGTGATGCCCTAGTGGGATAAAAATCGATAATTACTACTATAATGTGTCTGCACCGCTCAGGTCGCTAGCTAGTATGTGTCACAGCCCGTCTGCCTTGACTGCCGGGTGGCACCAAAATCAGGACTTTTCTAAGTGTTTAACGACAGACAAAAATCTCAATAATACAAGTTCTCCCATAAATATAGAGTAAAACACTTTACATTTGATGGTAGCAGAAGAACAAAATAAAACAGGCTGATAGGCAGTGGAAACCAAACTGGATGAATTACAACATATTTGCAACTGTCAACTGCAATAAAGGAATAGAGAAAGATCGTTTAACGCGCGTAGGATTGTGAACAGTCTGTGTGACCACACAACACACTAGACTGTCACCCAAGGCCATTCGGATACTGCTGATTATCTCCAAGCTTCCGGCTAAGCGAGGTCCTAAGGGCTCTAACGTGTCAGCTCAGATGAAAGGAGGAGAATCATAGCCAGTTAGTCTAATAGTGAAAAAGTATGTTTTAGTGTCAGAAGTGTGTTATTATGATATTGCAGACTAATAAGGAACAAATTAACATATTTTTATCAACCCCAAAGAAAGATGTAGATATTCGATGAGGCAGCCATCATTATCATGTGGCAGGATATTTTCAGAACGTCGCTCTCATCAGAGTTTGCCTGAAAGAAACTTTGTCTCCGCCAGCTCTCCAGTTTCGTGTACTTTCAACCCAAGGAGTCACCTGTATCCTGTGTCCATCTTTGTGATGGTCGGGTCCTGTGCCTCCTTTCTAACACCATGCCTTCTATTATTAGAAGGAGGAGGCAGTAGACAACATAAAAGTTGAAAGCTGTAGATCATACAAAGACCACATCCGGTCGTCTCCAAATGCCGATGAAACTTCGCTGTGCGAACAAGATTAGTTTGACTCAAAATCAACTCAACACCCTGAAAACGTTGTGGTCTCTGGCAGGTGCCATTGCCCAATGACGAAAAAATTTTTTTTTCATGCAGTTTCTATTGCCTCAGAGGCTCCCTATCTATTTATTTCTATATGTTATAGTCCAGTGATGATAACACTGGACAGATAAAAAAGAGTAATGAAAATATCTTGAAAGAAATATATTCTTCTTTCTTTCGCTTGAAATAGATTATCGATATCTGCAATGTTGTGTGGCATTTTTTTTTTTAAGTACTGCTGACATTTTATTAATGCACAACTTTTAAATTCAGATTGTTGAATTGTATAACTACAAGTTTGTTTCGTGAGCATAGATATATAATCAGAGTGTCTATTTGGCTTTTGTTGTTGTTGCCTTTAAAAAAAAAACAATTTGAAACCTCGAATAGTTTTTAACAGTTACTATAAAATACAATAGCCGCTACTGATTCCACCAAAAGTGACAGCGTAAAACATAGATTTCTGGAAGCCTATATGTTGTCTGTTGAAAAACTAACTATAAATTGGGGATATAGGCAGGCCGTATCATATGCTTTACTTGGTACAAACATGCAATGGGGTTTGCGCGTGTTATGTTGTTTGGTACACATGAGTATAGATCGTTAAGAATTAGATGGTTATAATAACCCAAGAATCTCCACCATTAGAGCTGTTTTCTTCAGAAATTTATAGGGTAGACACTTGTCCATCCTTGCTGCTTCCTGAGCATTTACTACACAGTGCAGAGTACCCTCCAGGACTTGATTCAATTGGAAACATTTTAGTATAATCCTATGACTCCAATCACTCGAGTCAGAAACAACATCTAGTGCATTTTCGATGGACGTATTTCCGGATATGAGATGACAAGCAAGCTTTCGTCGGGAACTTCTTTCTTAATCTCTTCGTCTGTCGAGTTAGTACTTGGACAATCGTTTTTACCCACAGCAGCTTCCTCTTTGAAGATCTGCTTGCTGCTCTCGTGGGATCTTCATGATGCTCTGTATCAGAAGTAACAGATCATCCGGAGGCTAACATAGACACGCTGCTGTGCTCATCTGACAGGGGATAATCCTGACTTTACCCCTTTCCGTTGGGTTCACATTTGACAGGTGCGACTGCTTTATTCAAACTGGGAGAAGATTCCTCTGGGTTGACAGTCTCCGATTCTAAACTACTGTCTTTGAAATCACTTATAAAAGCCTTGAGGTGGGTAAAAACACCAACATTCTTATTAGTTAATATGTCTACGTTATTTTCGTCGTCCCCTGATTCATTTGAACAAGCTGACGATGGTAAGTTACAATATCACTTGATGGCATGTGACCAAGTGCAGTGCTTAAACGCCGCCAGGTCATTGCTAACAGCAGAAACTCATAGCACTTTCTAAAATATGAAACTAAATTACACAGGATTTTGTAAACAGAGAATAAGCGCAGGGAAAGAGAATGGATAATAGAAAAGAAGACAAAAACTGAAGGAAATTTAATCAGTTAGATCCAGATTTGAAAAATAAAATGAAGGAATACAGTGTTATACAATAGGGGGAATGCACGTAAATTTGTGGAAATCTACTCTTGTTAAGAGAGACTGAGAATTTAGCAATGATCTCTTGGGATTTTAGCGTATTAGAGAGACATACACAGAACAAAGAAAGCACAATATCTTTGTCATAGTCGTAAATAAGGAGCAACAAACAGTAACGCGTGAGAGCTTCGGTGATAAACAACACTGTGGGGTTGTCGCAATGACAAGAAAAATTAGAATATTCTCTGCATGTTGATGTTGCTAGAAGGGAAATGGGTGGTTTCATTTCCCTAAGTTTATGTTTTGTTATTGTTGCTATGGATTATTAAAGCTGTTTCACAATCTTAATATACCGTGGTTTGTCGTCTTGTGAGCCTCCACTGACGATAAAATCCGGGTGGGGGGGGGGGGGGGGGGGGTTGGGAGGGGGGTCTGGTTGTTTGTCCAGTCCTGGACTTTTGGCCTTTTTCCAAGAACTTGAGTTTTGTGTGCACATCTATTTATCATATCTGGCTTACGTTTAGCAGACTGTTGGTTCCTAACCTCTCATGTTTGTTGTTTGTTTGTTTTAGTATCCAGAAGCCATGAGTTGTTAACCCTTAGGCTAGGTATTATGGATATCGCAACCTTTCAGCCTTGATTCCATTGTAAATACCGTAAATCTGGGAGAAATGTGGCGTTTCTGCCTACCACCGGGAGTGAACCCGGACCACAAGGAGTTCGTCACCCGGTTACCGTGCAATCCGGTTTAGCCAACTCCGCTAGAGAGCCGGGCAACCTCTCAGGTAGATGCGCTTAGACTGAAACAAGAAAAAAAAAAAAAAAACAACGCCATAATTCGTCGCTTTTTTTTTACGCCATCCGTTTTATGGAGGCAGTATGTATATTCTTAAGCGCTGCCACACCCCCCCCCCCCCCTTTCCCCACCCAAAGCAATCCTCAGAACCCACAAAGGGGGTCATTTTAGACGACTTGATTTGTTTGTGGCCTCTTCAATATGCTTTCAGCCACGATATAGCGTCGTACGGTTTGAAAAGCAATACAGATTTACATAATGTACGTTACAACAGGTATAGAGCGAGTGGAAGACCTCGGAAAACATGGAGTGATGGCATTAAGAACAGCCTTACAGAAATGAACATCAGTCCTAATAGTGCTCTTGACAGAGCTCATCAACGTCAATTACATCTCCCCACGACACTTCGATGAGGTACAAGGTGGAAGAGAAGAAGAAGAAAGAAGTGAAAGAGGAAGAAGTGCCTTCTAACTTTGGCACTCCCCCGCACATTATTTTTGTATTTAATTAACACACAGATTAACATACACACACTCTTTGCATCTCTCTGTCTCTCTGTCTCTGTCTCTGTCTCTCTCTCTCTCTCTCTGTCAGACACACACACACACACATCTCTCTCACTTTCGCTCACACACAAACATGCAAACACATAAACTTACACAAAACCCCTTATTATAATCTGGACAGTGTGACCATTTTTTTACTCACCTTAAATTCTTTCTCCACTTCTGCAAGCTTCATCATCTCCTGCCTGAGCTCAAACGTCGTCATGATTGGGTCCGGGCTGGACAAGGCCATGTAGGCAGGACTGGCTAGAGCCCGGTACGCGTTCAACCGCGACCGAGACCTTTTTAAAGAGTCATAGTTCTGCTTCGTTACACAATCTTGGCACTTGCAGGAGATGGGGTGTGGTTTTTCGATGGTATGGTTTCTGGACAAGAACATCTGGATAATCTCATGATTGTTGTAATGAGCTGCAAGTATCAGAGGCGTAATATCCGGTGGAAACTGACTTTTCTCCTCAAGTCTGAAAAAGGCGTCTCCACCACCCATACGTCTTAATTTGTCTTCTCCAGCCATGAAGTTCGGGTGTTCGATGATGATTTTGACAATTTTGGTGGCGCCCTTGGAGATTGCGTGCAACAATGCTTCCTCGATGCAGTTGAAGCTGAGGTTGTCCAAAAGAATCTCTATGACGTCCAGCTTTTCTGAGTCTATGGCGAGGTGTAGGGCGTTCCTGCCCATGTAATCTACGCAGTTAACATTGAGGGAGCTTTCTGCTGAGTCCTCAAGGGACTGACGTACGATGCCCACATCGCCCAGGTAGGCAGCGTTGAGGAACACTCGCTCTTCATCAGTGAGCTGCATGGGGGTGGATCAGGGTAAATGAGAGGGGAAAAAATAATTAGTTTGATTATCTTGACAATAAGTCAATAAATTTGAACAAATGCAATCATTTAAACAGACCAATACAGGAAGTCAGAATGGAAGTATAAAAGTAGAGTATGTTGTACCGTAGGCAAATTATACTTTCATTAGCTTGTATCACATGTACAGATAAACCGCGCCGCAGGGAAAGTAGGGTAGCCTATGTTGTACAATAGACAAATTATAACTGTATTAGCTTGTATCACGTGGGCAGATGAAACAAGCCTCGTGAAAGTAGGGTATGCTTTACCATATGTTATCAGTTTGCACAAAAATATCAGTCTTCAAGAAAGCCGTAGAAAATCTTCAAGGTAACGTCAACGGAAGAATAATAAACAGCTTTAGACACGTTGACGATTTCATGATGCTAGCTCTGTCTGTAAGCAGCAGATATTGGGGGATATTGGGGTAAATAAATATTAGACATGAAGCAGCGGTAGCGCATGGCCATACGCTCACCTGTCGACCCGAAAGTCTTGGGTTCTCATCCGCTCGCACTCTGAAAGTCGTGGGTTCGTTTTACGGCGGCGCCGTTCCATTCCCAAGTGCAGTTTTTTCGGAGATCCCTATAGATCGTCACAGGAGCTACGGATGTATTGCTCTGTGCGACGCTTTCGGCAGGCAGCTAGCTTTCTATCGAGAGAGACTGAGTCATATTGGACAAAACCATTACAGTGAAGTCGATCCGCTCACCTTTACCTTCACCACTGAGTTTCTTCTCTATAATTTGTCTTGGATCTGAGGTCGACCCAGCCTTAAATGGGTACCATTAGGACGAAATGAGATGCCGGTAACCAGAGAGTGTCTACAAAGAAATGCCAGTACTCACCAGAAAGTGTCTGTTACAGTAGCGCGGAACAAAACAAAATGATACTTTAAAAAGGTATCCTGACTGCAGAACGTTGCATACCGCCAGAAAACAAAAGAGCTCTGGTAGGGGAAGTGTCCTCAAAGTAAAAATGGCCGGTGTGATATTGATCCCGTCACACATAAAGTGCCGATCGTATGTAAAAATATGACTAGCATCATCTTCCCGATCTGCCTCTAGCGTAGAAAATGGTCGTTTATATAATTTTACACTTGGTCGGCGGAGAGTGTACCTATAAACACATGGTATCACCAAGTGGAAAGAAAAGGCCAAATAGAGAGGCCAATGGAGGCGGGTGATATCTATATCAATAAGCCTTAAGTGCTCGGAGTGCTGAAGAAGAAGGTGAAGAATGTGGGCTGGTTGATAATATAGAAAAATGTATATGTATGTATAAGAAGCAAACGCACAAGATGTGCGAACAGTCAAAATGAACAAATACCCAATAAGGTCAGGGCTTGTGGGAGCTCTGGCCACTTGAGGCTCTTTATCCCCCACCCCTTAAAGAAGCCTATAGGTGCTGTCAGCCAGTCAGTAGCATGTCCTTTGCAGAACTTTGCTCCCATAACAACCTTCCGGCACACTTCTCGATCACAAGCAAGATGTCCCGCGTCCGATACACCCATCTGGAGATCATCCACCACACCCTGCACTCATCTTCTCTTTGGCTTTCCTCTTCCTCTATTCCTAGGCATATACCCCTCTATTATTGTTCTCTCTAAACTTCTCAAGACTTCTCAAGTGACCAAAATATTCAGATCATTATAGGCTCTTAGGGCACCCATGTCGGCTCTGTGGCTAAGTCGATGCGAACGCTTCGTAATGCCGGGATGCCGGATTAGATCCCAGCTGTGGGCCATGCGCCTTGCGTTGGTTTCGACAGTGGTATCAAGAAAGCCGACCGTCCAGTTATCAATGGCAAACTACTGGATGTAAATTTGCCTAGAAAAATCAGACAACAGCCAGGGGCTGTTGTGGTTGGTTCTGCAACGTCCTGTAAAGGATACGCAACTATCCCATATAATAGAAATGGAAGGTCAGCATTGCAGTAAAACAATTACAACGGTAGAATGGCTGCTGAGGTTGAAATCCACAATTAACAAATCAAACAAGACATCGCAATGATAAGCATACTAATTTCTTGTACTTTAACAGATTTTAGAACAGCGCAACCCATTGTAATTTTCTTTTTGAAACAATATTGTATTAAAGAAAGTAATGAATTTGAATTCTTGGTCGACTATTCTGTTCTTTCCAGGGTAATATAAAAAGGGTCATGTTTTTACACATTCCTACTTAATCTAGTAATCTCCTTGTGGGATGTTATTTTTCGTTATTTCGAAGGCCCACCCTGGCTCTTGCCAAGGGCCGCAATATAGCCCGACCATAAATATGGTCTAATGGCTAAACGCGGTTTCCGGGACCTCTTCAAGGGTGATCCTCATCCACATGGTGGCACTTTGTGTCATCGGGTGTTTATCGCTTATGTGATGTCCTAGTGGGGTAAAATCTACTACTACTATTACTACTATACTACTACTACTACTACTACTACTACTACTACTACTACTATACTACTACTACTACTACTACTACACATTCAGACACAAAGGCAGCTAGGGTTAACCGCTTGTTTTTGTATATTAATCATCACATAATGTTTCAGGGTCCCATTGGGCAGAGAGGGGGGGGGGGTGTGGGGGCGAGGAGCAAAGACCCCCCTGCCCCCTTACAAGCATGTGGTAAAGCGTGATTAATTAGGGCTATCTCTTTCAAAGTTGAGAGCATCTGCCTAAGACGTGAGGAATCAATAGTCTGTATAAAAGTAGTCCAAATGTAAAAACTGGATCTTCAAACAAAACTCAAATTATGGAACAAGATCAAACTTTAGAAGTGGACGAATACCCAGAACCTTTCACCGGGGTTTACAGCTGGTGAGCGCTAAGCAGAAGAAGAAGATGAGGACAAATACGAAGAGACGATAACGAAGACGAAACTGAAGAAGATAACAAACACACACACACACACACCCACACACATTTTAAAGCACAGGTTACTGTAAAAGATCTGTGGAAAAACAAAAAGTATTTAGAAGAGAATATCACGGCAGCAGTGTAAACACGCAGTGGATTGATTAAGTACTGTATGTTTTAATATCTATTTTATTCCTTCTTGCCGTCTATCAGCGGGAATCAATACCTTTAACACTATCAATCTTTTTAGATATTCTGTTTAGTGTTTCGTTTGGCACATGTTTGGTACACACTCTTGTATCATGTCTGGACTTCTTTCTCACTTTACCGTTGTATTCAATACACAAAAAAATGGCACAGCTGGATTGTATCTACTTTACCTTCTAAACTGTTGACGCCTTACGTTGTTTGTTGTAGTCTAGATAAAGCGGCACACCTAGCCTTGAGCCCATCCATTTGTTGCTGTTTATGTCTGTCGTCCACAGCCAATTTCACGCCCACACTAACGGTTCACAAGTGTCATGACGTTATCAAACCCACCCCAACATATTCGACTATTCGTGACGTTAACTTCCCTAGCGGGCAGGCCACATTTCAAATATAGACCCGTCCGGTGGGTATATAGTCCATCATATCTATTCAGTAGTGCCATAGCTTTAGTTGCCCTACTCCTGAAATAGGTTGGGTGTATATTGGCCACGGGATACCCTTTAGACCAATACAAGCCGACACCTCAACATTGTTCTGTTTCAGAGTGCTGTTGGTTCTTAAGGAGAAATCCGTAAAACAGGCAGGCGACACAAGCGGTATGTGACAAGTACTGATATGCTTCGATCATATGTAAATTAGACTGAGTTACATGGGTGAAAACACCGTTTCCTTCGCCAATGTTGGACCCAATTTTTCACTACTTTTAAAGCCCAACCCCGACTGTAGTCGTGGGCCCTGATATAATCTAACGGTTGAACGGAGTTTCTAGGACTTGTGCCCGTGTATCTCCATCCGAATAGTGGCACTATGTGTCACCGTGTACAGGTCGCATGTTGTATCGTCCTGATGGGGTTCAACGACACACAGCACATACACACGCACACACTCGCGCGCACACACACACTCGCACGCACGCACACACACACACACACACAGACACACCCACAGAGAAAGATGACAGAATGAATTCTCTTCTTAAGTAAAAACAATGCACCCGGAAAACTGAATGCTACTGCAAAGTAGATCAGGACCTTAGCCTTGGCTGGCAACTGGTTCAAGCAGACAGCTTCAAGAGGTGAATAGGCAAAATTCTGATATGGCAGCATACTCCAACCCCCCCCCCCCCCCCCCCCAACGTACTGGTTACTTTTCTTCTTTGTGGCAAACAGAGCAGGTGGAGAGAGGGATCATCCTTCATGCTTAGAAAGAGAGGAACTTAACTGAACTTAGTATTATAGTCTGTAATTCGCATGCCTTCCCTATATCACAGTATAATACTTTCGTCTTGAAAGAGGTAACGGTGCGAACACAGTCATTAGAACAATTAAATCGTGGGTTCAAGACCTTAAAAAAGGGAGGACATAATTCGTCAATGTATGCTTCAGAGTCAGAAAATGTTCCAGAAATGCAGATGAATATGCCGTCATCTGCAAAAGACGTTGTATAAGGTCCATCGGTAAAATGGAGTTACGTCTGGCGAACACATTCAAGCATCATTTTTGTGTGCAGAATGATGACCTGGAAAAAATGAAAGGCATTCCACAAGAGAAACGCTGCTCACCAGGCTGCACCAAGCAATAAAGTCAGTAGCTCTGGTAGCGAAACTGTAGATTACCTACCAAACGTAGATACTGCATTAGCAAACTGCTGTTGGAAGCAAAAATAACTTCGAAGCCTAACAATCTGCCATGCTTTATCCGCCAACACTGGCACAGGAACGGAGCAAGTATGGGGAAACCCAAGTTTAGTGAAGTTGAAACCTCGACTGAGACTAACACTAAGACTAAGATTAAGATTGGATTAAGACTAAGACCTTTGAAACCTCGACTGAGACTAAGACTAAGATTAAGATTGGATTAAGACTAAGACTAAGACCTAAATCAAATGTCTACCCATTCTCTTAATCTAGTCGAGGGTGTTTACGACAAAAAAGTGACGACCAACTTTTTTTAAAATTTTTATTTTGAAGTAACTTAGTTCATGAGTTTCGGGGTAGTTGGCGCCCTTTAGATGTTTCTCCAGGTCATGCAGTGTGTTAGTAAACGAGCAGGCAGATAGATTGGCCGGTTCTATACCACTTGGTGGTGAACTGATGTATAAAAATCTACATGTTTTTACGGCCCTTTGGAGCAAGTGAACAGTGCGGAAAAACAAATGGATCATTATGGTCCGAGGACAATGACGCTGCGAGTAGTTATCAGGAGTGTTTAGCACAGTTTTATCTGAAGATTTGTCTCGTTACTTTTCTTACTCAGAATTGTTCACCCTCATCTCACCTGTACACCTCACTGCGTCACTTCCTGTCAATGACCTGACTCTGTGGCTACATTTTTGTTTTTAAGCATGGACGTCTTCACGTTAAAAGACATATTTTTTTCTATTCCTTTACATATTTATCGTTGTTTGAGTCTTTTGCATGCTGATCTAGTCGCAACGATTCAATGGCCCAAAAGGATTTACGTTATATCATACCATTAGAAAAGCCACTTATATCAATTTCACAAAAACAAATTTTAAAAAAAAAAAAGTATACTATTGTGAACTAACAATTATTTTAACATTTACCTTTGCGAATGTTCCTCCCCATAACAAACTGAAATCCATAGCCGTAATATGGCCCGTTGAGAAAAGAATTATAGTAGGTGACATCATTTTCGTCGTATCCTTCATAAATGTCATCAAAGTCACCAAATGAGCCTATTCGGAACATCGCTTTTGATTCATGCATTTTTACTCAGGGATATGAATGTAATCCACAGATAGAATTATCTTTCGCTGTCACAGACTGACACAGGAATCTAATCTTTTTCCGAATGTAACTTCCATGAATGTATACATAATCACAAAATAATGCTAAACCACACTTTAATCTTGCCTACTGTCTAACTGTATATTTCAGGAGTCGCCTTGTCAGAGCGGCTAGACACTCGCCTTCGGATCGAAAGGCCGTGGGTTCGCTCCCTGGCGGAGCCGGACTGATTTCAAAAATGAACTCCCACGTCGACCCAGCCTTTAGTGGGTACTGGGTGCAGTCCCTGGCAGTCCCTGCAGTCTGCTGACCAAATCACTCATCTTGTCCTGATTGGTCTAAAAAATATAGGTCTAGCCCTATCTGCCATATACACCTAAAGACGTGGAAAAGGATCCTTTTCTTTACTTTACTAACTAATTCTAAGGGTCGACTCATGGGATGGGTATAAAATGCGTTGGGCAGGAATTGGCCTAAGAAAAAATTGTAGGCTACAAATCTGGAGGTCGGCTTGTACGCTTGCTCAGTTTATACGCAATGTCAATGTCGTGTCCTTGGTTGTACAATCTGCATCTAGATCGTCTTGATATGGCAGACACTTTTCGACAAAAATAAAATGAAATGACAATTTTGACATGGAATTGTTTAGAAGATGGCCGCTAGTGTAAACATTTCACCTGAACATTACCGATTAGGCTACCACCGAATGTGCCAGATTAGGTAAACCTGAAATAATTTCAAACGAACAGCAGCATGTAACAATTTTGATACTTTATCTAACGCTATGTACATTGTCTCTTTTTTAGTAATACATTTTCATTGCTATTACGGAGGCATTTGACTTGGTTAGTTGTGAAGTTTTGTTCAACGTGCTCAACAGGATTTGGTGCCCGCCTACTATACAGAGCACTGTTCAGTCCTGTCACATAGGTATAAAAGGGACAATCAAATTTGATGGTGTAATCGACAGCCAAAATTTGAAGTCAAACGAGGTCGACACCGTTACCCCAAACACTAATACCAGATACGACACAACCAAGGCCAAATTACCGAAACCCTATGTAGGAGCAGTACTTTACAACAAGGATACGAGAAAATCACCAAATAATACCAGACCTCAGCAGTATAGCCATCAGTACCTGCCCAAGTCAATCGACCGCCGGTCCTTATTAGGATAGGCAATCTACTTTCCCCGGAAACAACAAACAGCCAAGGAAAACCACAATAAATCGATCCAACATCCAATCATCTTGAGCGCAGCACAGGGCCAGCCAGATTACAAAAACAACAGCAAGAGCGGAAACCACAACAAACAGAAAGTGACAATATTGAACACAATCCAGAATCAAATAAGATCGCGACCAGAAAACGTCACCACAAATATAGCTGAAAGGAAAGTGAGCAGAAATGTGAACGGACCTAGCTGAAAGTGGTCAAAGAAAGAGAATTTGAATTTGAATTTGATGGTGTAACATCGGAGGAAGCAGGGGTGTATAAAACAGCTTTCACATACAGCGACTAAGAATTCTCACTAAATTTCAGTCCTATTTAGGATGAAATTTTTTGTTATTTGAAGCCCTGCTCCGGCTCTTGTCAGGGGCCGCAATATAGCCAGGCCATAAATATGGCCTAAAGGCTGAACGCGATTTCTGGGACATCTCCATTGTGATCCTCATCCGCATGGTGGCACTTTGTGTCATCGGGTGTTTATCGCTTGTGGGATGTCCTGGTGGGGTAGAAAGTCAGTCCGTCAGTTAGCGACTAAGAAGAATACCTGATATTAATTGGTAAGACAAGATAAAAGCGTTGAAGTATTAGAAAGCGCAGGCATTCCAGCAGTTTGCTCAATGCCCAGTCTACGAAGATTCATGTGGCTTGATTCCTAGGTATATCCTTTATAGTGAATAACCGATGGGGATAGGTAGAAGATGTCGAGGCCAGCCTCCACTGAAGATATAAAGATGTGTGCAAGCGGGACAAGAATGATACAGGTAAGAGGTTGGTTCGTGAAAAGAAAATGCCAAGGACCGTGTTGCACGCAAATCAAGAGGGGAATGACAGTAAAATAAAAGGTGACTGTAGAGGGCATAAGAGCTGAAGGTCTGAGAAGAAGCACACAATAAATGCATATGATGACAAAAACGATCCTGAGATCCCATACTCTAATTGTAGAAGTCTTTTTTCTTAACGCGGGCGTGTTTTACTAGTCACACTCGCCAACACTGTGAGCTGTGTCTCCCATGCCTCCTCATGGCACAGTATAACACTGTCATATAGAAAGACGGAAAGATGCCAACGAGCAATATATTTTGATTGCGGTTCGACAGTGCTCTTGTCAACCTTCACCCGTGGAGAGGTCAGAGAAATTGCATCCCACGAGGGACGACTAATTTTATTAAAAAGGTTAGTTGCGTATCCTTTTCAGGACGTTGCAGAACCAACCCCAGCAGCCCCTGGCTTTAGTGTGGTTTCTCTATGCAAATTTACCTCCTGTATTTTGCCATTGCCTCTGGACGGTCGGCACCCCTGATACCACTGTCGAAACCAACGCAAAGCGCATGGCCCGCAGCTGGAATCGAACCAGGCACCCCGGCATTACGAATAGAGACAGTTTCATTAAAGGCTTCATTCTGTGTTGGATATTTTTTTAAAACTAAGCGGCATCCGTGGCTTAGGAGTTGCGAGTCCGATTCGTAATCCAGCGTACCGCGATCGAAACCCACTGCTGGCTGCGTGAATTGTTATCATGGTACGGGGCGTCGCAGGTCGACCCATGCTAAAATGGTTACCGGAATGGCTTTCCTGGGGAAGTAAAGACAACCGGCGTAATGCTGACCACATTACCCATCCAGTGCCGATTGCTCTGTAAAAATATGGGTGCTCTTCCCATATATCCGATGCACCTAAGGCGTGAAAGGGGATCTTTACTTTATTACTTTTTAACTTTTAACTGACTACGTTTCAATATCGACCCATCCTAAAACAGGTACTAGAGTATGCAAGAAAAGTAGACCACCTCATTGGATATATATATATATATATATATATATATATATATATATATATATATATATATACACACAGTTAGCAGTCTTTTTTTACATGCTTAGGAGGACGTTGGGCATTCTCTCCCCCTCCACACGGGGGTCATAAAACCCACAAGGGGAATTAATATTTTTAATTAGTAACATACTAAATCTTCTAACTTTTGTACTGCGAAAACCAGGGTGCCACACATAACCAATAATATTAAGTTCACTGTTACACCCATTATAAACTCAAAATTCGCAATCTCCGAAACATATCTTGTTATGTGACTGGAACAATCTAACACGGCAGCTTACAGAAGCGACACAGTCTCTCACAACACAAAACTCCCCATGAAAAACAAACAGTTTGAGTCACAAAGATAACTCTGTATCTGTGGTAACAGAAAACTGCTGAAAATCAGATAACACTGTATCTGTATTAACAGAGCATCACTGAAAATGAGATAACATTGTCTCTGTGGTAACAGAGCATCACTGAAAATGAGATAAAACTGTATCTGTGGTAACAGAACGTCACTGAAAATGAGATAACACTTTATCTGTGGTAACAGAACATCACTGAAAATGAGATAACACTTTATCTGGGGTAACAGAGCATCACTGAAAATGAGATAACACTGTCTCTGTGGTAACAGAACATCACTGAAAATGAGATAACACTTTATCTGTGGTAACATAACATTACTGAAAACATGTAAATTTTCTCATCTTTTAAAAAGTAAAGTAAGTAAAGGACCACTTCCCCGCCATGTAGGCGTATTTGGTATATAGAGCTACACCTATATTTTAAAGACCAACAGCATACGATAGGTAATGTGGTCAGCATCACGCCGGCCGCCGTTACTTCTCATGACTGCACCTGGTGCCCACTCAAGGCTGGGTCGACCTGGGAGACAAGGTTATTTTAAAAAAAAAATAGTTCGGCTCCGCTACGAAGCGAGCCCACGACCTTCCGATCCTCAGGCCAGCGTCTAGCCGCTACGCCACGGTGACTCCTCGTCTTTTAAAATCCTTCAAGATATTCTTCTTCTTTTGTCAAAATCTGCTTGTGCCGCTAGGCGTCGCAGTCTATCAGATGATCGGCAACCGAGCCAGGGCGCGCTCAGTCGCTTCATATGCCGTGATGTTATGAAGTCTCAAGTTGTCCGTGACTCCTTCAATCCATTTTCTTCTTGGTCTTCCCCTGCCTCTTGTTGTTTCGATTTTCATGTTGTATGCTCTTGATGCTGGCATCGTTGGTTCCATTCTCATTAGGTGACCAAACCATTTCATTCTTTGCTTCTCAATAAATTTAACGATGGGTATGGTTCCAATAGTTCTTGTAATCACATCGTTTCTCACTCGATCTCTTCTGGTTTTATTCGCAGCCATTCTCAAACATCTCATTGCACAGGTGGTTAGTCTTCTCTCATGTTCTTTTGTTAATGTCCAAGTCTGACATTGATAACCTAATGTCGGTATAAAGATTGTATTTATAATTTGTCTTTTTATCTCAGCTGGGACAGCAGGGTGTTTTAAAATTGGGTCAAGCTGGTATGCGACATTGTTGGCTTGTTGGATTCTTGCTTCAATCTCTCTGTCTATTTTACCATTGGATGTAAAGATACTTCCCAGGTATTTAAATTCTTGCACTTGTTTTAGGCTGTGATCTAGAATCTTTATGTCGATGGTCTGTTGCTCTCTACTTATGCTCATGACTTCTGTCTTTTCAGTACTGATCTTCATATGATGCTTGAGGCAACTGTCGTGTAGTAGGTTCATGTGGTCTTGCAGCTGTTTACTATCACTGTGAAATATGCATTGATCGTCGGCAAAGAGCAGCTCATTGAAGTCCTCCTGTTTATCGACATCTGTTGGTGTTATGTCTATTTTATTAATATTGTCCATAAATATTATGAAAAGTAAAGGTGATAATACACAACCTTGTCTTACTCCTGATGTTACTGGGAACCAGTCTGTGATGCCAGCTCTTCAAGATATTACGTTGTTCAATATAGCCTGCATTAGGTAGGACCAAGAATACTAGAAACTAGAGTGCATGTATGAGACACTGACTATACACGTAAATACCTCATACCATCATAGGGTGGCATATTCGCACTTTAATGTTGAACCGTATATTTAAAATTAAAAAAAAAGAGACAGACATATATTATGCCATGCCGATTTCAAATTAGTTCTCGTAAAGTTACTATTGTTACGGAACAATTTAGTGTAGCGAACGCCGATCACGTAATCCTTGTCTGGAGAATGTTCTATGAGATCTGTAACAATATCACGTACTATCAATTTGAGGGTGATTGAACAGCAATTGGAAACGGGCCCAGTTAACATAGATACTCATACATTGCGGAAGAAAATTAGGATCTAAATCCATACTACTGTAAAACGCTTTACAGACAACATTCATTTAATAGTTAGTCGTCGCACTTACAATAGATATCTTGTTTTATGTGCAGCCTTTTAGCCAATATCTAGTTAAGATAGTACATTTACCCGCGGCAGAGATATGGTTTCTGAGACGAATGGAAAAGGTATACATGTAATGGAAGGACAGGGTGAAAAGCAAACCAAAGCAGTCCTTATCGAGACAGATGTAAGTCGTAAACTAGTTTGAACGATTAAACGTAAACAGCCAATGTTTTTGGACATTTTATGAGAAGATATGGACTCGAAAACTTGGTAACATCTGGCAAGACTGACACAAAGAGAGCAATAGGAAAGTGAAGAAATAAATACCTGGATGGCATGGTCAAATGGATGGCGCGATACAAAAACATTGAACTGATCCGGGATTCTGGTGATCGGGTGAGATAGCGATATACGATAGCCTAGGCTTATCAACACAGCGCATGATAATGATAAATAAATAGTTGTATTTGACAAATAAAAAAATACCGGTACACACTGTAACATGTGCTTGTATTGGCAAAGATTGTATTTTGGCAGTTGTACAGTAAATAAAGGACAGTTATAAAATACTCAGCTCGGCTCCGCTAGGCGGTTAAGTATGGGAGTACGAGAGTAAGCTAACTAGATCTGATTATGTAAGACATACACAGAATCTATTTCTCAGTGATTCTACTTTGCTTCGTTGAATGGAATAATAATTTCTTTCAATGAGGCTTGAATACGAAAATTATATGTCTCTAGATGTCTAACCCGGGACGTCAATGAAATGTGCAGAAATATTTGAAGGACATTCTAGCAAATTCATTGATTTCGCGGGTAAACGTTTTTCTTAAAGCTAATAGTTATATTTACATAAAACCAGCAACTTCATTAACAACTTATCATCATCATCATCACCGCTATCACCACTATCATCATCATGGAGAAGGGAGCTAGAGAGTAAAGTTAGAAATATGGGGATGACATGAGGGAGAGCTGTATGCAATGGCGAAAGGAAAGAACAACTTAACGTGTGTTGGCTGAGGTCCTGTGCCCCCTTTGGGAATAGAACGCAGAAGAAGATTAATCATGGTCTATCACCCTCTCCCCCACTCCCATCTTATGATATGCGATAATTTCAATATTATGGATCCAATCCAAACCAGCACCTTTGACCTCTTGCACCAAACTTTCTTTTAAATTTCTGTTAGACGTTCTCGTATTATCAGTTTCTTTCACAGTTCACACACAGCGGCTTTATTAAGTGTGCGTGTGCGTGTGTCTGTGTGTGTGTGTGTATATATATATATATATATATATATATATATATATATATATATATATATATATATATATATATATATATATATTTACACACAGACACACACACACACGCACACCTGATGAATATAATATATATATATATATATATATATATATATATATATATATATATATATATATATATATATATGTATATATATATGCACTCACAATTACATGCATTCCAAGGTGGGCATGTACACGTGTGTACATATATGTAATTGTACCCGTATGTATATGTTTATATATACATATATATAAAAAGGTGAATTCTCTGGGAAATCCCAGTGAGTACCTGATTGGGGTGCTCAAGGTCAAAGGGCCAGTGAAACAAGACGAAAATGAGGAAATCATGTCTCGAGTATCCCGTATTGGGTGAATAGGGATACGAGGAAAGCGTGAGACTTGAACGGAAGGTTTGAACCGAGGGACGAGGGGAATTCAGTTGAAGTTTGGACCTGGAAGTGAAACAGCTGAGAAGAATGTGGACTGTCTGACCATGTGTACTTGTTCAAGATGCGGAATGAATGTCTACTGACTGCAAGCTTTGGCTATGTACAGGTACCAGGAACAGGATGTTAGCCTGATCCAGATGTATTTTCCGAAAGGTAGCCGCAGAGAGAATCCAAGTGTGAGATAGTGGGAACGGTTGTTATAAATAAGCCACGTGTAGCAGCCGCGAGAACACAGAAGAGCGACTAGACAGTGCAGCTGTTGGAACAGCCAATAAAGATCAATAACTGCCGAGGGGCGTGTTTGTCGTCTGGTGTGTTCGTAGTAACTTTATATAACTAAGAACGTCAGTACAGCAATGTGATGAGTTTAGTCAGACCCTAGACAGAGCCACATTGCTTTATAGATAGTGCAATGCATCCCCCTCGTCAGCAACCGTCACTAGGTACCAGAGCACCTGTCCAAGCCGCTGGTTTTGGTGCAGTTAACACTTCTTAACCAACAGACTCGACACAAAGAAAGGAGACCACAACTATAGCCGATAGTGCTCGCAGTAGGTTAAGCGTCGTCGATTTTTGTTTTAATACATTTGCGGACGGACAGCCCTGCACTCGCATCAGCAACATTCCAAAAGCACTTTACTTCAATGGCACGGGAGTTCCTAAATATCACTAGAGCTCAATAGTGCATGAGTGCTGATAATGGTGCACATCACCCTTCCCTCCCTCTTCTTTCCCGGGCAACCCTCAAGAGGTATTTCAGTACTCATCCAAGCCACTCATTTTGGTGCATCGGCGACCGGGTCGTCCATTCCCTTGGCGGTAGACGTCTTCGTCGTCGGTCTGGACAGTATCTAGGTTCGTCTCCTTTGATTGCAGTAGACTGAACATGTTTTTTCCCCCATAACTGGATGGAAGGATGGATTGAAATGTAGTTTTCGTGATGCTCTGCTGGCATCTTCTTATGATGAGCCCTATATAAGATTTCTCTAATTCCTGTAACTTTCTGAAATTCATCATATTTTATGTTTATCAGTTACTTTAACTTTGTTTTCTAATGCAGTCAACAATCGTTTGATGTCTTTATTGATTCTCAAACTTCAACAGGCGTTTTGATTTTTAAATCTAAAATAATATAGATGTGAAAATACTTATCTTGGTTATAAAACTATAATATTTAGAGTTCACATATTCATACTTTTCAAAACTGACATTGCCTTGCATTTCTTACCATATTTTCTTCTCTCAAAATTCCTACATTAACACATAAACTGACATGTTAACTATATTGTAGAATTTACTTTATATGTTATTGATGTTTTTAATATATTTGTCGTCCCATGAATTATTTATGCTATATTTGCTAAATCTTATGTTTGCGCGTATGTGTGCGCGTGTGTGTGTGTGCATGATATCTTTACTTAGCATAAAAATGTATTATTGGAAATACTGAGATCCTTCAACTGTGCGTTCTTCACCAAGTCAATGGAGGTATTTCCTGCACAAAATGTATTCGTCGCGGATCAATGGAAACAAATACAGTGCTGTTTCACTCTAGATTCAACTGTAAACCAACCATGTACACCATAATCTGTTCGCACTGCACAGGCTGAAATTCATCGCTTGAACGTTAATTTTCATTCACAATGTGCTGTTCTATGTAAGCTATAAACGTTAACAGCTCACCTTCATGCTAGCAAGTATTCATTTTTCAAGCCTGGATATTTTAACAGGCTTTACCAAAAAGCTAATTTTTTTTTTGTGTTTTTTTGTTTACTTACTCTTTGATGTTCATTAATTGTATCATTGTCTCTGTGTGTTATATGCGCATGAAGGCTTTCTGGCCGCAATAATTCGTCACTGTGTTTTACTGAGAGGCTGAAAAGTTCGGCTTCTTCTTTTCTCCCTAGAAGAGTTCTGATTCTGCCTCTATTTTTCTTTCTTTCTATTCTGAATCTGTATCTTCCAACACAGTTATACCCTAGCCACTATAGCGTTTAACACGACTAAAATTCCTCCGCATTCGTGGCATTATGATGTTTATGGATCGGTTCTCCCTCGATGTTTCAGATCATGTTGGATGTCGATGTTTTACTTAGTCTTCGTTTATGGTTTTCTACGAATATTTCCGTATAAATACCGTTCATGCGAAAAGATAGTTATTTCAACTTCCAGTCTGGTCACTTCTTAGGCTAAAATGTGGTTCCTTCCCATATTCTCCTAAAGTATGATATCCTTTGTTAAAGATGGGTTAAACCACCACAACTAATAATATATGCAGACGTGATAATCCTCACAAGTATTATTATGAACATAAGGAAATAAATCATAACAATAAATAAAGAACTAAATCTTCCTAATAAACATAAGAAATCTTCACAAACTGGAGGATTTAAATCATGAGAAGTAACACTTAGCAGGAAAAACTAAATCCTTATTATACAAAAGCATAGGAAGGTATTTTAAGTTAGTTGTACACTTACAAAAAACTAAATCCTTATTGTACAAAGGCATAGATAGGTATTATAAGTTGGTTGTACACTTACAAAAATCTAAATCCTTATTGTACAAAGGCATACATAGGTATTATAAGTTAGTTGTACACTTACACAAATCTTAATCCTTATAGTACAAAGGCATACATAGGTATTATAAGTTAGTTGTACACTTACAAAAATCTAAATCCTTATTGTACAAAGGCATAGATAGGTATTATAAGTTAGTTGTACACTTACAAAAAACTAAATCCTTATTATACAAAGGCATAGGAAGGTATTATAAGTTAGTTGTACACTTACAAAAAACTAAATCCTTATTATACAAAGGCATAAACTAAATTAAATACACTTTAATATACAAAGGCATAGATAGGTATTATAAGTTAGTTGTACACTTACAAAAATCTAAATCCTTATTGTACAAAGGCATACATAGGTATTATAAGTAAGTTGTGCACTTACAAAAAACTAAACCGTCACAAGTTAACATTATAAGCAGACTGAAGTGCGACTTCAGCCGTTACCATTTTAAGGAAAAAGGTACTAAATCCACAAATAGTACAATAAAAGCGAGGAACTAAATCTTCAGAAGGTAATATAATCAGCTGAATGAACTAAACCTTAAAGCATTAATAATATTACATGCAAACAGAGCTGAACCTTAGCAGATTAAGATTTTGAAATACACATAGGTAGCGTAATAACTGAATTCACTGAAGTAACATTATTCCAGTAGAAATCTAAATCCTCACAAGTAACAAAATAGATAAACTAAATCCTCATGCAGTTATCCTGACATGCTAATGAGAAGGGTGAAATAGAGGTTACAAACGTCTTCTCTGGTTGGAGCAAACCTGCTACAGTCTAGACCAGTGGTTCTCAACCTATAGGTCGCAACCCTTTTTGGGTAGAACGCCCCTTTTAAAGGGGTCGCCTACGACCATCGGGGGAAACAGTTTTTTCATTGAAGTTATGAAGTAGCACCGAAAATAATGTTATGGTTGGGGTCACCACAACATGAGGAATTTTATTGAAGAGACGGGGCATTAAGGAGGTTGAGAACCACTGGTCTAGCCTGTTCGGGGTCATCCATTCCCTCCAATAAAGTAAGACATTGACCTTGGCTCCCAGCGACCCAGCCACAAAATGGGTACCGTGTATTTATCTACAATGTAAAGGTCGTCAGTGGGTTGCCATCACCATCAGACACCCAGTGCCGATTTAGGTCTGGCACTATCTACCCGATGCGCCAAAGAGTCATTCATAAAATAAGATGTCCCTCGCCGACAAGATATTTAAGATCTTTTTTTGTTTGTTTGTTGTTTTTTGTTTGTTAATACATATATTATTTCAAATATAAAATTGCATGCTTTTTACACTTCAGCACACTATTTTTACTATAATCATTATTATTTTTATTATTACTATTATTTTGTGTGTTGTTATTGCTATTATTAGTATTCCTTTGAGGTTTATGCTCAATGAGTCTACTCACTGTTAAATATTGTTAAGTGGTAGATGCACCTTCCCTCCCTTTCCCCTCCCTGACACCCCACGTTTTCTTAGTGTTAGAAGCATTGGTTACAAACACAATAGTGTTCCGTCTGAAAGATCCCTTATTCTTTGGGGAGAAAATATGCCTTATAGTATGTGTAAACATAAGAAGTCGGCTCTGTGGCTAAGTCGATGCGAACGCTTCGTAATGCCGGGATGCCGGGTTCGATCCGAGCTGCGGGCCATGCGCCTAACGTTGGTTTCGACAGTGGTATCAAGAAAAGCCGAACGTCCAGAAAGCAATGACAAACTACTGGACGAAAATTTGCCTAGAAAAACCACAAAACAGCCAGGGGCTGTTGGAGTTGGTTCTGCAACGTCCTGATACGCAGCTAACCTATAAACAGAAGAAAGCCGATGTCTATTCTGATTAGTGTGTGTCTGTGTGTGCGTTCTTATGAAAACTACCTTTGATGACCGACTAAGTAACAGGTGCAGCTTTGAAAAAAAAAATTGCTAGTTGCCCCTTCTCCTCCTCTTCTGGGGCCCTCTGTTAAAGGGGTAAAGAATGCGGGGGGGGGGGGGGGGGGGGTTGTATAGATCCATTGCCTCTCTAACAAGCATGTACAAGGCGACTAAGTCGAAGTGCATCTGCCTTAGAGCAAGGAACCAACAGTCCGCATACAAGCAAGCTACTTCTGTAAAAACAAATTGGCACGCAAAATAGAGTCTGGAACAAAACCAAAGTCAAGAAGTAGACGAGCAGCCAGCACTTTTTAGCGGAGTTTGCAGCCAGTGAAGGCTAGGGAAAAAAAGTAAGAGACTAATTTAAGAATAGACATCATAGAACACCGGTTATTCTTATGGGTGCTCCGTCTCTCGCAGCAAAGTGTCTTTAGATAAAGACGCTGACTTTTCGAGCAGCTTATCAACACAACTTTGGGGCATAATTATTGGCAGGGTTGAATAATGTCGGACTCCCTGTCTAGGCATTTTTGATCTAGGCTAAAAATTAGGGAAAAGGAAATGAAGGGAGTAAGGGAAAGAGTGGGCTTACCACAACCCCTCCCCCTCCCCCAATCTTTTATTTAAAAAATGTCTAAAAATAGACTGGAAAAAAGCCGGGGTGGGGATGGGGTGATTTAGTTGGGTTAGAGAGGAGAGAGAGAGAGAGAGAGAGAGAGAGAGAGAGAGGGGGAGAGAGAGAGAGAGAGAGAGAGAGAGAGAGAGAGAGAGAGAGGAAATTATTATCACTGGAAAATGTATCAAGTTGTTGTTTCCATAAACCAAATAAAGAAGCTCTTCTTTTGTGTAACTGTTTATTGATGTCACTTATTTGAGATGTATAAGTATTTGCTATTTAGAACGTTATTTTTTTTTTTTTTTTACTATTACGTTATACAAAAAATTAGGTAGTCTGAGCAACACAAATGGTGTATAATGGGGCTAAGAGCCCTGCTCTCACCCCTCACTGACCAATCAGGTCTCCCAATCTTTATATCGGCGCCCTTGAACTTGACCTTAGGGTTAACCAACTCACACAAACTCGACACCTGGTATTTATCAAGAAGAAATATGGTGAGGCAAATGTGAGGTATATTCGATAGCATTCAATAGGCGCTGTGGTTACCTCGATGTCGCCATTACTTTCCATAGCATTTCCTGGTACCCCTTTAACTCTTCTAAGTCCGATAAGATTTTGAAGCAGCCAGCCTAACTTGAATACAGGAAAAACTACATTGAGTGTTTTATTTTCAAAGTGGCAACATATTGTAATGTAAAGTCGTTAAAATACATAGCCACATTTCTTTAGTATTGATAGCGAAATGTAAAATTTGCTATATCACACAAAAAGTGATTGACACTCGCAGAAAGAAGATGATTATACACGACGCGTTAATTTGGAGAGGAAACGACTCACCTGAACGAGAAACAGAACTAGCCAGCTTCCCAATAAAATTGGGAAACAAAGACGGAAACGTTGCAGCTATAAAGTCTTTATCAGAGGATAAAAAACAACAGCCGATGTGCTCAGTTTCCAAATAAAACACAATTACGATAGAGGAACAACCCATTTTGGCTAAGAAGCCTTGATCCGCGTACAAAATCATGGACAATAACACAACTACATTAAAGACAGCGAAGGTGGGACTAAAAAAAGTTTAGCGGGGTCTACATGGAACCAATGTCAATGCACCAAATCCCCATGCTGGGGTTAAGAGTTCTAACGCACGACCATTAACCCACAGGCAAGTGTGCTAGTTATTACACAACAGCTGCTCCCCTCGGCCAGCTGTACTTTGATTCACAATAAGAATAAACTCACAGGGAGCAAGTACAGCGGGGATCTACAGTCATCAGTAGAAATTATCCTCTTTCGACACACGTTTCGGCCCACGATTCCTAAACGTATTCGGAGGTGGGCCCACCTGAGTTCATGAAGCTCAGGGCTGCTTCCCCGCTGCACGGAATTACCGGATGGTGTTACACTTTCGGCCAGAGACAAGACGACTTTGTGGTTTCGAAGGAGGTACTGTGAGATAAGAAGCCGCCGCGACAGCGTAATTAGAACAGTCCGCATGCCTGGACGACCGAGCGACAAGCTTACTTTGGTTTACCGGACACATGTTGGACTTTTATTAGCAGTTGGCAGAGGAACACTGGCAGACAATTCGTACACGATGGACTTTCAAAGGGATGAGAAACTCTTTTCCGCTAGACACCCGGACCAGCTCACCGAGGCCCGTCCCCTACGTTGTTGCGCTGCGTCCAAAGCCAGCTCGAGGCCCTTTCGGCTGCCTCACCCAGTTTTTTAAGTGTTCGTTTCCGTTCATTACCGCGCAATCCTAATTCTTTCACCACATTGTAGAGCGAAGTGGAAACGAGGCCTCTCGCTCCCACTTCGACGGCAAATACCCGCACTGTGTAAGCCTCGTTTCTCCTCAAACCGGCTGCTAAATCACTGTACTTCTCGAGCTTGTACAAATGATTCTCCTCCATACGCGACTCAAACGGGACCGTCAACTCAATCAGGATGAGTTGCCGTTTTTGCGCAGAATGGAGAACGATGTCCGGTCGCAGGCCGGTTTTACGGATCAACTCGGGATACCGTTCATGGCCTGGCAGATCAACCGCCAGTAACCAGTCCCTCGCAGAGTCTAGCGCAGATGGAGCGAATGCGTTTTTGTTGACCTTACCAATTGGAACCTGCCCAGCCTTGAGGAAACGAATGGGGGCGATACTAGAACTGGCTCTGGCATTAGCCCTCATTCTAGCCTGGTCGACAACGGCTGATAACTCCTTTAGCACCTTGTTGTGGCGCCAGGTATAGCGGCCTTGACCTAGGGCTTTCCTGCACGCGGACAGGACGTGCTCAAGAGTTTGCTTTGATTTGCACAACGGACAAGTCGGATCGTTGGTCGCAGACCATTTAACCATGTTATCACCGGACGGTAATACATCGTACGCCGAACGAACGATAAAGCTCAGTCGCAGCGGGGTCATCCGCCAGATCTCACCCCATGTGAGTATTCTAGGCAATGCGCTCTCCAGGCTGACCCAATGGCCCTGCTGCGACTGTTGGGCTGCTTTCTGGACCCGAACCTCGTTTTCGTTGTCCCTCACCGTTTGTATCACCATGTCTCGGCGTTCTTTGGCTGAGGCCTTTGACCACCAATTGACTTTTCCGTGCCCTAGGCCTCGACGGTCGGTTTGTGTGTAACACATTATCTCTCTCAATTTTAGTGCGTTCTGGGCAGATTCAATCGCATCGAGGACCCTCCACTTCTGGCCAGTCTTTAGAGCGGGCTGGACAGCGATGACATTTGGGTCTGAAGACTCGCGCAAAAGCATGACGAGCCTTACTTTGCCGACTTTAAACTCTTCGGTTATCGACTTGAACGGAAGTACCAGCTTAGCCTGCTTACAATACAGAGCCACGTCGGTCAGACAAGGCGGTGCACCAATCCACTTTCTTAAGGCTGTGTTGATTTTCTTTTCCATGGTTTCCACTGCAGTCATCGTCACCTCGTAGACAAGCAGTGGCCATAGAAGCTTCGGAATCAACATGAATTGGAGACACCATACCTTGAATTTTCCGATCAGCCTGCATCGCTCGATCGCGAGCAGGCCTGTAGCCAGTGACTCATGTATTCGCCGGACTTCCGCTCTGTCAGATAACTTCGAATCGTAGACGCGACCGAGGCTCTTCACCGGTTCCTCCAGAACCGTAGGGATCTTGTTCCTTGCCACCGTAAAACTGGTCGCCGAAACCTTGCCCTTATGGATTGACAGACTCCTCGACTTCTGCGGTTTGAACTGCATACCGCTCCATTGGACCACCGCGTCCAATCTATTCAGGATCGTGCGGGCAGACTCCTCGCTGCCCGTTATAATAGTCGTGTCATCCATAAATGCGCGTAGTGGCGGCAACCAGTGATCCCCTATTTGAAGGCCCAGTCCGTAGCCGGCCGCCCCGTCTAACATGATCTGCATTGCCATGACAAACAGTATGGGTGAGATCGTACAGCCCATAGCTATCCCAATCTGCAACTCAGTCCACCTCGTGGTAAACGTCGAGGTAGAGAAGCGCAAAGCGAACTTAGAGAAATATTGCTCGACCATTTGACTGATCTGTGACGGTACGTGAAACATGCGAAGGGCTCGCCACAGTAGCCTATGGGGGACTGCCCCGTAGGCGTTGGCTAAGTCCAACCATATAACGTGCAAATCGGTTCTCTCATGCTTGGCTCTCTGGATAGCCTCCCAGATCATGGTCGCGTGTTCAAGGCACCCAGGAACGCCTGGAATACCACCCTTCTGAACACTCGTATCTATGTACTTGTTAGTCATCAGATACTGTGTGAGCCGGCGAGCCATGACTGAGAAGAATATCTTACCCTCGACATTCAACAGCGAGATGGGCCTGAATTGGGAAAGACTCTTCGAGTCCTGCTCTTTGGGAATGTAGACCCCATTTGCCTTTGACCACTCTGGACATATGTGATTGCGGATCCACGCTTGTCTCAACAAGACGTGAAGCATTTTTAGGATTTTCGGGCAACGCTTGTAAAAAACGTACGGAACACCGTTCGGACTTGGGGCAGACTTGCCGCTGGCCTTTTTCACAACGTCCTCAACCTCAGACCAAAGGGGAGGTACCATTTTAAATGGTACCTTCGGCACCGAAGGCTGTTTTAGACCGCTAAGGATCTCTGGATTGTCATCGAGAGGCTCTCTCCTCTTTTTATCAGAGTACATCTTACGTAGATGTAGCTCTAGTTCTTCCTGACTGACAACCAGAGTCCCAGACTTCGGTTGCTCGAATAGACCTCGGGCGAACTGATACGGGTCCCTAAAGAATTTCTCTCGCTCCCTTTTGGTTCTTCGTCTGTTGTTACAGAAACGCTCGGCTCGACAGAGGGCACTGTGTTTGTTCTTTAAATGCACCCACACTTCGTACAGCCCCTCCCGTTCGCTGCCCGTAGCGGCTTTGAACCGTTTTCTGAAGGCATTCTTGTCTGCCCGACACTTCAGAATGTCCCTCTGCCTCCTGCTAGTATTCTGCTTGGCACCCGGCTGTGCCTTTACTACTGTCCCGAACTCGCGGGAGCAGTGTTCATATATTACATCACCAAATTTAGTAAGCTTGTCGCCTAGCGACTTCTTGTTTAGAGTTTGTTTAATTACCTCACATAATGTAGCCTCCAACTTACACCACACCACCTTCTCGCTCGCAGGTGGAAACCTGATCTTGGAACGCACTTCTTCAGAAATCATCAAAGGTGCTCCTCCGCAGCTCCTCGGCCAGAGACAAGACGACTTTGTGGTTTCGAAGGAGGTACTGTGAGATAAGAAGCCGCCGCGACAGCGTAATTAGAACAGTCCGCATGCCTGGACGACCGAGCGACAAGCTTACTTTGGTTTACCGGACACATGTTGGACTTTTATTAGCAGTTGGCAGAGGAACACTGGCAGACAATTCGTACACGATGGACTTTCAAAGGGATGAGAAACTCCTTTCCGCTAGACACCCGGACCAGCTCACCGAGGCCCGTCCCCTACGTTGTTGCGCTGCGTCCAAAGCCAGCTCGAGGCCCTTTCGGCTGCCTCACCCAGTTTTTTTAAGTGTTCGTTTCCGTTCATTACCGCGCAATCCTAATTCTTTCACCACATTGTAGAGCGAAGTGGAAACGAGGCCTCTCGCTCCCACTTCGACGGCAAATACCCGCACTGTGTAAGCCTCGTTTCTCCTCAAACCGGCTGCTAAATCACTGTACTTCTCGAGCTTGTACAAATGATTCTCCTCCATACGCGACTCAAACGGGACCGTCAACTCAATCAGGATGAGTTGCCGTTTTTGCGCAGAATGGAGAACGATGTCCGGTCGCAGGCCGGTTTTACGGATCAACTCAGGATACCGTTCATGGCCTGGCAGATCAACCGCCAGTAACCAGTCCCTCGCAGAGTCTAGCGCAGATGGAGCGAATGCGTTTTTGTTGACCTTACACATAACACAGTCAACGTGCCCCAAATGAATGAATATATGCGCCCAGATCACGCGATTCAACAGATTAAGTGGATTGGCCTGACACAATGTCACTCATAAATCGGTTGGCCGAACATTTGGGCTACCTGCTTCCAGCGTGGAAACTAATCAAGATTGATCGTTTCCTTTAGAAGGTTACACACGTGAGTGGATTCCTAGGCAGACTACAGTTATACATGTGCTGTTAAATGACTAACTCTGCAACTCACTTTAAACCTGACTGTTCCATAAGTTATTTTCATGTTCTTTTCAGGCCGTGTGGCCTGATGGACAAATGCCTATTTAGGATCAGAAGAATCTCGTGTTTTCAGTATAAATCTGGGAGTCTCTGTGGCGAAGTTTTCGAGCAGTTTGACTAGCGATCTGGAGGTCTGGTTTCGTTTCACGGAGGCTAAGCTTATTCCACGAAGATCGCTGGGGATCGCCACTAGAGCTACAGAGTTCGTGCTCTATGGGACGCTCTTAGCAGGAGCATAGTCGTTCTCGGAGAAAATAGAAAGGAAAGGGAGGGGGGGGGGCATTAGGCTGAGCCTTTCAGGCCACGTGGTCAGTGCTGTTGAGATGGACTGTGCAGATTAGGATTTTATGTTTTCTCCACCATAGAAAAACAAACCCAACCTCACCCAGTATTCTAACATGGTTTCTTGCATGAAAGCCCTGTATTCTTTCTTATCTACTCATATTTTATAATTTTAACTTTACAAATCGTCAGCTAGCCTTACATATATCGAGTGATGACTGGTCTGGATGACAATTTTACGTTCAGTAGTCTCAAAGTTTTGGAACCCCATCTGATGTAGATGTTTTTGTATAACTGATCTTGACACGTCGGTGGGTGACGGGTCAACACCACACAGGCCGCCTTTCGTTCCCATGACTTTTTCTCTGGTACCCATTAGAAAATCTCATAGGAGATAGACACGACTAAATAGGGGTTGACACCGTCACCCATTGAGTGTCGATGATTTATACATCCTCCCCCGCGTGGGTACATGGGTCTTTTTTAAAAAGGGGGGCGGGGGAGGAATAGACTAACGCCACCCCGCCCCCCCCCCACCCTTTTTTTTTTGCTAATAAAAAGCATATGGTAAAAAGTTACTTATTTGGACTGCTTCCTTTAAAGTCGCAGTGCATCTGCCTAAGAGACAAGCGACCAACAGCTGGTGTACAAATAATATTTAACATCTGTGAAACGGATGTGCACGCTAAGCTCAGGTTTTAGACAAGGCCAAAGTCCAGAAGTGGGCACCAAACATTGAAGGCGAAGATGAAGAAAAGATGCATGCCGTGGAAGCTGATGGATCAGAAGAACACTGCACTGTCCGTCCTTCGGTGCTTTCCTTCTCGATCAGCTGCCAGCCAACGTTAAGAGCCCATGGTTATGTTTATTATGTATATTCGACAGATCAACATCGTGACACACGGGTGTAAGCCATAAGTGCTCCGTTTTACTTCTAACTCAAGCCCGAGCCTGAAGAATCTCAGCGATAGTGCACGAACTTTTGGGTAGATTTGAATACTTTGGGTAAATTTTTAACTCCAAATTTTGCATGGGCAACGCCGCAGGCTACTCTTTTTTCGATTTCCATCTGCCAAGGGATTTTTTTTTAAATGCTCAACAATGCATACAGGCGTCCGATCTTACTATTCAGAGACCAGGGGAAATTACTAGAAGTCCGCTTAAAAAAGTTCCAGCCCTCACCGGGCTTTAAACCCGGGACCTCCAGCACTCGAGGCGGATGTTATACCTCAAGACCACTCAGCCCATGGTCCAATATTACTGGAAGTTCCATGTGCTTTTTATAGGACGTTGCAAAACCAACCCTAGCAATTTGATTATGTTGTGTTTTGTTAGTAATTTCACTAGGTAATTTTGTTCCCTATAGTGTGTTTGCCAGTCTCCTGAGCTGTCCGCTTTCGAAATCAGTTTCGAAACCAACGCTAGCCAGTCTGATATCAAATCGGCTGCAGCTAGAATCGAACACTGCACCTCGGTCTCTGGTGTCAAATTGCCAGCAGCTAGGATCGAAAACTGCATTTCTGCATCTAGTGTCAAATTGCCGGCAGCTAGGATCGAACACTGCATTTCTGCATCTGGTGTCAAATTGCCGGCAGCTAGGATCGAACACTACATTTCTGCATCTAGTGTCAAATTGCCGGCAGCTAGGATCGAACACTGCATTTCTGCATCTGGTGTCAAATTGCCGGCAGCTAGGATCGAACACTACATTTCTGCATCTGGTGTCAAATTGCCGGCAGCTAGGATCGCACACTGCATTTCTGCATCTGGTGTCAAATTGCCGGCAGCTAGGATCGCACACTGCATTTCTGCATCTGGTGTCAAATTGCCGGCAGCTAGAATCGCACACTGCATTTCTGCATCTGGCGTCAAATTGCCGGCAGCTAGGATCGAACACTGCATCTCGGCATCTGGTGTCAAATCGCCTGGAGCTAGGATCGAACACTGCATTTTAGCATTTAGTGTCAAATTGAGGCAAGCTAGTATCGAACACTGCATCTCGGCACCTGGTGTCACATTGCCGGCAGCTATGATCAAACACTGCATCTCTACATCTGGTGTCCAACTGCCGGCAGCTAGGATCGAACACTGCATTTCAGCATCTAGTGTCAAATTGCCGGCAGCTTGGATCGAACACTGCATCTCGGTATCTAGTGTCAAATTGCCGGCAGCTAGGATCGCACACTGCATTTCGGCATCTAGTGTCAAATTGCAGGCAGCTAGGATCGAATACTGCATCACGGCATCTGGTGTCAAATTGCCGGCAGGTAGTATCGAACACTGCATTTCGGTATCTAGTGTCAAATTGCCGGCAGCTAGTATCGAACACCGCATCTCGGCATGCTAGGTTCGAACACTGCATCTCGGAAATTGGTGTCAAATCGCCGGCAACTAGGATCGAACTCTGCATCTCGGCAACTGGTGTCGACTCACCTGCAGCTTTGATTGAACTCTGCATCTCGGTATTAGGAATTGGAGCAGTTTGAATAATATAATTTGTTGACTTAGTTGTTTAGGAAATTTGTAGTTTCCAACATTTATTGCTACACAGTAACAACTGTAATCACAAGCTGAGTTATTGAATATATCAGGTTTTGACGACGTAGGTGCGTTGCTTAGTATCAAATGAGTAAAGAGGAAGACTTGTCGTAATCAGATATGGAACTATCGTCATATACCCAATAGTTCTCAATGTGTTGGAATTGGTTTATTCTTTCTTAATAATAATAATAATAATAATAATAATAATAATAATAATAATAATAATAATAATAATAATAATAATAATAATAATAATAATAATAAATATAATAATAATAATAATAATAATAATAATAATAATAATAATAATTATTATTATTATTATTATTATTATTATTATTATTATTATTATTATTATTATTATTACTGGGTACAATTTTACTAACAATTAAAAGTCTTAAGCTTGGTAGCAGATAAACTGTTGGTTGTAGAGACACCATCGATCACTGAGTTCAGAAACTTGCCGCTTGCCTTCTACATGTTCCCATCTTATCCACGAACGGTCATCTTGTCGCTGGTTGATTGACGAGTCTAGAGTCTGCTTGCCGAAAACATGGCGGCTTAAATCATCGCTGTCTTGTCGAATATGAATGGAAGTTTGCCATGAATGACGACAACGACGTCAAAAAGCACCCATCAAGAATGTCTGAGATTGACAGCAAGTTATCTCAAACTGGTTCAGTTATTTGATCTATATATCTGCCTCCCACCACTTCGCTTGATCGCTTCCATCTAGGGCTCTTCCATCAAATTTCACAGGTTATCGAAGCTCCACGCATCGTCACAACTTCACAGCCAGCCATTAGACGATGTTTCGCTGATTGTGTTACAGCTGAGGCTAGTGACAAGCGGTGATTGATGATTGTTGTTCTTGCAAAGGTGTGTTGTAAATGATGTCATTGTGGGTTGGTAATTTTGCCTGATCTGTGTGTGTGAGAGAGAGAGAGAGAGAGAAAGAGAGAGAGAGACAGAGAGAGAGAGAGAGAGAGAGAGACCGATGCCTTTTTCACCTGTCGACACACACACACATAAACACACAGAGAAAAAGAATAAGAGAGAGAGAGAGAGAGAGAGAGAGAGAGAGAAACAGACAGAGAGTGCCCAATGATTTCTCCACCTGTTGACACACACACACAAATACACACTCAAGCACACACACACACACACACACACACACACACAGAGAGAGAGAGAGAGAGAGAGAGAGAGAGAGAGAGAGAGAGTATTGCTGATTGTATAGTTGTGATTGATAGAATGCTTGTTTATGTGTGTACATTACTGTATATAATTACTGATATGTCTTTGATATTATTTTTGCATGGTTATGTGTATGCGTGGGTGCCTGTGTGCGCGAGCTTAAATGCAACCAGAATCTTAGTATTAAAATAGTCATGCTGGTAAGTGTTTGTATGTGAGTGCTCGCGGCCCTGAATGAATTTCTAATCGTAGCATTTACATAAAAACGTGTGCCCCCTTGGTTGTTTGTGTGTGTATGTGTGTGTGTGCTGGAGATCGTAGTGCCAACATAGATGAGTGTGACCGTGTGACATAGTGTGTGTGTTTACGCGTGTGTGTGTGTGTGTGTGTGTGTGTGTGTGTGTGTGTGTGTTAGTACACTTACACCTACGCTGTTGAATGAACTTGTAATACTGATTTGACATGTCGTGTTTTTGTGCGGCTGTGGGCAAATGCGATTAAAAGGGCTTGTATTTCTGACGTAATTTCCCCATGTGGGTTAGGAGTCCTATGATGGGGAAAACAGGAATAGACCCACTGCCTACCCGAAAGCATGTCGTATAAGTAGACTAATTGGGAGCTTTCTTCGAAGTCAGATTGCATCTGTCTGATAGGCAAGGAACCAGCAATCTGCATACAAAAGAGTCAGATGCACTCGCAGCACTCAGGTTTTAGACCAAGACTGCAGTCCAAAAGCGGATGAACAACCAGAACTTCCGCCAGAGTTTACAGCTGGTGAACGCAAAAAAGAAGTCGAAGAAGACTGACGTAACTGTGCCCACAAGTTTAAATGTGTGTGCACTTGAATGTAGTTGTAGAATACACTTACCTGCATTTGAAGTTGAACGTGTGTGTGTGTAAGGGGGAAAAAAGGGGGGGGGGGGGGAAAGATGTGCGCACGCTTCAATTATCTTGTAATCATACTTATCCACATGGCCAGGCGTTGGCTTCTTTGTTTACACCAATGCGATTGTATAGATATATTTAACCACACTACCAAAGTAATCACACATGAATGCAACTACCTAACAGAGGTAAATATATATATATATATATATATATATATATATATTCACCTCTGTTTCGTATATATACATGTATATTAGGGCTGTACTGAGTAGTGATTTTTACTATTCGGCCGAATAGAATAACGGGGCCAGCTATTCGGCCGAATATGAATACAAAAAGTATATAGTGTATCAAATATATCTTTAAAAAAACAACACACACACATTCATAATGTCAAATGTACGCTGAACTTTTACTTCACATAAAGTAGCACAGAATAGTCATCTTCTTCTTTAGCATTCTGAGCCCTTGAGGTTTACTGCAGATATCACTCGTCTCCATTCATCTCTCTGGCTGGCCTTATCTTCACAGTTTGTGACACCAGTTGTTTGCAGGTCTGTCTGGACATTATCTCTCAAACTTCTTTTTTGTCTGCCTCGTGGTCTACGCCCATTCCTCTCTCAGGTGTATGCAGTTTTACTTCTCTGTCATCTGACATTCTTTCAGTATGCCCCAACCAATTTAATCTGTGAGCTCTCATAATACCAGTGATCAATGGTGATTGAAACAGATTATGTGTTACGTTGTTGCTTCTCACTTTCCATTTCCCTCTGTTAGCATCTTTGATGGGTCCAAAGATTTGTCGTAAGACTCTGTTTTTAAAAACCTTTGATGAGGCATCATCTCATTGATTTCTGCTTCACGTTTCAGAGCCATATAAAACGACTTGTCTTATGAATGTTTTATATATTTTGATCTTGGTGTTGCGAGAGAGCACTTTTGACTTTAGCGATGTTGAAGGGCATAGAATACTTTATTTAGGACAGATAATCACCACCATAAACAAGTAAAGGTCCCTTTTCCACGCCTTTAGGCTTATAGGGCATATAGAGCTAGACCATTATTTTTATATACCAATTGGTCAGCATCAGGCCAAACACCAGCATACAGACATTGAAATGTGAAAGACGGACTGAGGGAATGAAGTGAAGACGTTCTAGAGAAACCCTGAAGCGAACATTCATGAGAGAAGCCAAACGTGATGGATTTGATTCCATTGAAACCGGTAGTAACCCATAATATTAAAGGGACTGCACAGGATAAAAAGGAACAGGAAAATTGAACGTTTAAAGGTTTGAACAACAGATCAAAATCATGGCACACCGGTAGTAACCCATAGGTGCTTCATTCTTCTTCTTAAAGTCTGAGTCCGAAGAAGCTCAACACAGTGCACAGTTACTGCAGCACCGGCGAGGATCCTGAAATACTTTGGGCAGATTTTTAACTCCAAATGTTGCTTCGATTTCCAGCTGCCATTAGATTTTTTTACGTGCGCAACAATGCACACGGGCGTCTGATCTCACTACTCAGAGACCGGGGGGAATTACTAGAAGTCCATGTCTACGTGAAAAAATTCCAGCCCTTACAGGGGATTGAACCCGGTACCTCTAGCACTCGAGGACACAATTCCTCTAAACCACGCAGCCCCCCCCCCCCCCCCCACTTTTCGGAAAATAGACTGTGAGTGCTATGTGAAATATAACGGCAAAATGTAACGTAAATATGTATTTCATGTAGGCAGCTGGTTTCTTAGTGCGCTATCAACCCCCCCCCCCCCCCCCTCTTCTGTCCGATCTACAGCAGTTCTAGTCAAAAGAATCCACATTTTCACCTGGTCAACTCTTTTACCTGCCATCGAACTTCATGATCTCCGTGAAATTATATGTTGCAGGCTAATGCTTATTGAGAACAAAATGAATCAAGAAGTAACATAAAGTAAATTTCGTGTTTTTTTTCCCTTGTTTGAAAATGATACATACGCAGTGTAGTCAATAAACGTCTTCCTCCGAATAAATTCTTTTACATGACACGTGTATGGGAGTGTTCGATTACAGTAATTCTTTTTTTTTTTTCTTCTTTTGTCTTACTGCTTTAGCTGTGAAGAGTCGCAAAGAGAAGTCAGATATGGTTTACTGTCTTTGCTAGTGTTGATGTTGTATTAATGTCATACTGCGCTTATGATGTGTGTTTTTTTACTCCCATCTGTTTCTTGGTCGCTCTTGAAGCTGGCCTGAGACCAAGCCATTGATACTTTGATGTTCTTTGAAATGATTTACCGCTGTTAGTTCTTCGATGGTGACTTGTTTGTGTCTTTTCTTGCTTTTCTCGCCGCGTTTCATATACAACTTATCAAACATAAAGATTACACTAAAATGTATCAGAAAGGATCACAGTAACCACTTTTTTTCTTCTTTTTCTTACAGGTTGGCTCTTTAAAGGCGTGACTGGCAGGTGCTGAAGTGTAGACATTTCAATCTAATGGCGATAGGCTTTGGCCTCCTTTTGGGGTAAATAGTGGTCATCCCATATTGTTACCTAGCGGAAAGATACTAGCAATATCCTGGGTTCGGTTTCTGACGGAAGCCGGACTTTTTTTTTCTAAAAATAACATTGGCTCCCAAGTCGACCCATCCTTGAGTGGGTACCAGGTACAGTCCTGGGAATTAACGCGGCCGACATGATGCTGACCACATCACCCACAAAATGCCATTTGGTCCATAAAATATATGCCCAGCTCTCTAGCGTAGCTGGCTGAAGGGACTGCGCGGTTACCTTGTGGTCCGGGTTCACGCCAGGAGGGTAGGCAGAAAAGCCACATTTCTCCCAGATTTACGCTATTTATCATGGAATCAAGGCCGAAGGGTTGCGATATCCATAATACCGAGCCTAAGGGTTAACAGCTCATAGCTTCTGGATACCCAAAAAAAAAAAAAAAAATGAATAGCCCTAAATACCCAATAGGCCTGAAGGCGCGGGTAAGTTTCCTTTACTAAGATATTGATATCGACCAATCGGTTCTCGTGGTTTGTGCGGTGAATATTGAACCGATTAGCTGTTCTTCCTCTTTACCTCTTGCACCAAGAAGAAAAGAAATCCTCACATCTTAGAAGATCTGAACATCAAAGACGATTTTCAAGTAAAAAAAAAAAGAATATTGTTGCAGAAACTGAAATAAAGTTTGAACGACAGATCATGGCACACATGCATGGATGGATGAATGGATGGATGGAAGGATGGATGGATGGATGGATGGATGGATGGATGGATGGATGGATGGATGGATGGATGGATGGATGGATGGATGGATGGATGGATGGATGGATGGATGGATAGATGGATGGATACAGGCATGCATTTCGAAATGCTACGGCATACCAGAAAAAAAAAAAAAATACGCATTGTCAGAAATGAATATAATGGTTTAGATTGGGCAGTGCGCACTGAAAATGGTCTAAGCGACTGGTTTTTTGGTGGAAACTGGAGTGAACCCAGGCTGCACTCTATCTCCCTTGCTGTTTGGAGTAGCCAATGACTTGGTAATGAAAAATTGTCGCAAAGACAGTACTGGCATTGACTGGGCAGGGAATAGACAACTGTCTAGAGGATCTGGATTTCGCAGGTGATATTGTTCTGCAAAGTAAAAAATAACAAAGATAGGCGTTGAAAAAAGAGACGCTTTGTCGTCTATGTAATCAAAATAGGACTACAAATAAGGTATGAGAAAACAAATACATGAAAAATACCAACAACAGATTATGTAGATCTCATGCTAGAGAACAAACCTATTAATTAAAATAACTGAACATTTCACTTATTTCGGTAGCAATTTTGACTCCCAAGGAGATGCAACGAAGGAAATTATAAAACACACTAGTTAAGCAACAACGATCTTTAAAAGCCTTTAAATATGGAGCTCTAAGTTTGAGAGTTTCAAGACCAAACTATGAATCTTCAATTCTAATCTAATTTCATCTTTAACATGTGCCGGTGAAAGTTGGAGAACTGCCAAAACATGGAATGAAGTTTAAATATATCTGAAAATCTGAAAATATTTCTAAGAAAAATTATGTAATTAAATAAACGTTTGAGTAAATATATGAACACACAAAGGGATGAATTAAAAAAAAAAAACGAGTGAGGAGATCACAGAAATGTCTGGATAAATGCCTATATCGACTGCAGTAAGACAAAGAAGGTCCAGATATTTTGGACACTGAGACGAAATTAGCCTGTATTAGAAAACAAACACTGAAATAGGAAAACAAACGGTCTGAGAAAAAAAGGCGTTCAAGTTCAAAGAACACTACCACTAGAGGTTACAAATGCTGGGCTAAACTTCATGTCAGAAATCGAGAGATTTTCATGCAATTAGAAGAGAAGGTGATTCGATTGCCAGCCATATGTGACTGCAGCGATATGTAGAAGTTGGTATATATATATATATCTATATATATATATATATATATCAATGCGCAGTGTCCTGGGGAAGTAAAGACGGCCGGCGTAAAGCTGACCACATTACCCACCTATTGCCAATGGTCTGTAAAAATATGGGCGCTCTTCCCAAATACCCGATATGCCTTAGTCGTTAAAAAGGGATCTTTACTTAACTTTTACTTTTATAAGGCGCAGGACATTGGTGGCCTTAGCGTACGGAACAACACCAACAATTTGTGGGTACGAAACACAATATATAGACGTTCTCTTTATTTAAGTTCGTGTAAAAGTAACTAACAGGTAATGCATCCGTCCCTAACAGAAAATTGCAGGACCAGAATCCTGTTAATAGCAAAGGAACATATTATCGAGCACCCTTTAGACAAGACTGAGGTTGTGACAGCTTGATAATTTTTTAAGGAAAGGTGTTATCGATGAAGACAGGATGTCATTACATCAGCAGAGATACAGGCTGTTGGAGATCACTAGATATGTAGAAGCATGATCGCCGACACCAGTCAGCTAGACACTTACTGGTGAATAATGATGATCATATAATACACCTCTACCACATGCATACGATAAAGCATGTACGGTCACCACAGTGTGCCAGTCAAACACATAAGAGCATTCTGCAGACCTACCCATTCTACTTACAACTTGGAAAAGGCACCTAGCCTCAAGTGCAAAGTGTGCAGAGCAGGCTATGGGGAACCATGAAGGACCTGCTGCTGACATGCGAGTTCACAGAAGCAACCCACCTGATGGTCTGATCTGAGCATATAAAACCTAACGTAAAGAAGAAGAAGAATAACCTCTTATCGCTCTATAACCCACTGATCACCCTCCCTCTATCTTCGAGTGGTGGATAGGACACCTACATTTTAGAAAATAGCGATAGAAGGTCTCGTGTACACGCTACACACGATAAAAATTCCTCTTTAGAGGCGACTCGTAAACAGTAAACAATGCACATTGTATAGGCAGTTCACACAAACACAAAATGTTATCTTTACGCCCATTTATATGGCTTGCTAGATTTGCTCAGCGTTCATGGCCTGTTTGGAGCCTGGCCAAAACAGCGCCAGACACACTATGTCGTAAACAGTTTGTAACTGGCAGTGATAGCATCATCGTCATCATCATCATCATCATCCTCATCATCACTGTCTTTATCACCACCATCATCATTATCATCATCACTGTCTTTATCACCACCATCATCATTATCATCATCACTGTCTTTATCACCACCATCATCATTATCATCATCACTGTCTTTATCACCACCATCATCATTATCATCATCACTGTCTTTATCACCACCATCATCATTATCATGATCACTGTCTTTATCACCACCATCATCATTATCATCATCACTGTCTTTATCACCACCATCATCATTATCATCATCATTACTGTCTTTATCACCACCACCATCACCAACATCATCATCCTCTTTTACCGTTATAAGTGATACACTCTCGCAGTTTATTATTCCATTCGTTCTGTCATGCATTTTAAAATAATGGACGGCGTTCTGTCCAGCGCTTCTGGCCTCTCTGATCAATGTTAGCTATAGTTTTCATTCTTTTTTTTTGTACATCTTCATTTCCTTAATCAGTTTGTTTCCAATTCCAGTGACTGATTGGTGATTCTCTGTTTGCTAGCAGAATGGCGGAGGTGAGGAAGGGAACTGATAATAACCAGCTTCAAAGTAGCATAACATTGTACAGAGGTAACTCAATTTATGAACCAAGTGTGGGTTCTGGGGCCCTATTATAGCGAAAACAAGAAACGAACCACTGCCTACCAAAATGTGTGCCATAAGTGTCGACTAATTTTTAGCTTTCTTTAAAGTCGGAGTGTATCTGCCTGAGAGGCAAAGGAACCAGCAGTCTGCATACATATGAGTCAGATCAGTAAAACGAATGCACACGCAACACTTAGGTTCTGGAACAGGACTACCATCTAGAAGTGGATGACTGTCAGAACTTTACGCAAGAGTTTATATCTGTTGAACGCGAAGAAGAATAATAATTTATGAACCACTCCACATACGAACTTGTTATCATTTAAACTTGTCAGCATGTGAAATTTCAATTAGTCAATTTGTCAGTAGTCTGGTAGTCTTAGTTTCAGCTTCATAGCAAACAGGTCACCCCATCTTTGCTCCACTCCTGTGCCAACGAAAAACACACAGAATGTTTATCACAGTCCCCTGTGGAAAGACTGACAGACTGCTGTCTCAGCATACACTCGCATTAAAGCATACGGTAGCAATCCGAAGTGCTAACACAAACAGTTCGATATTAGAAATGCAGTTCATCATTGATGGTAGCAGACGTCACCAACAGATCAGCAGTTGCCCACGCGATCAATTTTGATCACATACGGACACAACCAATATTGCACGACGGACATCGCGCCATTTTCTGAATCTACAATTCACACCACCACGTTGGTCACAGTCGAAAAAACATTCCAAATGAAATCCGCAGCTCACAGTATCACGCCATGCATTCAACTCAGAAGCTGGGCGACGAAACTATATCCAGTCTACAAATGGAGCAAAACTGCATCGGCCACCGTCCGGCAGAAGCAAAAAATTTGCTTCGGCTTCGAACAGTGCCCCTTCCTAGCGTCTATTTTGACCGGAAGACCGAAAGTCAATTTGTACCTCTAGATACGAGGCAGCTGCTTTGCTGGAAAAAAAAAACTTTACATTCAACCAGCTTTACTAAAGAGGGGGGGGGGGTTAGGTTATAAATATGACTAGGTTATGTGCGCCACACCTAATGGCTCAGCAATGTACGTACCCAAAAACAGACAAGGAGTCCTGCAGTGTGGATGCGTTCAAAGTAGACAGACCCAAATACTGTCCCGCCCGGCGTTGATGTCGTCTACCGGCGAGCAAATTAACGATAATAACTCTACATACGAACCTAAACTCAAGATAAAAACCGAGATGCACTACGCATGCTCGTGTGTTTGTTGCAACTACGTCTACACACAACTGGAATACGGCTCACGAGTGGTGTTTTCGATGCATTTTGAACGTGCAATTTTTTTTTTTATTTTTTGTGTGTGCTTCTCTTTTGGCATTTGCGTAATCAAACATTACAATTAGTATAAATACTTACAAAGAGCTTTGCAGACGAACAATTTAAATTATTATACATGCGATCAAAGGAATATTTTCAAAAAAGAGAGACATTAAAGAAAAATGGAAATAAAGAAAGAGATTGTGAAAAAAAAAAAATGAGAAAGGAATTAGGTAAACTAATTTGTGCAAGCAGTATAACTTTTTCAAGTTCATCAAATCTATAATTCTCAAGAAAGCAGATGTTAATTAAGAAGTGGGCGAGGCCGAGTCTCTACCCTATCGTCTCTGGGAAATAAAGCTATGGAAGAAATGGAAACTTCACTATTCGTCTGAATTAATCTTGGTCTTCTTCGCATTCAACGGCTGTAAACTCTGGCGGACATTTCTAGTTGTTCATCCACCTCTAGACTTAAGACTTGCCCCAGAACATGAGTGTTGCGTGCAGATCCGTTTTATGGGGCTGACTTATTTGTATGCAGATTGTTGGTTCCTTGCCTCTCAGGCAAATGCACTAAAACTTCGAAGGAAACCACCACTTTGTCGACTCTTTCGACACGCTTGTTGGGGAGCAGTGGGTCTATTCTTGTTTTCCCCCACAATGAGACCCCAGACCCCATATGGGGAGTCTGTAATAATGACATTCAAATGAAAGCAGATAGTGACATCATCATGTAGCAAGTCCTTTGCAGAACGTCGCTCTTATCACAGTCCGCTTGAAAGCAACTAGGTCTCTCCCGCCTCATGTACTTTCATACTCAAGGAGTCACTTATATCCTGTGCCCATCTTCATGTTGGTCGGCCCCTGGCCCTCCTTCCTGGTACCCTGTCTTCTGCTATAATTTTGTTCGATCCGTCGTGGCGCTTGATATGACCAAAATATTTCAGCTTCTGAGACAGGATGTTGTTTATTAGCCAATCTCTCTTAATGTTCAAATCTTTCAAGATGTCAGTATTTCTCCCCTTTTTCGTCCAAGATATTCTGAGAATCTTTCTATACCATTTCAGCTCAAAACAGCGTATCTTTAAATATATAAAAGCTCAAATTATTTATAAGCACAATTTTGATCTGGGAATTGAAAATAGGCTTCCTGTAATATGTACTTCGAAATTAGGTTTAGAAATACGAACTTTTAGAGGTACTAACCACAGTTAAAATGTTACTCGCGTACCCTTTACATGACGTTGCAGAACCTACCCCAGCATTTGTTGACTGTAGTGCTTTTTTAGGGCGAATTTTACTTTCAGTAGTTTGCCATTGCTTCTTATCAGTCAGTTCTCGGTACCCCTTGTCGAAACCAATGCAAGACAAATAGTCCGCAGCTGGGATCGAACCCGGCACCCCGGTATAACGAAGCGCATTCGCAGCGCCTAAGCTACAGACGAACCACAGGTTGGAACGACTTAAATTGGCTAGTCGATGTATCATTGTCATTTGACATACTTAACACTTCATTTCCATCAAGCAGTCGCGGTGTATGATTGCATTTACTTGACATGGCCTCTGTCTGCAGTACACGAAGAAAAACAGTTGAGGAAGTAGTATCATTATCAACACTGGAAAGAAAGCAGATTAATGCAATGGATAACCCTTCTGCCCGGCCACCGATTGGCCCAGTATTCTAATTCTAAACAAGGCAAATATTTTGCTAATAATCATGTCATTGTAAGAATTTTTGGTTCAAGTAACGATCTCCGGCACATACACGCCTTGATTGGACATTCATTCATGCTTGTTGACTTTCCACACGCTCGACTCTCTGTTACAGGGGTGTCTGGTTATATTGTCTTCGACGCTCTCACCGGCGATGATGGTGCTCTATATTACACTAAGTGACTGCTTTTAACGATCCTAGAATATCTGGAACTGGCCCTAATCCTACTCTCTCCCCAACTCACCCCACAGCCTCAGCCTATGTCCCACGAGACACTGAAGCCTACGTCTCGTGGTTTCAGAACATTTTTTTTTTTTTTTTTGCGGTCGGCCCTTTTTTTTCGCTTGTCAACGCTGACAAATAAAGTAAATTAATGTCGTACTTTAAGTCTGCGAAAGCTAGAATACACGCTATGTCGCCGCTCGTTTAGAACAGCAAGTAGAACACAACGCGTACTTATACATAACAGAACACAAAATGACTCCCTTGTAACTTAGACTAGGGTGTGTGAAAGATTAACCAGGACGAAATGAACGGCCAGTCACGGTGTGTATTGGCCAGAAAACGTTACTCAAACCTAATTCTTTTTAAATTAAAACAAAATGTAAACTGCAATGTCGTTTTCATTTTGCCTAATTTACGGTACAGGAAAGAACAGACACCGATTCAAAGCAGCCAGACAGTATGCTTACAGTTAATAGAGCAGCGGGAACTTTTCAAAAGATCAGATTGCACGCGTTTCATTCTCATGTGGTCAACTCCAGCATTAGTCCTCCATGAATTTGATGATGAGGAATGCCTATCAAAAAAAAAAAATCGTTACTCATCGCTGCACATGTGAACTGATTTCTAAACAATCCCTATGCGTGTGCCAATAACTATATTATATTTTTACGGGTATACAAAGTATTAGTTAAAAAAAAAAAAATCACATAAATTCGCCGCTTTAAGAAAAGAGCAGCACCTGTGCCATTGTAGAATATACAATCATAAGATCATCGGAAACATAAGACCGAGTAAAACACAACGCGTACTTATACATACCAGAACACAAAATGACTCCCCTATAAATTAGACTAGGGTGTGTGAAAGATTAACCAGGACGAAATGAACGGCCAATCACGGTGTGTATTGGCCAAAAAACGTTACTTTAACCGAATTCGTGTTAAATTAAAACATAATGTAAACTGACATCTAGTTTTCATTTTGCCTAATTTGCGGTACAGGAAAGAACAGACACTGATTCAAAGCAGACAGTCAGTATTCTTACAGTTAATAGAGCAACCGGAACTTTTCAAAAGATCATATTGCACTCGTTTCACTCACATGTGGTCAGCTCCAGCATTAGTCCTCATTGAACTTGATTATGAGGGATGCCTATCAAAATAATCGTTACGCATCGCTGCACATGTGAACTGATTTCCACACAATCCCCATGCGTGTGCCAATAACTATATTATAATTTAACGGGTATACAAAGTATTAGTAAAAATTAAAAAAAAGATCACATAAATTCGCCCTTTAAGAAAAGAGCAGCACCTGTGTCTGTGCAGCACCGGATGCAATTGTTGTTGGTAAGAACAGGAGTTTGTAATATGTTATGATACGAGTTCAGAAACCCACTTAAGTGGGTTTCTAAACTCGTGCCCAAACATAAATAAAGGAAAGTAATTAGACTACGAGCTTTATGTGACATATCCCAGCAAAGCATGATGAAAATTGTGCTGTAAAATGACTAATTAGAAGATCACAGAACATGATGAAGAAAAAACTGACGTTCTAACAATCTGAACATCTCAGAAAACTGACTCATAAACAGAATGATGTCTTGGAAACGACAATACGTTAGTTAATGGTTTAAGGGCAATAAATAGTTGGTGACTGCAGTTGTTTTTTTTTATCCAAGACTTCACCTTGTGGGGTGCAATTTTTCGTTTTTTGAAGCCCCACCCTGGCTTTTGCCGGGGGCCCTGAATATAGCTAGGCCGCAAATTCAGCCAAAACGGCTGAAAGTGGTTTCTGAAACCTCTCCACGGGTAATCTTTATCCGCATGGTGTCACCGGGTGTCTATAGCTTGTGCGATGTCCTGGTGGGGTACAACAAGCAAGCAAGTAAGTTTTACCTGTTTGCTCGATTGTTTAGAGGGGAAAGGGGGGGGGGGGGGGGGGGGGGAGGGTTGAAGGGAAAGCCTGGTTCCTGGGCCGTTCAGCGATGAGATAATGGAGATATTCTAGACATAAAAATACTTGAGGTTGGAGAATTGACACGGTTCTTAGATTTAGATTAAGTTTAGGTCATCAGCATCGATTATAGCCAAAGCATCTTTTTTATTTTGTAACCATCGTTGTGGAGGTTTTCCGAAACCCGTACCCTACGCGACCATGACCTTTAAACTGGCAAAAATGCATTAGCTTTAGGGACAGGATGCTGTTTAACGAGCCAGTTCTTCCCGCTGCTCTCATTACTTAGAATAAGTTCAAAACTAGATTTCTGTCTCCATCAGTGATTTAGTAAGACCCCGTTACGTCATCCATAAGTTTCTCAAAATTGTTTCTTTAACATGTTTTCAAGTGTTCTGCCATAGGTCCTTCCTGCTGTTTAGTCTCTGCACTGCTAACACTAGTCTCCCTGTGATTTCTTTTATGCAGTCACCATTGTTGTTCACCACTGTATCCCAGTGTTCACAATATATAACATTTTTGATAAGGTGTGAGGCAGGTCTGATACGAATAACTGAATGAACCTTTCTATGCCATTGACACATATACTTCTTCTTGCCCATAAAAAAACAACAGATTTTCTAAGATCAGTTATCAAATTGTGCACAGTTTAGTTAGGACTGCTTAAGCCTAATGCAATTAATGTCTTTCGTTTTTAGAACCCATAGGAAGTAAATAATAGTGACAATGAAATCTTTTAAACAAATGGACTTCCAATAAACACCATTAAAGAGATACATAAATTACAATAACTTGGTCACTGCCGTGTAACCTGTCAGTATTGTTGTTAATGAGGTCAAGAGTGGTAAGCACGAGTTATATCGATGTGGACAAACATGATGATGTTATAATGACAATTTAAAGATGGCTGCACAACATTTCACATGCACCAAACGAGAAGCAGTGTTCTGTTTTGGATCAGAGAAGGGAAGACTCACTTGATTCGATCTACGTATCTACGTATGTTAGGTCACACATTAGATCACCGATTTTATGATTAAGTAATTATCGTACTTTGAACGCAGTTATCTACCCTTGCAGTATCATCCAAAACTTGTTAAATAACTGCACTAATGCAACCGTCTAAAATTTGCAAAAGCAATGCCGCCTAAAAAGTAACGCTTACAATTCACCATGTGGAAACACGTTTCTTCAAACGCCCCTGTTAACTTTACGGTTATAAGCGGATATTTCGTATTAACTTACTTCTAAACATTAGCTTGTAAAACCTAATTTGTCAGCTTCGTTTCTGTTAATTAATTAACAATATAGTCTAAAACGATTGAGCTACTTTTAAATGTATATGACAGAACGCT
>CAJHNH020000770.1:75000-125000 GCA_905116865.2 Candidula unifasciata
CACATTGGTCATCCCCATGCGTGATCAGTCCTCCGATGCAGCAGCTCTACAACGTACTTCTGTCGATTGTTCCCATAAGGAGTTAGTTATAGTATCTCCTCTCTTTACCTCTAAAACAACATATACGAGCTTCACCAAGATTAACTCCTGGGTCACACAGTCGTGTAAGCGTTAGCGATTCACTATCATCTTCCAACCTAGTCTGTACAGCGTTGATGATAGCAGCTCTGCCTATATTCTTTCCCGTTTGCATGGATGCATTACATGCCAGGCAGTTTTAATTTCGAGGACTTTAAAAAAAAATGCACTCGCAAATTTAAAAGTCAGAAATAAGTACTTGCCTGAGCATCGTATTTTTGCAAATTAATAGTTCAATTTCACTGTTTCTACACTCTAAGACTAAATGAGTAGCGTATGTTATTCATTTTTTTTATGTATGGGATATACAAATGTAGTAACTATTTTATGTGTGGTTGCCATATATTTTGTCTTCAAAACAATTTATAAATATTTAATTAGTGTATCTTTTTTATCCGTTGAATGTTCGTTTAATCTAGAAATGTCAACACTTTTTAAAACCGAAGTAAATAATTCCACTATTTGCTGTTTTTAACGTATAGCGATGTTGGAGCTCACCTGATGGAAGATGAGTGTTCAAATAATGACCGCACAGAAGCGTCATGTAATATAAATTCGGCCCTGCATATTTTTCATACAACTGTAGTCGTTTAGCAAATAATAATAATAATAATAATATAATAATAATAATAATAATAATAATATTATTAATAATTTAAATCTTCATATTATGGTCTGCAGACGTAAGACATGTTCTGATGGTCCAGCAAGATGTCCACTCAAATTTCCCTTGTGGTGTCCGGGACCCCATTAGGGTGGAGTAGACACCTTGTCCCACAACAGGCATGTCATAATAGTAGTCCAAATAGGGGTGTTGTGTTCATTGTCAGAGTACATCTTACTTAGAGGCGAGAAACCATTAGTTTGCATACAGTTTAACAAAATCTGTGAAACGGAGGCACGAACAAGTCAAGTTCTAAAGAAAAAAAAAATTAAAAAAAAAAATAAAAAAAAAGAATGAATAGTCTACAAAGTCTTTGATACGGCTAAATATTTCTGGTGCTAGATTGCTGCTAAGCGATCGAGACGCTGCAAGCGACAATGTCAAATCTTCTGTGCAAATGCTTTCAGATAGGAACTTTTAAAAATATTTACTACATGGGAATGGAAGTTGAAACCTTCAAGTATAAGTACTTTGAGTAAAACGGCTCAAAATACATTTTTTGTCAGGACAGACAGGTTCAAGCCATTCTAACCAAGCCAAACACACAGGGAAATCTTCCTTGTTATTAATATATATTTAAAACGTTAAATGAGTGAGAGACATTTAACCACACCAGGACATTACACCGAGCAATAAACACCCGATAACACGAAGTGCCACTATTCGGACGAGGATCACACAGCGACAGGTCCCGGAAACCCGTTTCAACGCATAGGTTGGGTTATATTAGGGCTCCCGGCAACAGTCAGGGTGGCGCATTGGGAAAAAAAAATTGCATCCGACATTAGAACGCACAGCATACAACTTAAAACGTAAACTGAGTCCACAAGAAACATCTATAAACTACTAGCTTGTACTAGGAGGTCAGAAAGTGTGAATACGAGCGGCGTTTCGGTATAAAAAAGGTTGCTTTAAAAGCACGGAAGAAGTTAGTAATAATAGAGATCTGGCATATCCCTCGTTTTATTGTACGATCTGTCCTTTCACAATATCCCATTAGGCCGGATAGTCGAGCTAGCTGTAATATGACATCATAAATATCTATTTTTTAGAGATAATTTCTATACAACCTTAAAAGGGTTTGCTTAACCCCTTATCAAATTATTCGGCGGGGAAGGGGAGAGGAGGAGGCCTCAGTTCCCCTATTATATTTTAGGTGGGTGCTCAAGTGTCCTAAACCCTCAGATTCCGCCCTCTCCCAACCCTAAAACCGACTATTTGTCCTTGTACATCTTCTTTACTGTAAAGCAACCGAGATCCCTGGATCGATCTTGAGATTCACTCAAGAATCTGTCAAGTGTTGAAATGGTAACCTATTGAACATGTGTCAGTGCGAGCAGCAGGCCGGCATGTTGTATGAGACATCTACAGCCAATGGGAGACAGAACAACCGCCAATTTGTATGCTGTCCGGGGAACAGTTTTGCTGGCGTCCATTTCTGCAGGCCTCCAAACTGATGATTTCTTATATCTCCGAGGCAGCAGCATTGATCTTACTCGCCACATTCGTGTCGAACAATGTGTCCATCAGTGTGTATGTGGGTGAAAAGTGTATGTGTGTACTTTTTTTTTTTTTTTTACAATGAGAGCAACCCATTTGTAGCAAACGTACGTGCTTATATACCTTTTTTAAAAATGTATACAAGATTTCTTCCATATTTCTTAAAGTGGATTACATGTCCATTCTTATCCAGTACAGTGCCGAAAGTATCAAGAATAATCTTAAAAAAAAAAAAAAAACTATACTCGGAATTCAGTATTCGTCCAATATTTACTTAAATTCACAGACAGTTTTTCAAATCTTCATTACACACCCCACATGCCATACAGAGACACGCTCAGTATCGGCATGAGTAAAAGTAAAGTAAAGATCCATTATTACGCCTTGGGCGCATCGGGTACATGGGCAGAGCGTCACATATTTTTACAGACCAATCGGCACTTGATGGGTAATGTAGTCAGCATTACGCCGGCCGTTTTTACTTTCCCAGGACAGCTATCCTGGTACCCATTTTAGGCTGGGTCAACCTGCGACGCCCCATACTGCGATAAAAATCCATCGGCAAGGGACGCTCGCAAAAACTTCTGAGCAGAGGCAGCCATCGTCCTTTAAATTGAGCATACTAAAAAATACTCCAGTTTGCCTAAAACAAATAGCTGTCACATTCAACTACATATGAACAGTCCTCCAAGCCGTCTCACGTTCTAAACAGGACAGTATCATTTATGAAATTTAAATCTAAAAACAAAAATAAATCAGAATGCTGTCCACAAGAACAGAACGAATCATGCAGTGAATCCCAAGAAATGGACAGGAAGAGCTTCCGAAGGCTACAGAAAGAATTCTTGGCATCTCGCCTGTCTCAGAGATTTAAAACAGTAAAGACACTCTTTTAACAATCTATGAGGTTGAAATGGAGATAAGACTAAACAAATTACAGACCAGAGAGTGTTGTAACACCATTCTATCAAGATTGTATGCTCGAGCACAAAAGGTATGTTTCAAAGTAAAGAACAGATTTAAGAACATGGCGACAGCTAGCAAAACTTTAAAAAAAAAATAGGACAAAGGGGAAAGCAGAGGGATTAAAATCCCGAGGCCTCAGCCAGATGCATGGGCTGGGACTAGCAGAACATCTAATCCGTGATTATGCTGCGGGTGTATGATGGCGAATGATGACCGCTTATTCTTTCGACGTGGCACACGATGATGATATTTTTAGGGAGAGGCAAATTTTTCACTGAAAAAAGGTTAGGGGGGGGGTATCGAGGGAGGGGGCACAGTGAAGCCCTGCTCTAGACTAATATTTGTATAAACCAGTCGCCACCCGATGGGTGACTTGGTCAACATCTAACAGCCGTCTTTACTTTATTCGACTTTACCTGGTATGCATTTAAAGATGAGTCGACCTGACAGCCCACTGGATTATTACTGGCCTCTTACATTCTACCAATGTGATTCAATGCACCATTATAACAAAAACCTGATCAGGGGAAACTACTCAACACTGACTGACATCTAACTTTATTTGTACCGTCCCCTGGTTTGTTTTCTACCAACATTGAGCATATCATGAGAATTGTGAGCCGGACCAGTGCAGCGCTTTATCGCCAACAAATAATACTCAGTATTTTTTTGGGGGGGGGGAAGGCGGGAAGTAAAGGTGGCCGCGAGTACGAAGTAGTTGCTCCAAATATACCTACGTACAAGGTAAAGGACTCACTTTTCGCCACTGAGGCCTCCAACATGTGGTATTAGTTTCAGAGTTATGTAAAGTGGTGAACATTAACCCAACCAACTTTACTTCCAAGGATACTCCCTGGTACTCATTGTCAAGGGAGTGAAGGTTGATTTATTAGTCAAAGGAGCTTGAGTTGACTTATAGTCAAAGGAGCTTTGGTTGACTTGGGAGTCCAGGAAGGGGAGGAAGGGGGGCGGTTGACTTGGGAGTCCAGAAAGAGGAGGTGGGGGGTGGTTGACTTGAGAGTCCATGAAGGGGAAGTGGTGGAGAGGGTTGACTTGGAAGTCCAGGAAGGGGAGGTTGACTTAGGAGTCAATTAAGGGTGGGTTGACCTAGGAGTCAATTAAGGGTGGGTTGACTTAGGAGTCCAGGAAGGTTGGGTTGACTTAGGAGTCCAGGAAGGGTGGGTTGACTTAGGAGTCCAGAAAGGGTGGGTTGACTTAGGAGTCCAGAAAGGGTGGGTTGACTTAGGAGTCCAGGAAGGGAAGGGGTGGGGGTTGACTTAGGAGTCCAGGAAGGGTTGGTTGACTTAGGAGTCCAGGAAGAGTGGGTTGACTTGGGAGTCCAGGAAGGGTGGGTTGACTTGGGAGTCAAGGAAGGGTGGGTTGACTTGGTAGTCCAGGAAGGGTGGGTTGACTTAAGTGTCCAGGAATGGTGGGTTGACTTAGAAGTCAAGGAAGGATTGGTTGACTTAGGAGTCTAGGAAGGATTGGTTGACTTAGGAGTCCAGGAAGGGTGGGATGACTTGGGAGTCCAAGAAGGGGAGGGAGGGGAGGTTGACTTGGGAGTCCAGGAAGGGGAGGAAGGGGGGACGGTTGACTTGGGAGTCCAGGAAGGGGAGGAAGGGGGGCGGTTGACTTGGGAGTCCAGGAAGAGGAGGTGGGGGGGGGGGGGTTGACTTGAGAGTCCATGAAGGGGAAGTGGTGGGGAGGGTTGACTTGGAAGTCCAGGAAGGGGAGGTTGACTTAGGAGTCAATTAAGGGTGGGTTGACCTAGGAGTCAATTAAGGGTGGGTTGACTTAGGAGTCAAGGAAGGGTGGGTTGACTTAGGAGTCCAGGAAGGGTAGGTTGACTTAGGAGTCCAGGAAGAGTGGGTTGACTTGGGAGTCCAGGAAGGGTGGGTTTACTTGGGAGTCAAGGAAGGGTGGGTTGACTTGGTAGTCCAGGAAGGGTGGGTTGACTTGGGTGTCCAGGAATGGTGGGTTGACTTAGGAGTCCAGGAAGGGTGGGTTGACTTGGGTGTCCAAGAAGGGGAGGGAGGGGAGGGTGGGTTGACTTAGGAGTCCAAGAAGGGGGTGGGGGTTGACTTAGGAGTCCAGGAAGGGTAGGTTGACTTAGGAGTCCAGGAAGAGTGGGTTGACTTGGGAGTCCAGGAAGGGTGGGTTGACTTGGGAGTCAAGGAAGGGTGGGTTGACTTGGGAGTCCAGGAAGGGTGGGTTGACTTGGGAGTCAAGGAAGGGTGGGTTGACTTGGTAGTCCAGGAAGGGTTGGTTGACTTGGGTGTCCAGGAATGGTGGGTTGACTTAGGAGTCCAGGAAGGGTGGGTTGACTTGGGTGTCCAAGAAGGGGAGGGGAGGGGAGTCGCAGGGGTGGGTTGACTTAGGAGTCCAAGAAGGGGGTGGGGGTTGACTTAGGAGTCCAGGAAGGGTAGGTTGACTTAGGAGTCCAGGAAGAGTGGGTTGACTTGGGAGTCCAGGAAGGGTGGGTTGACTTGGGAGTCAAGGAAGGGTTGGTTGACTTGGTAGTCCAGGAAGGGTGGGTTGACTTGGGTGTCCAGGAATGGTGGGTTGACTTAGGAGTCAAGGAAGGATTTTTTGACTTAGGAATCTAGGAAGGGTGGGTTGACTTATTAGTCCAGGAAGGGTGGGTTGACTTAAGAGTCCAGGAAGGGTGGGTTGACTTAGGAGTCCAGGAAGGGTGGGTTGACTTAAGAGTCCAGGAAGGGTGGGTTGACTTGGGAGTCCAGGAAGGGTGAGTTGACTTGGGAGTCCAGGAAGGGTAGGTTGACTTGAGAGTCCAGGAAGGGTGGGTTGACTTGAGAGTCCAGGAAGAGTGAGTTGACTTGGGAGTCCAAGTCTTTTTTGATTAAATCGGTCCTGATACTACTGAGTACAGCGTAGAGTGAGCAGGAGTGCTAACACAAAGAAGTCACTGGAAGTGGGTGGAGAGTTCAGCCTCTAGCCTTCCTTTACAAGATTTCTAAACAAATAGAAGCTCAAAGGAGTTAATCTTATTTTAAGCGTATAATAGTAAAAATAATATTATTAATACAAATAATATTGATAATAATTATATTAAAGTGCTAAAAAGCATATAAAATTATTGATTTCCTTTTAATAATATAAAATATATAAACAGATCCTTCTAAAGAGAAAACAAATTTACTATTAGAGGGGAAAGTTAAGTCACCTTATGAAGTTATTAGGGTGGTTTGAGTGGAGTGGGGGGTAGACTACGATCCTGTCTCCTTTTTAAAGGAATTTCCTTAATGCCTGATGCCCTAGGTTCAAGCGTTTTTGTCTTTGAATGAATGAAGTTCAAACCCATGAGTACCGCACAACGAGCGATAATGATAAACATCCGCTGACACAAAACGCCAACATTCGGATGATAATCATCCCGGCGTAAGTTCCAGACACCCTGTTCAACCGTTAGGTTATATTAGGGCCCACCCCGACAACAGCTGGAATGAGAGATTTAAAATAACGACGGGACGGCAACAGTACTTTGTCTCTAAGCACATTGTTTTTTAAATACCCCATGAACGCATCAAAGAGTCTCCGTGGCGTTGTAGGCTAGATGCCCGCCTGCAGATCAGAAGGTTGTGAGTTCGCGCCCTGATGGGGGCAGAATTATTTTTTTTTTTTCAAAAATTACTTTGTCTTCCGGGTCGACTCAGCCTTGAGTGGGTACCAGGTAAAGTCCTAGGAAGTAAAAGGGACCGGATGATGCTGACCCCACCACCCACCAAATGCCGATTGGTCTATAATCATGTTATACTTGTTTATTTGTATTTGGCACCAACTACCAATGTTGATAGTGCTTAAAAAGTCTCAAGTCGAGAAGTTGGACCTCATTGCACCAGATTCTTCCCCAAGTGGCTCGGGTTTTCTCTGCAGAACGACTGGCCGAGGGCTGAGAACGTCGTAGAAACAACGAAGTCTGTAACTCCTTTGACGAACCTCATGGACATCCGTACAAAACCTAATGATACTATTTCTGAAACAAGCAGAAGATATTCAGAATACCAGACAAACCGCTTAACCACCTACCCAGGCAATATGGTTCTCATGAGATGAACAAGTATTCCAATATTGTTTTAAATGTCAAGATTAACCAACCTGACGCAAGTGACGTTTGGGACCCTTTTCCATGCCTTCAAACCTTTTGGAAGTAAAAGACTTATTTTATAGACAAATCGACACTCGGTGGGTGATGAGATCAACATCACACTTCTCAGAACTTACCAGGTATTTATTTAAATTTGGGTCGACCTGTCTGTCATCTATAATTTATTTACAGCACATAATTATAACAATTAATACAATTTTACAGCATATGGTAAGTCAGCACATCTCATATAAAACATCTCATACAGAAAATCTCATACAGAACGTCTCATATAGAACATCTCTTACAGAACATCTCATACAGAACATCTCATACAGCACATCTCATACAGCACATCTCATACAGCACATGTCATACAGAACATCTCATACACCACATCTCATATAGAACATGTCATACAGAACATGTCATACAGCACATCTCATACAGCACATCTCATACAGACAATCTCATACAAAACATCTCATACAGAACATCTCATACAGAACATCTCATACAGAACATGTCATACAGAACATCTTATACAGCACATCTCATACAGCACATCTCATACAGCACATGTCATACAGAACATGTCATACAGAACATGTCATACAGAACATCTCATACAGAACATGTCATACAGAACATCTCATACAGAACATTTCATATAGAACATCTCATACAGAACATCTCATACAGAACATGTCATACAGCACATCTCATACAGAACATCTCATACAGCACATCTCATACAGCACATCTTATACAGCACATCTCATACAGCACATCTCATACAGCACATGTCATACAGAACATCTCATACAGAACATGTCATACAGAACATCTCATACAGAACATCTCATACAGCACATCTCATACAGCACATCTCATACAGAAAATCTCATACGGAACATCTCATATAGAACATCTCATACAGAACATCTAATACAGCACATCTCATACAGCACATCTCATACAGCACATTTCATACAGAACATCTCATACAGAAAATGTCATACAGAACATCTCATACAGAACATTTCATATAGAACATCTCATACAGAACATCTCATACAGAACATGTCATACAGCACATCTCATACATAACATCTCATACAGCACATCTCATACAGCACATCTCATACAGCACATCTTATACAGCACATCTCATACAGCACATCTCATACAGCACATGTCATACAGAACATGTCATACAGAACATGTCATACAGAACATCTCATACAGAACATCTCATACAGCACATCTCATACAGCACATCTCATACAGAAAATCTCATACAGAACATCTCATATAGAACATCTCATACAGAACATCTCATACAGAACATCTCATACAGAACATCTCATACAGCACATGTCATACAAAGACAATAATTTCCAGTCTAGACTGCCAGTGCTAGACATGGTCACACTAAACAAACCATAGAACAGGGTTATTAACGTCGAAAATGAGATGTCCAAGCAGGGCTGCAGGAGTTACCAGAAAAGACGCAAATCAGCATTGGAGTCAAAAGAGAGTTGAGTTGAGTCGGCTGATTCAAGACATCACAGCACTCAGGACTGTCATGTAAGCGCTCTGTTCCCATCTTCAGCAGCCAATGCAGAGTTCTAATACCAATTGTACTAGCAACATTCTTATTATACGTCTGTCTTGCCTTTCCTCTGAGCGTCGAGTATCGGCCAATACCCTCGTCACTCCTCGGTGCATCACTCTCATCAGAATGTGATGATCTATTTGCTAATTCGAATTGTACACGTTCTCCCACAAGACCTTAAACACGTCTGTCTTATAATGCCTCAACATTCCTCGAAGTTGTGCAGAGCCAGCCAGTTCGTCTACCTGTCAATTCCCAACACACTGGCATACCAGGAGAACAGATGCAGACAATGCTCTTTACCCTTGACCTCTGAAGCGAAGCATGCCCCTCGGCACCACACACATAAGAGAAAAAGTCGGCACAACGGCAATTATAAATAACATACAAAAACAGTAAATTAAATCCTTTACTTACTTAAAGAGTATGCTTTGTGACGCCACACCATACAAAGCGTACACCAACAGAGGAGAAGGAAGCAGAACACAAGAGAGACCAAGAACAAGATGGAAAGATAAAATCAGAGAAACTGCAATAGCAGGATGTAAATACGATCGAAACGGTCAGAACAGCAAGAAGTAGAACATTATATCCACCTCGACACTCAAAGCAGTAAGAGATGAATTGAAGAAGAAGAAGATCTATAATTACGTTATCTTTTCGCTTAAATATACACATTGAAAAAACAGAAAAATACATCTTGTCTGTGTTTTGAGGAGTGGAAAACAAAAATCAATTGCCTCCCATTGACCAAAAAACACTTCTATTTTGTCCTTAACTCTTTCAATCCCTCACAGTTTTTAATGAAGAATGTCTAAATTAAATTTTTGTACTTAATTAAATTGTTCTACTTTAATATAAGAAGTTTTTAGCCGTATAGACCTGAAAATGTAGTTTTTATACAGAAGACGTTATCATAACAGTTAAAACAAAAAGCGGTAATATAAAAGACGATTATGACAGGAAAAGTAATGTGCACAATGAAAAGAGTAATCAATGGCCGTGTAGTGAATTCCTTGTAGGTAGTGAGAGTAAACCTGTGACTAATTTAGTAACTGACATGAATTAATTTTCGTATTCACCGGCTGTAAGCTCTGGTGGAAACTTCTGGTTGTTTGTCCACTTTTGGACATTAGTCTTCTTCCCAGTACATGAGTTTTAGCATGCATATCCGTGTTTCAGACTTGGCTTATCTGTATGCAGACTGTTTGTTGCTTGCTTCTCAGGTAGATGCACTCCGACGTCAAAGTAAATCGTCAGTTGATATTTAAAGAAATAATATAACAGGACTTACCTAACTAGGAACGGACGCAGTATATTGAAAGAGAAGTCGACCATGCGAACGATGGGCTGAAAGAATAACAGAGTCTCTGGAAATGACGAGACAGGAAGCTCCCAAACTGGCACTCTCCTGCAGTGTATATCTCACTGCAAAGTACAAGAGGACCAGGATGAGATGGGATAAGATTCAGATGAGATGAGATGATTTATCGTTTCACACTGCAGCTTTCAACTCCCACCCCTCTTCCTTCCTCACTTCTCATATTGTATTTTGTGTTACATTGCACTAAAAGCTTACGTTTTTCTGTTACCATCGTAACTAAAAGGAGAAAATAATTCACAAAAACAAATAAAAAATGCGCCTTCCAATTTGATGCTATGTTCAAATAGGAAAAACTGTGAAACGCCCAGGAAATGACGCTATACGCCCCTAATGTCACCAGTACGGTAGCGCGACAAGTTGCACAATCACTTTTTGCACTGAGAGAGTGTTTATTTACCGGCTCAGTCAGATAACACCAGTGATCTTCAAATGACGTTTATCGATTGATATTCCCATCGTTTCAATATCTGTCGATGTCGGAATGGTAACACAATTACTACATCTCCTGTTTAATATTTGATTTCATAATTTTTAACATCCGTCAGGTTCGTTTCGCTTTGTTGTCCTCAATACACTAACATTTGCATTTGACGTTTATTTATTCCTGCATTCACAAATCTGAGATTTTTATAAGAAAATGTGATATTTGTTTTGGATGTTTTGATGCTAAAATGAAGAAATTACACAAATGTACAAAAACTACTGGAAAAACAGTGATTAATTTTTTTTTTTTTTTAAACGAAGTCTGAAACGTGTTGGCAGTTTAATTAGATCGAATCCACTAATGTCAACAACGAGAGCGTACAACATGAAACATGAAACTTGAAACACCAAGAGATAGGGGATGACCAAGATATTTGATTTTTATAATTTTTAACATCCGTCAGGTTCGTTTCGCTTTGTTGTCCTCAATACACTAACATTTGCATTTGACGTTTATTCCTGCATTCACAAATCTGAGATTTTTATAAGAAAATGTGATATTTGTTTTGGATGTTTTGATGCTAAAATGAAGAAATTACACAAATGTACAAAAACTACTGGAAAAACAGTGATTAATTTTTTTTTTTTTTTTAAACGAAGTCTGAAACGTGTTGGCAGTTTAATTAGATCGAATCCACTAATGTCAACAACGAGAGCGTACAACATGAAACATGAAACTTGAAACACCAAGAGATAGGGGATGACCAAGAAGAAGATGGATTAAAGGAGTCACTGATACCTTGCTAATGCGCAGCATCGCAGGATAAGGGGCAATCACTACAACACTTCAACATCGACAATCATGAAGAAATCAAGCAACAAAGAACGGATGAGCATTAAGTTCTGCAAACTAAGACAGCCATAGGCAAGGACCAGATATCAAGAGCTTACAGCGATAGCAATGGGAACTGAAGAAGAAACATCACAAGACATTGAAACACTCTAGTGCCAGTTCAAGAATGCCGTGACAGCAGCCAGCTAAAGGAAAAGCATGTTGACAAACTGTCTATGATTGATTTCCTTGTATTAGAATATGATTTAGATGGCTTTTGAGAATTCATAGGCTAATCACTATCTAATGAGCGTAACACTGCGCACTAATTCAAACAAATGCTGGAATTGGTTTGTTTTGTTAACGGTCATTTGTTAATGTCACAAAGGAATACAACGAGTTCTTAATTATTAGGAAAGCAGTGTCATAACATCCGAATACCAAGTTCAGGTTTAGGTTTAAACAACGGATCAACATCATGGTACAAAAATAACCCATAAGTGCTCTGTTCTACTTCCAACTCGAGTCTGTCCAAAGAATCTCAGCAAAGCAAACGAACTCCGTAGCACCGGTGAGGATCCTGAAATACTTTAGGTATAATTGTAACTCCAAATTTTGCCCGAGTAGCGCCGCTGGGCTTCTCTTTTCTCTTTCCAACTGCCAAAGGATTTTTCGCGTGCGCAACACTACACACGGGCGTCTGATCTTACTACCTAGAGACCAGGGGAAATTTCTAGAAGACCACGTGAAACAAAATCCCAGCAGTGTAAAGGACAAACCATATCCGCCAGATCATATGCTGAGAGGGGCCCTGGCAAGCTAAGATGAATGGAATCGCACAGTTTAGCTCGTATTGTGCTTAACCTACGATAGGCTCAGCAAGCTGGCATGGGATGTTTATTACTGCCCGGATTTAAAAAAAAGCCGAGTTTTATAGATCACTGGAAAGATCAACGGTAGTAACATGTACAGTCAGTCCAAGAGCGACGATGCTTGGCGGATGAAGCTATGGCATAGAGGGAAATTATTAATGCAGTTGATTCAAAATATCAATGACCGATATCTATTGAGCTACATGAACTACTACACCGCTGGGCAAATTCCATGATGATAATAATTATATCTTCTTTGCTGTAAATTCTTACTGAGAGTTCTTGTTGTTTGTCCATTTATAGACTTTAGTAGTCTCGTTCCAAAACTAAAGTTCTGCCTTCACAGCCGTTTTACAGATCTGGCTTATCTGCAGAGTTCTGGTTTCTCGCCGCTCAGGCAGTCGCTAAAAAGTCACCTTTTACTGCATGCTGGTTATGGTGGATGTAACTCTATCCCCCCCCCCCAGCCCTTCCCCCCCCCCCCCCCCTTTGTCAATTGAGACAAAAAGGATAATTTTTAAAAGCTGTATAAATCCTATTTGATATACGGTTGTGAATCACGGACAGCTAGTATAATAGTAAAAACTTATTCCGAAGCTTTTGAGATGTGGTTTTAAAGACGAATGATGAGAATTCCCAGGACAGATTAAAAGAGTAACGGAGAACTCTTGAAAGAAACTGACTCACGAAGAGAACCGATTGCCCATATCAGAAAGAGACATTCTACATTCTTTCGTCATATGAGGAAAAGGAGAAAACTGGAGTACATCGTGACGGTAGGAAAGGTTGAGGGAAGGACAGGCACAGAGAGACCTAGAGAACATATGCTGGACGGTTTGACATCATGGCAATGGGAGATCATTTGTTTCAGAGTTGCTTGAAAGTACACGAAGATAGAAGGTTGTGGATAGAAGAAGCCCCACAGCGGACTGAAAAGAATAGTAGAAAAAGGCATGGTACTAAGTAAAAGAGGCAGAGACCTACCAGCAGAAAGATGGGCGCAGTATATTAGAAAATTAGTGTATTAATTACTTAATATTCGATGTGTAAATGGTTTAATATTAGTATTCAATGTTTAGGTGCTAAACTAGCATGGTAATTATTTTTTTTCCCTGTGAAATAACACTGGTATACCTCGTAGCGTTGGGGAGATCTTAGGAAATTCTTCTAAATTAAGAAATGAGGAAAGGATGATGGCGTTGAATAGGACAGACATGGAGGAAACATTAACAAATATAACCACAATAAAAACCAAGAAGAAGTACTCTATTGAGGGTTCGGGGTGCGGGGAAAGAAGAAGAAGAAGAATAGAAGAAGAAGAAGAAGAAGAAGAAGAAGAAGAAGAAGAAGAAGAAGAAGAAGAAGAAGAAGAAGAAGAAGAAGAAAAGAAGAAGAAGAAGAAGAAGAAGAAGAAGAAGAAGAAGAAGAAGAAGAAGAAGAAGAAGAAGAAGAAGAAGAAGAAGAAGAAGAAGAAGAAGAAGAAGAAGAAGAAAAGAAGAAGAAGAAGAAGAAGAAGAAGAAGAAGAAGAAGAAGAAGAAGAAGAAGGAGAAGTAGAAGGAGAAGAAGAAGAAGAAGAAGAAGAAGAAGAAGAAGAAGAAGAAGAAGAAGAAGAAGAAGAAGAAGAAGAAGAAGAAGAAGAAGAAGAAGAAGAAGAACAACAACAACAACAACAACAACAACAACAACAACAACAACAACAACAAAAAGAAAGAAAAAAGAAAAAAAAGAAGAAGAAGAAGAAGAGAAGAAGAACCAAAAGAAGAGCAACAAAGAACATAAAGAAGAAAGTGGAGAAGGATGGAGGAGGAGGCCTAGATGGAGTAAAAGAAGAACAATAAGAAGGACAACATGAATAAAAACAACTAGAACAAAAGAAAGGAAAGGATTTTAAATAATCAAGAAGAAACAGACTTTCAGTTTTAACATTATGCAGAGGGGAGATCTTGGTTGGCAATGAAGAAAAGGTGTTAGTAATTAACTAATTACGTGAACTAATAATGTTCTTTCGTACTAGCTGAGGAAGGAGGTGGATATATGATAGAGATCTGTGATGTCGATTTTGGATGACACCTTTTGACAAGACACACAAATATGTCACAAATAAACAAAATAGTCTGATGTCACAAACTCAGTTCACAAAGATATGTCACAAACTGACAACTAATTTCAGAAACTGACTTCAAAACTACCAGTTCAAAAGTGCCACCATCCGGGTGAGGATTACTTGTGTATGGAGAGGTAACGGAAACCCCGTTAAGCCGTAAGGCCATATTTATGTCCCGTTTGTATTTGTGGGCCCCCGGCACAAGCCTATGTGATGTCACAATATGATGTCACAATATGATGTCACAATATGAAGTGACAAACTGAGGCCACAAATTTACAATGCAAAATTATGTCACAAGCCGACAAAAATGACACATTTTCGTATTTTTAGCGATCACTGGCTCTAAACGCTGGCAAAAAAATTCCGATTATTGGTCCACTTATCGAATTTGGTCTTGTTCCAAGACTTCAGTTTTTCGTGCACATCCGTGTATATGAAGGCAGATTGATGATTAATGGTTCCTCGCCTCTTAGAAAAGTGCTCTCCGACTTTGAAGAAACCATCACTAATGAGTAGCCTTTTACGACAGGCTTGTTAAGGAGCAGTTAGTATATTCTCTAATGTGGCCTGAAAGCTATACGGGGACGATGTCACACAGAAATGATTCTTCTCGGAGATACTCGTGCTTCAGTCAAGTCATGTTGTGTATTCTTGTTCATGTCTGTGGTATTATATATTCATTAAATGTGCTAATGAAGACGGTCTAGCCGCAAGGTTAAACTTATCCGTGACGGTGATAATGTGAAGCTGACTATTTTTGATTTCCTTTTAGTTTTTTTTATCTTTTCACGATATCGCAAGGCGTCCAAACACACAATTGATGTAAACAGAAAAACATCAACTCATCTGAACGCCCTCAAAATTGGTAAACAGCGAACTTGAATGTGCTAAATGTTTTACTTTATGATATTCTGTGTTAAAAACATGTTTTATATGATCAGTTTTATCGATATATTTTTATATTATCCTTTGTGTTCTAAATAAATTGCTCTTGAATCGAGATATTAGAGAAAGATAAGGATCGAGGGGTTACAAAAAAGATAAGATGGAGGATGTGACAGAAAGATAAGGATGGAGGATGTGACAGAAAGATAAGGATGGAAGGGTGTTATAGAAAGATGAGGACATATGGTGTGTTAGAGAAAGATGATGATCAGGGGCATTAGTGAAACATAGGTATCGTGGGTATTAGAGAGAGACAATGAATGAGTATAAGAGAAGGATAAATAGTGAATGTGTTACAGAAATAAAAGATCGTGGGTATTAAAGGGAGATAGGGATAAAACATGTTAGAGAAAGTTAAGCATTGAGAAAAAAAACTAACTCTGTATCAATGGCTAGAGCGCGCCCTGATAGACGATCGATAGTTAAATTCGCCAGAACACGTAAGACAAATTTGTGTGTGTTGGCGTACGGACATCGATATTACTTCCTATCCCAAAAAGAATGTGAATATGTGCCCTTCTGTCGCAGTAGCTTGTTCACTTGTATTTCAAGATTTTAGGCGAATCAGGTATATGGAAAGAGCATGGAAAGAGAACCCATATGTTCACAGACCAATCAGCACTAGGTGGCTAATGTGGTCAGCATAACACCGGTCGTCTTTTCTTCCCAGGGACATACATCCTGGGACCCATTTTAGGGTGCCTCGACCTGCTATGAAAAAAATCCACACAGCCAGCAGTGGGTTTCGACCGCGGTAAGTTGGAATTAAGAATGGGACTCGCAACGCCTAAGGCACGGGCGCCTCTTGTTCTCTTGTAGTGTTGTTTATATAGATTTAGGGTTATGATTAAAATATTATCAGCGAGCCTATAAATCAGTGGTTTCCAAACTGGGGGGGGGGGGGGGGAGTTCTTGGTTGGGGGGGGGGGGGGGTCTTGGAGGGAGAGGTGTGGGGGAGAGGGTGGTGGTCTTCGGGGCATAAAGAAACTTTAAACAGGGTTTTAAACAGACATTTTTAAATTGAGTGCACTTGTAATAATCTAGATTTTCAGCTATACCAGTTACAAAAAACAAAACAGCTACATTGGCTTGATGTGAAGAGTGATTTCCGTTGTGGCTTGCCAAATATTAGATCACAAATAGAAATATCATCAAGACGCAAATCAGTGTCAACCATCACATCAATATTTGGAAACGAAATTACCAGTTGTTGGTTACTGTTTCATCGCTTCTTGGACACTTTGATTTATGTCCTAGTTGTTCTCTAGGTTTTTGTTAATAGTGCTTGGGATTTTTCTTCTTGTCCTCCCTTTTTAAAAACATTTCGTGATGTTGTAGGGGTAGGGGTGTCTTGCCTATGCAGAAAAGAGGCGCCACTTTAAAAAAGTTCGAGACAACTGGACTAAACGTTTACCTACCTACCCACCCCACCCCCCTCTCCAGCCCCGATCTGGCTCTCCAAGAGACCATGGAAGCCACATGGGCATGATGTCACACACACAAACACACACACGTACGCACGCACGCACGCACGTACGCACACAAGACGCTCACAAATACAACAATGAACGTAGACTGAAAACACCCGCTTACCTGAACGTCCTCGAAATTGGTAAACAGTGAGCCTTGTGACGGCATGGCTGAAGTCCTTTTGTCTGGCAATCCATAGTCCAGGCCCCTGGAAGGCGAGGAGTAGGGTGAGTTATTGTATACAATACAAGATCCCAAAGTCTTGGCCACAGCCGCTCGTTCTCTCTCGATAACCATGGTTACACGATAATTAGGTCAAGTTAGGTCAAAAGTTATAACAATAAATTTGGTATTTGCTGATTTACACGTATCTGAATTATTGTGTTCACACCCCTGGTAGAGAAAAGGAAAATCACCATGCTCAGGATATGTGTGTTCTCGTTTTTAGGTAAACACCACTGGCAGAGTAGAGCGAGAATCAGCATTATCTTATATATATATATATATATATATATATATATATATATATATATATATATATATATATATATATATATATATATATTCTTGGTTTCAACTGGTAGAATAAAGAGACAGTCATCCTTAGGATGACACATATTTGGAAACTAATTTTCATGTAAACAGTACTAGCAAAGCAAAGTAAAAGTCACAATAAAAATGACTTTTATATTTACTTATCGTTTTCAGGTAAACTTTACTGATGAAATAAATAATCACCTTGATTACTCACACACACACACACATATATACATGACTGATCGTGTTCATGTACCCACGATTAGTAGTAGATTGAATGAAAAATCGCATTCATGATAACATACCCCTCGTTTTCAGAAAAACAACAATGATAGAATGAAACGGAAATCGCCACGATGACATTTTCGATGAAAAAAAAAATCTGACATGAAAATTCTTAACCAAAGCTGTCATATGGAAATTTCTGAGGCAATCAAATGTCCAGCCTATTCAACCGACCCTGAAGAGAACAAAGTCCGCAAAAGAGCTGTTATATGATAATGGTGATGATGACTATGATGTGTTTTAGAGACATTTGACACGTAGTTTGATTGCTAACTTCATAGTACGATCAACTGTGACTGTTTATAGGTAACATTATGAGCTGCACTTTTTTTTTTCTCCAAAATGACATTGGCTTTTATCTCAATCTGAAGTATAGTTTTGTGAAGTAAAGGCGGCCGGTGTGGTGTTGACCTGATCCTCCAGCAAATTGCCGATTGGTCTATAAAATTTAAGTCTAGAAAAATATGCTTGAGGCCGTGAAAAAATAGTTCTTTACTTTGTTTGTTATGCGGAATGCCGGTTTCGATCCCAGCTGTTGGCAATGCGCCTTGCGTTGGTTTCGACAGTGGTATCAAGAAAGCCAACCGTCCAGAAAGCACTGGCAAACTACTGGACGTAAATTGCCTAGAGAAACCACACAACAGCCAGGTGCTGTTAGGGTTGGTTCTGCAACGTCCTGTAAAGGATACGCAACTAACTAACTTGGTTTTTTTAAACTTATGAGCTGCGGTGAAAGCTATGGCATAGAAAGATGTAAGTTCTAAGTATCGAGGGTGTTAAATACTGAGAACATGGAGGATAAAGACAAGAATCACAGCTTTTATAGAAAGAGGAGAATCGAGAATGTTATAGGAAGATTAGGATCGACGAAACTGGAGAAAGCGAGGCATCGAGGGTGTTACAAAAAGATCTGGATCTACGATGTTACAGAAAGATGAGGAAGAGGGGATTAGAGAAAGATACTGATAGACGGTGTTCCTGAATGATACGAATCGCAGATGTTACAGAAAGATAAAGATCGAGGGTACTAAAGAATAACAAAAGGATCGAATGTCTCTGAGTACAAAAAGAACTGGGGGGGGGGGGGGGGGAGGGGTTAGAAAAATTTTTTTGGATTGAGGTAAAACCAATGTTTAAGATGGGTCGTAGACTGACGACTAACAACACTGTATCAAGAACACTCTGAGCCTGACAATCAAGGAGGCGAAAAAAATTTGGCAGAAACTCGCAGCTTTCTAATGTGTCGTTATGAAATCAGCCCTCTGCAAACGGCCAACAACACCAGCTGTTCTCAATCTTTGGGACGCGACCCTTTTTTGAGATTCAGAGCATCACGACAGACCATGAATAGACAAATGAACCAGAATGCGCCTGGCAGACCTGTATGGACACTGGCACCACTTCGCATCCCCTAAAAGAATGGATATATAAAAAATATGTATATTCTTTTCAGTCGCCGATAATTACTTCTCTTTTAGTGTTAATTTGACAGATTTAGTTCTGACTTTTATCACCAAATGGAGCATAGGCCCTCAACCAACTCACGCTGTCGTTCTATCCTTCGCTATTTCATGCAGCTTACCCCATATTCTCTTTATCTTTTTAATGTCACTCATTAGCTGCTTTTTCCGTGTGTGCCTTTTTTTGTCGGCGGGGCGGGGGGTAGGTGGGGGGGGGGTATGGGGGGGGGGGCTCTGCCTATATTTCTATGCCCCTGTGGGTTCCAGTATAAACACATTTTAATTATATTGTTCTCTCGTTTTCCCCATCGTGTGTCCCATCCATTGTCATCGTCTTTTCTTCACCCGTTGATTGACAGAGCATCTTCTTCTTCTTCTTCTTCTTGTTCTTCTTGTTCTTCTTCTTCTTCTTCTTCTTCTTCTTCTTCTTCTTCTTCTTCTTCTTCTTCTTCTTCTTCTACTTCTTCTTCTTCTTCTTCTTCAGCATTCCAAGCACTTGAAGTTCAGTGCTGCAGAAATCACCTGGCTCCATTCGCCTCTCTGTCGTTACGAAATAAGACTCACAGAGCAAGCTTCGGAAAATTAAAACTAGTGTCCTGAACGCAGCGTGGCTTAGATCGCTTGGCAAGACGCAGATCAAGAGCAAATCACGGATTTTCTGTCCACGATATTCAGGTGTGCGAGGTAACGAGCAGGCTTATAGACTGGCTGCTACTTCTGCTCTGGGCGGTGAGCTGTTATAAGATAAAGCAGATGTAGTGAAGGCTCCATCAGATAACATGGACAAGAACCCGTTAATATGTGTGTAGTTTATCAGTAACTTTATAAGATGTTCTCCGTGTTTCCGCTCCATTTAACAATGCAGATTTGACATTAAAATTTATAATTTTAAGTTTAGTATTCGTTTTAATTTCTTTCCGACCTAAACAGATTTAAGACAGATTGATATTTAATCCGCCAGCATCTTAACTCAGAAACCCCCCCCCCCCCCCCCCCTCACCCTCCCCCCCCCTCCCCAACTATCACAACACAACCAAAGCGCTACACACTCCCAGATTTTGTCTACGATCGTTTCACTAGGTTCTACACAAATTGCAACGAGATCAGTTTCTTCTCTTGTTAAGCCTGAGCTATTCTTTGATGGCTGCAAGTGCTCCTTGTACTTTATACACATGTTAACCGATACACGTACCGTTAAAGCCGCAGTATTGTCCTCCCTGTGATTGCTACAATTCCCCACTTTGTTTTGTCTTCGAATCTTGTTTGTTTAGGTAATAACCCGTCTCATTTAATTAATAGCAAATCCCACATAGACTTATTATTTTTTCTTTTGAATCTAGACGTTTGTCGTTTAAATCTCCCTATCTTTCGCTATTTGTTCTGTATGTTTTTCTTTGTTCTAAATATTTTTTAATAGGATCCTTTATCTGAAAAAAAAAAAAAAAAATCTCTCTCTCTTTTTCTGTATACTCGTTAAATTGCTTAAATCTTCAGTGTTCTAAATGTTTTTCTTTATAATTTTCTGTGTCAAAAATATGTTTGTCTGAGAGCTTTGCTGTAAATATTGTCTTTTTGCTTTTCTGTGATCTTAAAATTCGTTTTATGTAGTACCTGTCATCATTTTATTAACAAACAGTGTTTAATCTTGGATTTTTGGTCGTCGCAGTATTCGTTTTATTCATGCATGGCATGGTATAATTCATTTTCTGTATTCCCCGTCGGGAGTGTACGCTGAGTGTTTAAGTGACCAAAAGAGTCACTTTTTTGTTCCAAAAAGAAGAAGTACCTAACATTCCATTCAACCTTACTGACGTTTTTAAAAGGCATCCTAGGGTTACATAAAGAACCTACTGCCCTGTGTTAGTTAAGGCTCAGACATTACGCATTCAGGGGTGCTAGAAACTGGATTCTCAAATACTTTCTTCAACCTTCTATAAAATTTAGAGCGGCTAATTGCCACCGAACTATGCAAATCAACATTATCATGTAGCAGTCCTTCGCAGAACGTCGCTCCTATCACTTTCAGAATGTCAGTATTTCTTCTCTTCTTTGCCTGTGGTATCCTAAGAAACTTTCTATATCATTTCGCCTCAATAGCCCTTATTTTCTTCCTTAAATAAATGAATCATGCACATATGGTCCCCCTCCCACCCCTTTGTAAGATATTTATTTTAAAGTTTCGTATTATTTCAAAAATGTTATTTTTCTTGGCCATTCAGTACAAAATAATTAAAATACTAAAAAAAACTATTAGTATTTATTATAAACAGTATTGTTTTTCCTAAACCGAATCACTAGGGCTAAATAAACTCCATAATAGTTTAGAGTAGTGGTTCCGAAGTTTTTATTTTATTTTTTTAATTACACTTACTTTTTTAAAATTTTTTAAAAATAAATATGACTATTAAAATTGACGAGGTCTATAGGAGGTCTTTAAAAATCTGATCCTCGAGCCTTATCAAATTGAGAATCACCGATAAGGGGAAACAGTAACGAGGGCAGATATCCTAGAAGTAGAGGCAGTGTCGATCAAGACGATGGTGAACACAGTCTATATAGGCGCAAAAAAGGTCTCGTGGGTGAACGTTTGCGTCAACAGAGAGCTGCACTTCTGTGGTGGGATCGTCAGTGTTGGCACATCTGACAGCGGGCTTATGCATGCTTTACCAGCGTGTGCAACCCTTTAGATTTTGCTGAAACTGACAGGTTTATCACTAGATTTCGAATGGGACAATGAAACAAATTCTGTGTGACTTCAACTAGCACAGGAACGGGGCAGTTGTGGGGCGACCCGTCTGAGTTTAAGATGGGTCTTAGACAGACGACTAACAACACCGTATCAAGAACACTCTGAGCCTGACAATCAGGGAGGCGAAAAAAGTTTGACAGAAACTCGCAGCTTTCTAATGTGCCGTTATGAAAACAGCTTTCTGCAAACGGCCAACACCATCAGCCGTTCTCAATCTTTGGGACGCAACCCTTTTTTAAGTCGAATGACCCTTTCACATGGGTCGACAAAGACCATCGCAAAACAACAATTCATTGAAGTTATAAAGTAGGGTCGAAAAAAAAATGTTTGATTGGGGGACACCACAACATAAGGAACTGTATTAAAGGGTCGCGGCGTTAGGAAGGTTGAGAACCTTTGAACTACAAGAGGACGACGATAGGGTCATTGACAAGTCACCTGTGAATATAACTAAGGTTATACTAGAAATATGAGTTGTTGAGTTGAGTCAAGAATTGACAAAACAGCACTCGGGGCATTCAAGAGCGCACTCTGTCCCCATCTTCAGCAGCCAGCGCAGAGTTCCAATACTGGTGGTACCGGTCACAATCTGGTTATATGTCCGTCTTACCTTTCCTCTGAGTGTAGTGAGCTGGTCAGATCCTCTGGTTAAACACATGTGCCTCATTTTCTCAGGGCCATAATAATCTTACTTCTCTACTGATTCCGTTGCTTGTTTTTAACGGGCTTTGACCACATCTGCCTTGTCATGTATTAATTCACCACCCAGTGATGCAGATCCAGCCAATATGTCTCTCTGTTCATTACCCACTACGCCGGCATGGCCCGGAGAAAAGATCCAAATTATGCTCACTACCCGTGACCTTCAAGTGAAGCTTGCAACTCTGCTCGAAGCATCCCTATTTTCACCTTCCTCAGCAAGCTTTTCAGAGTCTGTTACAATTAGGACATGGGTATGCATCTTGTTTGTTAGCCACCTGAGAGCTGCAGTTACCGCCTCCACCTCTGATCTCATGCTAGATGTTGTAATGGTGTAAGCTAGGCTGTCTTGCACTAAAGACAGCACTAGAAAGTATTGTCCTACTTTTTTGTCTTATCATAGCATATAGGTAAATATGACATAAGTGGCAATTAAAAGGATTAACATTTCTCAGTGACTGACCGCCGTGTGTACGATGCAAATTACTAATATGCCTATTGCGTGCAAACCTTTAAATCCGTCTTTACTCTTGTGTGGGTTCTGGTGCATTATTTTGGGAAACAGAAGAGATCGCTGCCCCATAATAAGCATGTCGTAAAAAGCGACTAATTAGGAGATTGCAGACATATCATGCGTTGGAGCAATAGGTGAAGATATCGCAGCGTAGCTGTAAATCTAACAAAACCGCTCTTTTAAATGACAAACATAGAAGTTGAAAAACTTGCCTCTTTACTGACACCAGCAACAGTACAAACTGTTTAAAGATAATGATCAGTTTTTGTTTATGAACAAAGAAGCGTCAGGCACAACGGCTAAGAACGCCGAACTCTCACGCGGGAGTCCTAGGTTTGAATCCTCCGTAAGGACATGGATTGCTTTCTTTGGGAGCAAACAAACAACTGCTAATCTGTCTTGCCTGTGAAACATTGGAAAACATGTTGACAACTAGAAAGATTAGTTGAAAAAGGGGTAGATGCAGACCAAGAAAGAGACACAGTCAGTGGCGAGAGCACTAGCTGTGATATCCTAAATCTCCAGACTCAAAGACAACCACTGCCTACACCGCAGAAGTGATAAATACAAAACGTAATTGCAGTTTGGCAGTTTATGATAAAAATATGCTATCTGTAATTGTCATCTGAAACAAGTATCATTTGCAATGACTGTCGTAATAATTAACTTTGTTACCCACAATCAGTTTTTGTTTATGAACAAAGAAGCGTCAGACACAACGGCTAAGAACGCCGAAATCTTTTGCGGGAGTCCTAGGTTTGAATCCTCCGTAAGGACAAGGATTACTTTCTGTCGGGAGCAAACAAAAACTGCTAACCTACACAGTCAGTGGCGAGAGCACTAGCTGTGATATCCTAAATCTCCAGGCTCAAAGACAACCACTGCCTACACCTCAGAAGTGGTAAATACAAAAAGTAACTGTAGTTTTGCAGTTTATAATAAAAATATGCCATCTGTAATTGTCATCTGAAACAAGTATAATTTGCAAAGACTGCTGTAATCATTAATTTTGTTACCCACATGCAGAACACAATGTCCTTACATATTTATGTGTAACTGATCAAACGTATAATATGCATATATATGTAAACATCTACAGAATTCGTCGGTATAATTCATCTGCGGATAAAATATCAACGAACAAATGCGCACAAAATCCATGTATAAATGGAATCAGAAATTATGTAGATATTTTTCGCGTTTAAATACACGAACGGTTCTTATGATAATTGTTGTTGTCATTATTATGTGTGTGTTGATTGTTTCTGAAAGTGTTTATGTCTTTTTTATCAAACGTCTCAAAAAGATGTATACAGCTAATTCATCAGTTCTGTCACATGCAATCAGATCAGGACGGGTGCAAACGAGTGGTAATCGTTTTTATGGGGGAGGCATGCACGCTGTATAGTTATACAATACTGGTTGTGGCAGGGGTTTGAAGAAACAGGTTTAGGAGATATTTAAAAAATATACACATTTATAGTGTGAGCTAGGGACAGACAGACAAACAGACAGACAGACAGACAGACAGACAGACAGACAGACAGACAGACAGACAGACAGACAGACAGACAGACAGACAGACAGACAGACAGACAGACAGACAGACAGACAGACAGACAGACAGACAGCAGACAGACAGACAGACAGACAGACAGACAGACAGACAAACAGAAAGTCGAGTGTCTCTTCATTAAACTTAAAAATAAGGGACAGCTTGTCAATTTATCCGAAATAAATCAATAACTTACGATGACCGGCAAATGGAATAGGGACAAATATGGACGACCGAAAACAGTCTCCATTTGACTGGCCATGCTGCTCACGTCACCAAAACTGGCTATCGATACGTCTAGTTTTCACTCTGACAGTCCCGTTGTTCAGTGTGTTCCCTGCCGTCTAACACAAAAATCATAGGAATCAGCTTGAGAATTAAACATACAAATGTTTAATTCACAAGTGTATTCCTAGAATTTGTGTGGCGGATAGCAGGGAACACACTGAATAACGTGACTATCAGAGTGGGGTTTGAGGTTTGAACAACGGATCAACATCATGGCACACGGGTAATAACCCGTGCTACATTCTTCTTCTAACTGAAATCTGAGTCTGAAGAAGCTCAGCACAGTTCACAGCCTCTGTAGCACCTGCGAGGATCCTGAAGTACTTTGGGTAGATTTTTTACTCCAAATTATGGCCCGGTCAGCGCCGTTAGGCAACTCTTTTCAATTTCCAATTGCCAAGGGATTTATTACGTGCTCATAAATGCACACGGGCGTCTGATTTTACTACCTAGAGACCAGGGGGAATTACTAGAAGTCCAAGTCAAGGTGAAAAATTCCAGCCTTTACCGTGGATTGAACCCGGATACTCGAGAAGGACACCAATCCTTGAGACCACCGAGCATCCCCTTTCAAAGTAAAAATTCAACATAACGTTAGACCGGTTTGGTGACATCAGCAGCGTGGCACGTCAGATGGAGACGGTCGTGGACGAACTAAGGAAACTGGAAAAGGAACAGAAATGGAAGTGAAGATCGTCATGAGCTACCATGGGTGGCAAAGGTAACATATCGGCAGGATTAGAGATCACTTGTAAATGCCTTATGCATCGATAGTTACATGAAGAGGATATAGATAAATTCATTAAGCTTTTTATCGTAAAACAATTATATAGGTAGGTAGGCAGTAGATGTACCCCACCAGGACATTATACAAGCGATAAAAGCTCAGTGACACGAAGTACCACCATGCGGATGAGGATCACCCGTGGAGAGGTCCCAGAAACCACTTGCAGCTGTTGTGCTATATCTATGGCCTAGGCCATATTAATGGCCCGGTTACATTCAGGGCCCCCGCAGAAGCCAGGGTGGGGCTTCAAATAACAAAACATTGCCTCCCACATGGGGACTACTTACAATCAGGTACAGCTAATCTAACAGTTTAACTGAAATTAAGGGCACATGAATAATATACCCAACGACTGCATCTCAACTACATAATATAAAGTCTGTTAGTGAATTACCTTTCTAATTGTGGCACGCTTGGAGTTATAAGGTTATTCTTGGTAGATCCACGTCTCCTGGTGTAACGGTCTGCCAAGTGCTCTTACAATAATGATACAAGATAATTTGACATTATCTCAACAATCACTGTCTTCTTAAGAGCCTGTTTAAATCCCAAAATAGAATAGCAATGACTTTTCTTCCAACGTGTGTCACGGTGGGAGTTGAATCGTCTCCCACATGGATTCAACGTAGAACAGTTATTAGTACAAAGATTCTAATAGTGTGCAATTGAAATTGTGATACATGATAACCTGTCATTAGTTACAGAAAATATAAATACCCAACAGCTGAACTTCGTTAATATGAAGTAATGTATTACCTTTCTAAGTGTGTTCCAGTTGGAGTTATATCGTCTCCCATGGTGATCTGGAGTAGACCCCCTTCTTCTAGTACAGCGATTTGTAAACAGTGTTATAGAATAACCATGCAAGATAACCCATTCTCCAAAGGAACCGTCATAACTTGCTTCTTCATTGATCTTGACTTTTCTGAGTAAGGTTGTCGTTACTTCTTTCAGCATAATCATGTAGTCTCCTGCTAATACTACCCCCACCATGGAGAGATCTGCCACTAGGTCCATAGCCTCCCAATCTATCTCTCCTGGCTTCGATACGGACATATCGAGCAGGCATCCGTTTTTCCCCCCTCTCATGGTTATAAATCACCATTATGACTCCACCCACCGCCACTCACTGCATGCTAGAATACCACTTCCGGGTCCCAGATACTGGTGGGTTGAGGCAGGGTTTGGGGTAGGAGCAAAAAGCCGGTTATTACTTGTCATTAGCGGCGACAGGGTAGCGCTTACTAAAATGAGAAGCTGAGATTAATTGTTGTTTCTTGCCCTAAAAAAAAAAACGATGCTTGCAAGAGCATAATTAAATGCTTCTACTACTGAGTTCATCCAGAGATATAATTGCGTTGTGCCCGTTTACAGCATAGCTGCGGTTTTTGTGCCTTTTTCCCCACACATATGACGTCTGCGTGCATTTTTTGGCCCGGGTTAGCCTTACGTAACCTTATTAGATAGGAGCTCACAGAAGAATAAACAAATAAAAAAAAAGCTAGCACACTCAGACATACAAGTATACCTGCACACTAACAAACCCGCATGCACAGGTACATGTAAATATGTGAGATGCCACAAAGTATACACATTCTGTTTACAGGCTGGACAACTACTGAACACTTTTTGAAAATAAATACAAGAAATAACACACAAAAATTATGCAGAATTTATTGTTGCACATTTGCTACACATACACGATGCAAAACAGCATAAGGGGTTCAAGGGGGGGGGGGGGGAAACAATACGAGAAATAAATTCGTGCCCCCCCCCCTGTGTGGGTTCCGGGACCCCATTGTGGGGAAAACAAGAATAGACCCACTGCCTCCCCAAAAGCATGTCGTAAGAGTCGACTAATTGGGGAGCTTCCTTTGAAGTCGGAGTGCATCTGCCGGAGAGGCGATGAACCAACAGTCTGTATTCAAGAGAATGAGATCTGTAAAACTGATGCGCACGCAACACTCAGGTTCTGGAGCAGGACTGCAGTTCAGTAATGGACGAGCAACCAGAACTTTCCGCCAAAGTGTACAGCTGGTGAACGCAAAGAAGAAGAAGAAGAATTCGTGCCCTACATTGATGGTTACTTGACCTCTATGCTACCTTCTTTTTCTTCTTCTTCTTCTTCTTCTTCTTCTTCTTCTTCTTCTTCTTCTTCTTCTTCTTCTTCTTCGTCTTCTTCTTCTTCTTCTTCTTCTTCTTCTTCTTCTTCTTCTTTTTCTTCTTCTTCTTCTTCTTCTTCTTCTTCTTCTTCGCCTGTTCACTTCTCTCTTTTACCATTTCAGATATTGAGGAAGATACAACGTTCCGCTTCATGCTCTTTTGGCAGTTTGACCATAGACATATCGTGCTGTTATAATTTCTCTGATGTTGTCTTTCCCTCTTGTTGTTAGTCTCCTCGTGCTTGGCGCCCTTCTCCTCTTTAGTGTAAGACATGTGTGCTATAGGCGTAAGAAGGCATTATCTCTGAAAAGGCAAAACTATTTTGTTTGCTGTCTGTGTGTAAATTTTTTATTAATTCTGTGTGGACTTTTCCTTATATAAGTTCATTACTAATTTTGTCTATTCTGTTCACTCATGCAGCCATTTTCAGACATCTCATTGCTTAAGCTACTATTTGTTTCATTTGTTCTGAGTGACTATGTCCGGCACTGGCAGCTCATGATATGGATTACTGTAAGAGGTAAGCTACCTGTCCCAGTGTTATGCAACCACGGCTCCCATACAAGTAAGATAAACCTCTGAATGTCTATTTCTGTCTTCAGCGACATCTTGCTAACCCCGAACGATACCCTCTCAGATGCAACGCCCATGGCTCCGCTTTGGTTCTCAAAACCGACTGCATTATGTCGGCCCTGCATATGTCAGTTAAAGCGACAATCGATTGACGGAATTGTTACCATATCATTTTCACGCATTGCTAAAAAAAATCGTCACGTTTAACCACCATCCCCGAAGAGCTTTTGGTTATAATTGTGAATAGGTTATGTGCGCCATGTAAAATGCCACCAATAGCCATGAAAAAGACTCATGCAGTAAGGATGCGATAAAAGGAGATAGACCCAAATACCGTCCCCACTGACGACGAAATCGACTTCAGGCGAGCCAATGGGCGACCAGGTCGCTGATGTTCTTTACGTTCACCAATTCTACTGAAGCATCAGCACTAAAAGGGTAGCAGGAGCGCTCCAACCTTGGGGCTCAAGAACCTAGAGCTTTCAAGTTCCAAGTTCATTGTTGAAAATGTGGTACAATATTTTTTGCTTCCCCCAAACACGAAATTCCCGTGGGAATTCCACAGCTGACTTGACAGTCCATTATTTCAAGGGGTGCAAGTGTGCTGCTGTTTTTGAGTGTTCATCTAGTGTCTTATGGTGCGACATATTTCGGTCTGTTGATGCGCATTTTGCTGCTTGTTGATGCGCAATTGGCCGGCCTGCAATATTAGTCATGTTTTTATAACTTGTCAACGTGTGAGTGCATAGCGTAGTTGGTATCACATCTGCTTTGTAAATGAAAGATGCCGTGTTCAATACCGACGTGATCCATTGTGAATTTCCTTTTTTTTTTCAAATGAAATGTAAATTGTGTGTGTTTTTGTTGTCACAATGTTTTTTTAAAAAATAAAATGTAAATTGTGTGTTTTAAATGAAATGTAAATTGTGCGTGCGTGCGCGCGCGTGTGCGTGCGTGTGTGTGTGCGTGCGTGCGCGCGTGCGTGCGTGTGTGTGTGTGTGCGCGCGCGTGCGTGCGTGCACGTGTGTGTGTGTGCGCGTGAGCGCGCGCGTGTGCGTGCGTGTGTGTGTGTGTGTGTTTTTGTTGTTGTCACAACGTTTTTTGTAAAAATAAAATGTAAATTGTGTGTATGTGTGTTTGTTGTCACAACGGTTTTTTTTTTCACTACATGTAAAATGTGCACTTTGGCTATGTGAACTCTATGTGCAATCGCAGGAAATGCCAATTGGGGTACTGTGGGAGGCCCTAAAAAGGGCCAATCATTCTACATGAATACTGCTGGGTTCACGCACGAATTGACAATCACAGAGATTGTACACGTTAGTAGATCTGAACTGAGGTCAAACTGCGGTGGCAGAAGAGACGACGGACTAGTAGTCTCTCGGGGGCCAGAATCTAGCAATGTCTGCTAGTATGGTTTCAAACATGTCGCCACCCGCACGTTGAGCGCGCCTGCGCCACAGAAACTCACACATGTAAGATTCTAATAAATGTCTGTGGGTGCCATTCTGGCGCTTGTTTCTCTCCTTTGCCGACCTCCACAAACGTTGGATGCATTGCGTATGAGCACCTGTGGTGGGGTCGACAAAATTAATGGAGTGATTGCCGGTAAGATGCGTCAATCCAGGAATATTCTCAATTCCATTGTATGCACGCCACATGTCGGAAACTACTGTCGTTCCGGGTCTGATGTTTGCGCTAATGATCGGCAGAAGCGTCTCTGCTTTTCTGTATGGGACGCAGACCAGAAAGCATTCGCCCGTCTCGCGACAGACTCCGCCAAATACCCACTGTTGTGGAAACACACGTCCAACATGATTTTTACGTCTTGCAAAGAGACTTTCATCGATTTCAACAGTGGTGTTCTCTCCACCGATCACTGCAGGATTCAATAACAAAGTATTGGCACAAAACCTCCCTTGGAAATTGCTCCATTCCACCGTCGCAGACGGCGACATGCTCAGCTCTACTTGGCAAAATCGAATGCTTGTCATATCGTAAGACCAGCAGTATATAAAAAGAATGATCTGTCTATATGGGCGCCGTGAAGCTTCCAGCCATGTTCCTTGCCGCAGAGGTAAGTCTACACGACAAGTGGACTTTCTACAGCGCCAACGGTAGTGTCTTTCAGACAGCGATAGCAGCATCTGATGGTTGTTTCTGCAACTTCTGGTTTTGTGCAGAATGCCATGCTGTTGCAGGAAGGCAATGCTGCTTTCTTTGTCTTGTACAGATGCAACTAGCTGTAGAAAATTCATTGTGACTGCTGCTGGAAACAATGGCAGCTGACTGACGCCGGAAAAGAGCGGTAAACATACGTCATCAGTGTTGCCACTTTTCTTTGACAAAAACATCCAAAATTGAGTCAAAAAAGATCTTAAAATATCCAAATTTGCGTGGAAAACATCTAGAAAAAAAATCCAAACGGAAAGAGTCACAAATTACACAGCTATTAATATGACTAAAATGGGTAGCACTAATCTGTACTGAAAAGTAAATGTGGCCAGTGTAACAGCTACCACATCACCCTTAGAGTGCCAGTACTACTGCTGCTACCACTACCACCACCACCGTCACAACAACAACACAAAACGGTCACTACTGTCTGTACAGGTCGTTGTAAGTGTGCCTCCGACATAAAAATCCATCACCTAACCATGGGCGAACGCAAAAGAAAGGGGGGGGGGGGGCACTTGCCCTGGATTGATTTAAAAAAAAAACGGATGCTGTTGCTTGTTCATCTGCAGCAGCAACGCTATCACCTGAACCAGACCCGGACAAACTTGAAAGTGGAGATACTAGGTTAACCTAGGACATTGGACTCTGTGTAAAATCTACTACGAAGATTCGATCTTAAGCTCAAGTATCGTTTGCTAACTGATCCGTACAAGCCTCACCCGTCATATGATTTTGAAGGCGACATGTCAGGAAGTGGAAAATCGTTGTTTCAGGAAATCTTGGCTAACCCAGTATTCTCTATGGTTATCGTATTCACCTAGGTTAAAAAGTGCTTTTTGCATTTTCTGTGTTTTATTTCCTCAACCAGTTCAAAGAGGAATTCATGGTGCCTTCATTACTACTTTTTGTACAAAGCACAAAGATTTCAATGAATGTGCCAGAAACCATACCAGCTCAGCATGGCATCGTGGGTCTCAACAAGATGCTGAACACTTCGCGTCAACCATTAGAGATCCAAAAAAAGATATTATTTGTCAGATAGATAATTCCGTAAAACGAACTATTGAAGAAAACAGAAAGAAACTGTATCCTTTTATTTCAACAATCTTATTTTGCGGAACAAATAATTTGGCAATTCGTGGGAAAGATAGCACCAAAGGAAATGTCGAACAACTTTATACGTATCGAATTGAGGGAGGAGACAGTAAAAAAAAAAAAAACATGTTGATACAGCTGCTTGAAATGCACGTTACACATCACACCGAACGCAGAATGGTTTGTCTGAACAAGCTTTGCGAGAATACATTGTAAAAGCTGCTAACAATGCTGTTGGATTCTTGATCATAGCCGATGGAACAGCAGATATCTTAGGAGCAGAACAGTTATCACTGGGAGTCCGGTTTGTAGATAAGTCTAGTGAGAAGGCTATGATTCGTGAGGAATTCCTTGGATTTTCTCCGCTGAAAGGTATGGACGCCGCCACGATATCTGATTGTATTATTCAACATTGCAAAACATTTAGTCTTCTCCTTAATAATCTGCTGGGTCAAGGTTATGATGGGTGCTCGACAATGGCCGGAAAAGAAAATGGTGTTCAGGTGAAAAATTCGAAGAATTTACCCCAAGGCTGCCTTTGTTCACGGTGCCTCGCATATACTGAATCTCGTTGAAAATGATCTTAATAATGTTGCATTGATAAGAAATACTATTAGTACTATCAAAGCAATTATTACATTTTTTTCGTGAAAGCCCAAAAAGGAGGTCCTCTGTCCCAAATATTCCTCTTCTGTGTGAGACAAGATGGACAAGCAAGTATAAAAGTATTCAGATTTTTTCTAGTAAATTTGCAGACATTTATTGCCAACTGGAAACATTTTCATTGCATGCAAGTGGAAATACACGACAGGCTGCACATCAGTTACATTGTTCATCAAAGTCCAGCACGTTTTTTTATTTTGTCTCAATATTATTTCTCAAGACTCTGCCATACTGGAACCAGGTACTCAGGCTCTTCTAGCTGTTCAAGTTGATCTTCCAGAAGTCCAACTGCAAGTTCAAAACCTGCTCAGTGTAGTAAAACTTCACCGAGGTGATTCCGATAACTATTTCAGGGATATTTTTGTGAAAACACTACAACTCGCACAGAAAGTGGATATTGAGCTGATTATCCCAAGACAGTGTGGAAGACAAAAGTATCGAAGTAATCCGGGAACCATAAGTGTTGAAGAGTACTTCAAACTGTTTACATTCCATACTTAGATTCTCTAATTAACTCAACTGAGAGTCGATACTGTGAAGCCAACAGTGCACAATTTAACTTAGCGTTGCTACATCCTTCGAAATTGTGCAAACTGAATCGTAAAAAGTTTAAGGATATAATGTCTACTATTATTCAGATATACTACATTGATAATTTTGAAACTTCTTCTTCTTCTTCTTCTTCTTCTTCTTCGCGTTCACCAGCTGAACACTCTGGCGTAAAGTTCTGGTTGCTCATCCACTTCTGGACTGCAGCCATGCTCCAGAACATGAGTGTTGCGTGTGCATCAGTTTTACAGATCTGATTCAATTGAATGCAGACTGTTAGTTCCTCGCCTCTCAGGCAGATGCACTCTGACTTCAAAGGAAGTTCCCCAGTTAGTCGACTCTTACGACATGCTTTTGGGGAGGCAGTGGGTCTATTCTTGTTTTCCCCCCAGAACCCACACGGGGGAGGGAAAACGCGAGAATGCAGAAGTAGACAAGATTTTATCGACTTGTACCTTTTACAAAGTTTTATCTGAGTGTCAGGTATGCCTTACTAGTTTTGCTAACATTACCAGCAACAACATGTACTGTGGAGCGATCGTTCAGCACATTACGTCGTCGTGTAAAAACATGGCTTAGATCTGCAATGTCAGATAAACGTCTGTATGGATTGTTTATGTTAAGCAAATCCAGGCCGGCAACGAAACAAATAAGGATTTGACCGTTGCTGGCGCTACGTCGTTCGTGGTTTGTGCGATTTATGAAAGTACTTACAACGAGCCTTGGTGATATCTCCGGAAACTGCCAATATTTTTTTGTTCATACTTTACTTTTAGCATGTTGAAATGTTTATTCAAAGTGAAAGCCACATATGAAGGTGAGCAATTATTTTTTTTAAATCACATGAAAAAGAAACACAAAGTTAGCACAGTGAGGATACGGTTGAAACAAAGTAAGTGTGATTTGCGCGCCCTTTTAATTAATCAATACCGGGGCTGCCAGATATTTGAGCTTTGACCCCAGTGAGAGTTCAAAGTTTGAGTAACTGAAAGAAAAAACAATAATAACTAAAAAAAAAAATATTCAACTCAAATCAAAAGCATATAGAAAAACATCTACCATAAAAAAAAAATATTTGACTCCAAATGAAAAGCATCTAGAAAAGCATCTACCATTTAAACGTCAAAAAGACATCTAAATAAAAGGAAAAACATATGAAAAGCATCTAGAAAAGCATCTACAATTTAAACGTCAAAAAGACATCTAAATAAAAGGAAAAAAAGGAAAAACATATGAAAAGCATCTAGAAAAGCATCTACCATTTAAACGTCAAAAAGACATCTAAATGGAAAAAAAACATATGAAACATCTAGAAAAGCATCTACAATTTAAACGTCAAAAAGACATTTAAATGGAAGGAAAAACATATGAAAAGCATCTAGAAATGCATCTATCATTTAAACGACAAAAAGACATATAAATGGAAGGAAAAACATATGAAAAGAATCTAGAAAAGCATCTACCATTTAAACGTCAAAAAGACATTTAAATGGAAGGAAAAACATATGAAAAGAATCTAGAAAAGCATCTACCATTTAAACGTCAAAAAGACATTTAAATGGAAGGAAAAACATCTAAATGTGGATGTAAAATATCCGAAGTGGCAACACTGAACGTCATAGTAAAGGCGCGCTTTGCAAGAGCGCGCTTATTAATAATTATCCAGTTTCGTCCTTTTCAGGACGAAATTTTTTGTCATTTGAAGCCCTACTCTGGCTTTTGCCAGGGGCCGCAATATAGGCAGGCCATAAGTATGGCCAAATGTCTGAACGCGGTTTCTGGGACCTCTCCACGGCGATCCTCACCCGCATGGTGGCACTTTGTGTCATCGGGTGTTTATCGCTTGTGTGATGTCCTGGTGGGGTAGAAAGTCAGTCAGTCAGAGCGCGCTTTTGCGATGTGAACAACTTGGATGTAGAGAAACCGCGAGAAACCACAACCTGAACACCCTAGAATTTATTGGGAATGTCTCCTGTGACGTCATTGTGACGTCAGGGGTACGCAAAAAATATAGTAAATGTTTGCAAAAGTCTCAACCTGTTCAACCAGCATTCCACAAAGGGGAGGTTTTTATTATATTGTAGTCTGTGTTTATATGCACCATATTTATGGCTAAAAACTGAAACTACTCGACACCAAGTAGATCTGAAAAAGACTCTCCCCCTCCCTTTTTCACCCTAAATTTATTTGAAGACTGACCTCCACCCACCCCTGCGACTTTCTTGTCACCGCCCCCCTTCCTCATTTTTTTCCTCGGTCAACCACAAACAAAGTACTTTTTAATTGTTTATCCGGATATTATTTCAAATACATTTTGATATCTTTTTGCATTTAACACACTATTATGTTCCGTTTTTAAACAAAGCTAAGGCTCATTGAATCCTTTCCAATCCTCCTAGAAAATCTATAAGGAGCCTGAGGTCCCACCCCCCCCCCCCCTCCCCCACCATCGTCTGTGTTTTCGTTATGTAGAGGCCCCTGTGATGTAATGTAAGCTTCAACAATTTAATGAACAGCTAACGAGCATAAGAAATTAGCGGCTTTTCTTTCATGTTTAAACAAAAAAAAAATTACTTTCTGAATTTAATTTTCAATTTTAAACTCCCACCTTCCACGTACACATTTTCATGTCAGTGAACACGTTCCATTAGTTTGATTCTAATGCCATTCGTGTCAATGGTGAGGCAAGTATAGCTTTCGCTCTGGGAAGAGAGACGGCGTTGTGTGTGTGAGAAGTGACCCGAAATCTTGCCTACAATATGCTCATGTTATTTTTTCAAGCCGTATAGGTCTGCAGGTTAAGCATGACTGGTATAGCAGTTCTGTATTCCTTAATTATAAATTTTTTGGGGGGAAGGGATTGGTTCTTCTTCTTCTTCTTCTTCTTCTTCTTCTTCTTCTTCTTCTACTTCTTCTTGAAGTTCACCGGATGTGAAGGTTCTGGTTGTATGTCTACTTCTGGACTCTAGTCCTTTTCCGGAAACTGAGTTTGAGTGCACATCCGTTTCACAGATCTGACTCCTTTGCATACAGACTGTTGGTTCCTAGCCTCTCAGGCATTTGTACTACGACTTTGAAGGAATCTATCAATTAGTTTACTCTTACGATATGCTTTTGGGTAGACCGTGGGTCTGGTTTTGTTTTCCCCCCATTAAGGTCTCGGAACCCATACCGGGATTGGGAGGTTTGAACGGGATATCTAGCGTTTGCCCTGATGGTCTGCCGTCCAGACTGAATTATTTTAATCGCGATGATTTGGTAAACTGTTAGGTTGCAGCCCGGAGGGGACAAACTGATTGACTAATTGAGTCTCGTCCTCATTCCCCTTTTTCATCATCACCGTTATCTTTATCTGTATCTTTATCTTCCCCTGTTTCTTCTTCTTCTTCTTCTGCTTCTTCTTCTTCTTCTGCTTCTTCTTCTTCTTCTTCTTCTGCTTCTTCTTCTCCTTCTACTTCTTGAAGGAATCTATCAATTAGTTGACTCTTAAGTTATACTTTCGGGCAGGCAGTGGGACTGTTCTTGTTTTCCCCACAATGGGGTCCCAGAACCCACATCGGAATTCGGAGGTTTGAACGGGATATATAGCGCTTGCCCCGATGGTATGCAGTAAGACTGACTTTTTTAAATCACGATGATTTGGTTAACAGTTAGGTTGCAGCCCGGAGGGGACACACTGATCGACTGATTGAGTCCCGTCGTCGTGGTCCTCCTTCTCCTCTTCCTTTTCCTCTTCCTTCTTCTTCTTCTTCTTCTTCTTCTTCTTCTTCTTTTTCTTCTTCTTTTTCTTCTTCTTCTTCTTCTTCTTCTTCTTCTTTTTCTTTTTCTTCTTCTTCTTCTTCTTCTTCTTCTTCTTCTTCTTCTTCTTCTTCTTCTTCTTCTTCTTCTTCTTCTTCTTCTTCTTCTTCTTCTTCTTCTTCTTCCTCTTCTTCTTCTTCTTCTTCTTTTTCTTCTTCTCTTGTATTACTATTACACCCGAAAGAAGGGATGGAGTAAGCTATGACCATTAGCCCCTCATCTTCTGGTTCACGCATTTGTAAGGGCATGTAAAGTAAAAGAACCCTTTCCGCGACGGGCGTATTGGGCATACAAGGATAGACCCATGATTTATAGAGCAATCGGCACTTGGTTGTTGGTGTCGTCGGCATCACCCGTGCTGCCTTCACTTCCCAGCACTCCACCTGGTACCCATTCTAGGTGCGGTCGACCTGGTAGTCATTCATTTACACACATACCATTTCAAAGAAATGTCTCACACAATCTGTCTCTCCAGGTTTCTTTCAGAAATCTAAATTATTTATTTATCTAAGGTGAGACTAAAACGTTTTCTGCAAAATCCACGTCACTCTTAGGTGCTACCGTTTTCAAATGTCTACTCTTGTACTGTATCCACAGACATTGGCAATAGCCTAAATCCTCACCCCCCCCCCCCCCCCCCCCCTCTCTCTCTCTCTCTCTCTCACTCCCTCGCTCTCTCCCTTGTCCGACTCTGCATGATGTATTATTATCTCCTTAGACATATGATAAATGGCGTTGATCATAATCTATCATAATACACTCTGATTTAGCTGTATCAGAGCTGGGAAAAGTATTTATTTAGGGGGCAGGAGAAAAAGGGAGAGGAGGGGGGGGGGGGGGGGGGCGGGAGGTGGAGGGTCGCAAAAAGGAAATTAATACAGGGAAATGATGTTCGAACGGGAATGAGGTAAATATACATACAGACATACAGACGCATAGACACCCATGGACGCCGACAGAAAGAGAATTCTGCAAGGGGGTCTTGGCCATTACAACCTTTTCCATCACTGCTCTCTCATTTCCAAAGCAAAATTTGGATTATAGAGTGGTTTTAAAAAGCATAATCCTTGTTTAAGAGTAAAGTAATAAGAATCAAATAATAATAATAATAACACAGTGTATTGAGTAACAAATAAATTTATCATATACTTGAAAGTAATTCGAAATGCATAAACAAATCGTTTTCAAAAGAATGTCTATACATGGTAAAAAGGGGACCCGTTTAGCCCCTTGAAAAAAAATATTTGGTAGTTGTTCGTTTGACTAATAATTGTGTACCGCTAAAAAAATGAATACCTTGTAACTGACACATGAGTTGACATTGCTTGGAAATCATTTCACCCGTGCAGAGATGCGTGAGGATTATTTTGATAGCATATAGAGCGTACAATGAAAAGTTTTGCACGCCGAGCAAATTACGGATGGCAACTATTGGTGATGACCATTCGTGAGTGAAATGCCCAAACACGGGCAATATAATGTTTTTAAAAGCCCCTATTACTTAATTTACTCAAGTTACTGTAAGCATATTGATGTTTACTTTGAATCGGTCTAATTTTTTTCCCATATACCTAAATAAGACAAAACGAAACTGAATGTTTGTTTACATAAACAAAATAATAATACTTACCAGGACATTATTATCAACAGGCTGCATGCTAGACATTGACAAATAACACTGAACGGTTAGTGAGTTAGATATTTTTTTTTAAAAATGTCATCAGGAATTCTGGAACGCACTATAGGAAGACATTAGTAGGACCTCCTAATCAACACGTAGCTTCTGCTATTCCACCTCCATCCACCCCCCTTTCCCCACCACCGCCATCAAACGCAGTATACGTTTTTATTTCGCTATTCGTATGTGAGTACATCATTGGCCGCATTCCTGGTTGTCGCATCTGTTGAATGATACATTGGTCGTGTGCTTTAGATTGTGAATACGGTTATGGACATACAAGAGTAACATAGTTGCCCTAAAAATTGCAATCCTGGTTATTGTTATTGCATCTGTTGAATGATAGATTGGTCGTGTGTTTAGATTGTGAATACGGGTTATGTACATACAAGAGTAACATAGCTAGTTGCCTTAAAAGGTTGCAATCCTGGTTATTGCATATGTTGAATGATAGATTAGTTGTGTGTTTAGATTGTGAACACGGGTTATGGACATACATAAACAACAAGGTTGCCAGGTACATAAAGGGCGTAGGTAACCGATTTGTCTAACTTAAAGGAAACCATACAAACGTCAGATCACACCATTTATTAAGAGTGAAACTATGGGGGTGACTGCAGTCAAGCTAATACAATGAATTCCAGAGAAATTTGACTAAAAAGCTCAACAAAATGGGAAAAAGGAAAACGTGCACAAAACAACACAACGTAACGTTTCGGCCAGGCAGCCTTTTTCAAACACAAGTGGACTACACAAAAGAGGAATGGAGAGTATGTAGATCATTTAACATACCTTTATCTAAATAGTTCTAATCTTATTACATTTTGAGTGTTAATTATTTTATTTTATTTCATATTGTTGCCATATTCTATTTCTTATCAATATCATTTATGTATCATTAACACTTGCATTTCTTTTATTCCCAGTATTGTGACTATATTTTTTAGCCATCGTTTATTTTATTTTATTTCATTTATTCCGCATCACATTTTTTAAACGTCGCTCACGTCACCCCTTAGAGATCTACATACTCTCCATTCCTCTTTTGTGTAGTCCACTTGTGTTTGAAAAAGGCTGCCTGGCCGAAACGTTACGTTGTGTTGTTTTGTGCAAGTTTTCCTTTTTCCCATTTTGTTGAGCTTTTTAGTCAAATTTCTCTGGAATTCATTTATTAAGAGGCAACAGACACCAACAACAACAATTAAAAGAAAACTATTAGAGAAAGCCCTAAACACCAACGCGCACAGTTGTAAACAAACATATTTATAAGGTTTTTTACCAACTGACAAAGACAACAGAATCACAAATAACCGGAAAGGTCACATATACGGGGTAATCCCAAAAGAAGAGAGAAAAAAAAAAGGGACAGGAAGAGTTATTATGAAACAAAACATAACAGTCGCGGGAAAAGAAGCAACAGTTTACTGCCTGACATATTTCACTACATCTTGTCATGTTCCATTTTCATAAATAAAGTGAAGAACGCACTTTGGCTAAATATGAACAGTGTGGTTTTATCATCATCATACACGACCTCAGTAACTGTATGCGATCATGGTTAACCATTTTTTACGATCACAAGAGTCGAGAATCAGCTCAGTGTTCTTGCCCCGACTGAAGCCACGGGACAACGCTAGCTATGTATCTCTTTTGTCTTCACTACTCACATTAAACAATATATGCACGAACCATTTCTTGCTACGGAAGGAAGTAAGTAGTCGGAGTGCTTCCGCGTGACTGGCAAGAAACCAACAATCTGCATACAAATAAGCCAGACCTGGAAAATGAATCTGCATGCAAAACTCAGGTTCTGTAAAGACAGTAAGGTACAGAGGTGGAGGAACAGCCAGGAAATATCTGCCGAAGTTTACAGCCGGTGAATGCGGGTAAGGAAAAATGAAACAAATAATTTTTTGCCGTTCCTCCATACGTAGTGGGTATATAGGGCCTTTTTTAACAGGCAAATTAGCACTTGGTGGTGGTGGTGGGGGGGGGAGGTGGGGGAGATAGTGGTTAACATAGTGACGCTGCCATTACTTCCTATAACTATTAGGCTATCTAGTACCCATTTAAGGCTTGCTCAAACTAGAAGCCAAAGATATTTCTGAAAAAAAACGTGTGGCTTCGTCAGGATCTGAACTAACGCCTTTCGGAACCGCAGGCGAACGTTTAGCCACTGCACCACGGCGGTTCCCTTCAGAAGCTAATAACCCGCGGACGTTACTGCAGAATCTGTTTCATTTTTTTCACCGCCGACCATATTCACGTGTACACGCACTCACACAATGTTGAACTAGGAAGCAATCAGCGGTTGGCCGAGTCAACATTTCACTACTGTATTTTATTTCACCAGACGCAGTAAAACTCTTTGCATTTCGCAAGCTGTCTGTGAGTACATGAATGGTTCCATTCCTGGTCGCCGCTTCTGTTGCATGACTGGTTGTCTACATTAGATTGTGAATACGGGTTATAGGCCTGGCTTCGAGATGGATGAATGGCGTAAGCTATCTTAGTTTAGACACAGGAGATGCAAAAAAGCAGATTACACAATTTATTTAAAAAAAAGTTATAATTTATTAAGTTATTTCTGACTAGAAAGCTCAAAAGTAGAAAAGAAAAAAAGCAAACTTTCGAACAGATTTTTGATCAACGAATAAAAGACTAGAATTAACAAGAAGAAGAAAGGTCAGATGGAACTGGACATACTGAAAAAAAAAAAAAAAAAAAAAAAAAAAGCGGGTGGGGACATACTGAAAATCAAACCTTTAATAATTTTTCCCCGTGTGGTTTCTTGCGCCCCATTGTGGGGAAAACAATAGGAATAAACTCACAGGGAGCAAGTACAGCAGGGATCTACCAGTCATCAGTAGAAGTTATCCCCGTTGACAAGTGTTTCGGCCCACGATTCTCCTAGACACTTTCCGAGGTGGGCCCACCTGAGTTCATGAAGCTCAGGGCTGGTACCCTGCTGCACGAGATTACCGGATGGTGTTTTCTTTCGGATAGGACAAGACGACTTGGTGGTTTCGCAGAAGGTATTGTGAGATAAGAAGTCGTTGCGGCAGCCTAATTAGAACAGTCAGCATGCCTGGACGACCGAGCGACAAGCTTACGATTGGTTTACCGGACACATGTTGGACTTTTGTTAGCAGGTGGCAGAGGAAGACTGGCAGACAATTCGGACACGATGGATTTCAAAGGGTGAGAAACCCTTTTCCACTAGAAACCCGGACCAGCTCACCGAGGCCCGTCCCCTACGTTGTTACGTTGCGTCCAAAGCCAGCTAGAGGCCCTTTCGGCTGCCTCGCCCAGTTTTTTAATTGTTCGTTTCCGTTCATTACCGCGCAATCCTAGTTCTTTAACCACATTGTACAATGAAGTGGAGACGAGACCTCGCGCTCCCACTTCGACGGCAAAGACCCGTACCGTGTACGCCTCGTCTCTCTTCAGACCGGCTGCTAAGTCACAATATTTCTCGAGCTTATATGTGTGACTCTCGTCCATACGCGACTCATACGGGATGGTAAGCTCAATCAGGATGAGTTGCCGTCTATTCGCAGAGTGGAGAACTATGTCAGGTCGCAGGCCGGTCTTCCGGATTAACTCGGGGTACCTTTAATGTCCTGGCAGATCAACCGCCAGAAATCAGTCCCTCGCAGAGTCTAGCACAGATGGAGCGAATGCGTTTCGGTTGACCTTACCTTTTTGAATCTGCCCAGCCTTGAGGAAACGACAGGGGGCTGATGGTAGAACTGGCTCTAGCATTAGCCCTCATTCTAGCCTGATCAACAACGGCTGCTAACTCTTTTAGCACCTTGTTGTGTCGCCAGAATAGACCCACTGTCTACCAAAAAGCATGTCGTGAAAGTCGGCTAATTGGGAAGCTTCCCTTGAAGTTGGAGTGCATCTGCCTGAGAGGCAAGGAACCAACAGTCTCGATTCAAGTGAATTAAATCTGTAAAACAGATGCCCACGCAACACTCAGGTTCTGGAGCAGAAGTTGATGAACAACCTGAAAATTTTGCTAGAGTGTACAGCTGGTGAACGCGAAGAAAGAAGAAGAAGAAAACTTTATTTTGAATTTCAGCTTCCCCCTGCCACCCCGTCCCCAAAAAAGAATGAAGAAAGTGACAATTTAGCAACTTTTGAATACCTATGCTCTCTAATATACACCATGAGGATTTTTTAACAGAAGTAAAAAAAAAAAAAAAAGTGGCTTCAGTAAAGCAGAGATAAACAGCATTAGGAGAACCTAAGGTTAAGCACCAGAAAGCATATCAGTATCAAAATACCGGGAGTTTAAATCTTTACTGTAATACTAAACTAATGTCAGCTGTGGACTATTTCGCAATCTTTACGGGGGAAAATTATGTACTTTAGAGCTCTTCATTTTTTTAGCGCCAACCGGTTGTGAACCTCGACGGAGAGTTCTGATTGTTCGTTTACTTCTGGACTTTGGGGTCTTGTTTCAGAATTTTAGTTGTCGCTATATATCCTTTATATAGATCTAGCTTTTGTGTGTGTGTGTGTGTGTGTGTGTGTGTGTGTGTGTGTAGTCAGCTGCTGCTTCCTAACATCTCATGGCTCTAGACGCACTCACTCGGAATTCAAAGGACACACCTCTAAACTGTCGACACTGCGACATGCTTCGTAAGGGTCAGTGGGGAAGGATTGGGGAAGGGGGGGGGGGGGGGGGGGGGTTCCCTTCTTATCACGTGAAAGTGTTAATGAAATGCTTCTCAAAGATTGTTAAAATACCACCAACCAGGAAGGAATAAAATATTCATATTCTAAATATCTTTATACTGAGGAACATTAGCTTGTAAAAAGCATATTGTTTCAGAAACTGAAATACTTGGGTCATATATAAAAGAAACCAATAGTATGGGAAGCTGGACAGGGTGATTAGCGGTCAAGCCGTTTGCCTCACTCTCTGAAGGTCGTGGTTCGCAAGTTAAAATTTTTATTTAAACTGGCATCCATGAGGATCGTCGCCGTACCTAGGAAGTTCGTGCTTTGTTTGATGCTCAGTACACTTTATATCTGACAATATTTTCATTGATCTAGTATTAACTCTGAGGTACTGAAAAATTAAGAGTTCCTGTTAGACAATCGTGCTAACCGGTACTAATGACAAAACATTAATCTATGGCTGAGACTACAATTTTATTCATATCAGTCGAGTGTTATTCTCAACTTAGTCAATGTTAACAAGATTTTAAAAATAAGTTAAAATTATTTTAAATGATACAGTCCACACACACACACAAAATTTAACACATGCTTAAGATGAGAACATCTGTTCACTATAAATGGTAAGGAGGGTGGCTTAACGCTTTCAAAATTGTTCTAAAAAAGTGAGGATGTGGTTGGGGAGTCAATGCGCAGTTGGGTGTGGTGGGGGGGGGGGCCTTCAGGGTGCCAGAGCTCCCAGGTTTCGACGCCACTATGCATTTGTACGGCGTGTTTGTGTGTGTATGTGTGTATGAATGCGCATGTGCCTGTGTGTGAATTCTTTGTGCGTGCTTGTGTGTGTATGACAATAATCTAAGAAATGTAACACATCTGCAAATTACCAACCGCCTACTAGGACAATGCCTTATTCGGAAGGCTGTTTATATTTATTGAATGGAAACAATAGCCCAAGAACGAATATTTTCAGCCAGCTAAACCTGCCAAAACTGCACCAGGTTTTTCGATGCATATCTCTGGCAAAAATTGATCACAGCGTTCCGCTAATGCTCTCCAGACAATAAAATTGGCTTCAGTTGTCACAATGTTAAGGGTGTGGTTTCGTATTGCTGTGCTCTCCAAGTGTGGGTGCATCAGTCTCGTTTTGCATGAAAATGACACATTCATTGCACAGCATGGCGACTAATTGTGAGCTTTCTGAAATCTGATGTTTTGGGTCGAAAAGGGGCAAGCTTTGAAGCTTATCAGTAAACCACAACACAATGTTCTAATCGTCTTTGTAAGGACGAACGCAGAAGAAGAAATTCCAGAATTTAGATATAAGCATTACTTCTTCCTCTATCTCTTCGCGTCCACCGGCTGTAAACTGTTGTTCATCCACCTCTGGACTTTAGACCTTTTTCAGAACCTGTATGTTGCGTGCACATCCGTTTTACAGATCTGATTTATTTGTATGCAGACGGATAGCTTCCTTACCTCTCAGGCAGATGCACTCCAACTTCGGACCATTTCATCGTGAAGATTCTCTAAAGCCTTGATTTATTCAAAGAGTTGTTATAAATTCACGTTAAAGGGTGCCTAAGATTACGCTCAATCACGTGTAAAACGACCCACTTCAGGAAATTGTAGCATCAGGCATATGGTGCTAGACCCGTAGATATACTAATAAATTTTCGTTCGGTAGATAATGCAGTCACCATCACGTCCCCATTTACTAGTATTGATTTTAGGCTTGGTTGATCTGGGAGCCCTAGTTCATGTAAAGGCAATGAATGAACATCGCTTAGTCAACAAGGCCGGGTATATGAAACCACAAAGTCTAGTTTAGAAACGGAGATTGAGGCAGTCACTGCAGCCATCTGCTGGCTTAAGAACCAGCTGCCCACACAAGTCGTGATTGAAAGGGAAGTGACTCATATGTTCCAAGCACTTTTCTTTTTTTCTTTTTTTTTTTCGTGTTTTGTCTTCTTCTTCTTCTTCTTCTTCTTCTTCTTCTTCTTCTTCTTCTTCTTCTTCTTCTTCTTCTTCTTCTTCTTCTTCTTCTTCTTCTTTTTCTTCGTCATTTTCTTCGTCTTCTTCTTCTTCTTCTTCTTCTTCTTCTTCGTCTTCTTCTTCTTCTTCTTCTTCTTCTTCTTCTTCTTCTTCTTCTTCTTCTTCTTCTTCTTCTTCTTCTTCTTCTTCTTCTTCTTCTTCTTCTTCTTCATCATCTTCTTCTTCTTCTTCTTCTCTTCTGCTTCTTCTTCTTCTTCTACTACTTATTCTTCGTTTGCTTCTCTTTCTTCTTCTTCTTTCTCTGCTTCTGCTTTTTCTTCTTCTTCTTCTTCTTCTTCTTCTTCTTCTTCTTCTTCTTCTTCTTCTTCTTCTTCTTCTTCTTCTTCTTCTTCTTCTTCTTCTTCTTCTTCTTCTTTTTCTTCTTCTTCTTCTTCTTCTATTTCAGCATTCCGAACCCTTGAGGTTTGCAGATCACATCGATGGGTTGGCCGAAAAAGAACAAGAACTAGTCGAGCTTGTAAATCTACTCGATGAAACATCAACCAAGTATGGCATGGAAATAAATGCAGAAAAAAAAAAACCCAAAGTAATGACTAATAATCCAGCTGGCAGAATTTGTACCAATCTACGTTAAAGGCCACACATTGGAAAAAGTGACTCATTTCAAATATTTAGGATCCATTTTAAGTGACTTTTGGGTCAACACCAGAAATCAACTCTAGGATTGCCGAGTCAACATCAGTCCTTGTCAAGCAGCAAACATAATCGAGATCCATAAATATTTTATGCAACACTAACATTCGATTGCTCAGATTCTAGCTATTTGTACATTTACATATGGCTGTGAAACGTGGACCTTAAGAGCTGAACATGAAAGAAAGATACAAGCATTAGAAATGCGATGTTTCAGAAACAAATCTTGGCATATCATACAGAGACCACATGACAAATGAAGAGGTTAGCCACAAAATTATTCAGCACATGGGCAACCATGAACCTTTTTTAACCACAGTTAAAGGGCAACAAATACAATGGTATGGACATGTAATAAGATCTAATGGTCTCTCAAATACAATACTGTAGGCTCAGTAGAGGGAAAGAGAAGATGAGGCAGACCAAGAAAGACTCGGTTACAGAACCGGACAGTCTGGGCAGGCCTTAGACATGCAACCACGGAGTTCATTACAGCTGAGCGCCAAAAGGTGGAGAGAGCTGACCAGACAGTCAACAGTAATTGATGATCCAAAGACACGTAGTGTTACGGGATGATGATGATGAAGATGAACCCTTGAGGCTGCAGATATCGGCGGTTTCTATTCATCATTTTGACTGGCCTTCTCTTTCCAGCTGGTGGTTCCAAGTGTTTGTATGTTTGCTGGCAAAGTATCTCTCTTGTGGTCGACTCCTATTCTTTTGTTTTACGCACGCGGTACACTCAAGGATGGAAACTTGTTTCTTACTGTTTCTTACACTTTACACATAAATTTATTCGAAACAAAACTTCGACTGCATTTGTTCACATAAACCCTCGCAACGAAAACCCAGAGTTAATTCTGGCGATAGAACGTAAATCGATGACACAGGTCAGAAAGAGGACCATTTTTATGGATACGATCGTGAGATAGAATAGTTCCCTGGTTTGTGGATTTGGGCACATTCACAGGAAGTGGAGAGTATACACTGATATTTTTTTTTCTTAAAATACGCTGGAAAACATTGTTAACTTACTGAATGGTTCGTTCATTCTAGTGAGAATGCAGCCAGACAAGACTGCATAACATACATTTTACAGTAGTATATCTGGGAGGAAGGCGAGAGGAAGACCAAGAAAAATATGGATAAATGGTGTAGTTGAAATTTGCAAAATGTTGAACAAATCCATCACTCGCGCCCCCCGAAAAGCGGAAGATATATACAGAAAACCACGACACTGGGTTACAACCTGGTATCCGTGAGACGACAAAAGAAGCAGCAGCAGCAGCAGCAGAAGAAGAAGACGAAGAACAAAAAGAAGAACAAAAAGAAGAACAAGAACAAGAAGAACTGCCTTCTATGCTTATATGCACAATTTTCTTAACTCTTATTGCCCTCAGCCAGTTAATACACTAGCAAGCCCTTCTACGATAATTATTTTAACTAGTTTTCAAGGTGCATCTATGTTAACCTCACCGACACCAAACCAAGGATACGTTAACATATCGTCAGCCTGGTGTGGTGACGTCAGCAGTATGGCGCCAGATGGGGACGGTCTTGGTTTTCAGCTAGTTTTCGCCGATGCGAAATCCTCATTTCTGTACCGGGAGTCTAAAGGTTATGACGCCCAGCTACTGGGGTGAGTGCTTGGTACGACACTGTGGGCTGTACGTTTTCTGTAGATGTTTCTTTTATTTTTATGCTGTACCGCAGTGCATTATCGACTCCATTGAAATGGCGGGTGGTCACAACAGAGTGTATTTTTGTGAGGTCAATGCCGTCGTTCCTGACTAACCGCTTGCGCCACAGTGAGCTGCATTTCTGGTGTGGGACTATTAGTCTTGGCACATCTAACATCTGCCTTATGCATTTATATTTTGCATGTGCAAGCTTCAAGATTTTTGCTAGGACCGAAATTTTTTTAAGTTTTTAAATGGACATTTTGTGTGATTTCCATTAGCACAGTAACGGAGCAGTTATGGAGCGACCCGTCTCCATTGATGTTGGAATCTCGACTAACGACAAAGAACAGTCTTCCGCAGTTAGCACATGGGATAATCAGGGCCATTGTTGGAATAGCTTGTAATTTCCGTGCTTTGTATCATACCTCAACCTATGCGCACTCAGTTATCTTACTTATCCCTATTGCCTTACTGACCATGCTGCGGCCATTTGTTTTAATGCAACACGGCTGGCGGATTCAGTGTCTTTGTTGCAGAAATTATGTGTCGTCCATATTGTCTGATGTGTCATCCTATCCCTAATTCCTATACGTACCAATCAATATATGATGACCGAACTATTAAAAATATAGACTATCTCGTATCGAAAGAGTTACAACTATTTGTCTCCTGTCCTTGGCTGACAGACAAAATACTAGTCACTGCCCTACAGCGACTGTTAGATTAGAAAGACGTAGGTAATGTAAAAAAAAATAAAGTTTATCACAACTTTACTGCATCGGAGACTTAGTGCTATAGTGCCACTACATATTGGTGACATATATATATAAACGAAACAGGTTCGATCCCAGCTGCGGGCAATGCGCCTTGCGTTGGTTTCGACAGTGGTATCAAGAAAGCCGACCGTCCAGTAAGCAATGGCAAACTACTGGACGTAAATTTGCCTAGAGAAACCACACAACAGCCAGGGGCTGTTAGGATTGGTTCTGCAACGTCCTGTAAAGGATACGCAACAACCTTTATATATATATATATATATATATATATATATATAGATATATATATATATAATTCCCTCCATTTACTTTTCCTGCAGCTGATATATATATATATATATATATATATATATATATATATATATATATATATATATATATATATATATATATATATATATATATATATATATATATATATATATATATATATATATATATATATAATATATATATATACTATATATATATATATGTATATATATATATTATATAGATATATATATATATATATATATATATATATATATATGATATATATATATCATATATATCAGCTGTAGGAAAAGTAAATGGAGGGAATTATTTATTAATATGTACTTCATTCTCAATGTTTTTTCAGATTGTTTTCCCATTTGCTTATTCGAGGTAAATAAATATACATTGATCCTTGCTGGATTGCCTTTTACGTTTCTTGTGTTTTACGAAAATTCTGAATAAAATTACACATGATGCACTGAAAGTGTCAAAATGCGCTAAACATGAGTGTGCAGAATCCTTTGTAAGTACCCTTTAAGTTGTTAAGGCGTAACTTATGTGGTTAGGGTTAGGGCAATGCATATAGTTTTTGTAAAATTTGCTTTATTACCCAACTATAATTATACAAGTGATGAAAAAAACAAAGAAACGTCTGTTTTGATAAAGTGTGTAGTCTAAATAGTATTTACGCAACCGCCCCCCCCCCCCCCCTCCCTCTCTTCCCTCCCAAAACAAAAACACCACCGTGATGAAAATAGCCCATACAAAATGTCACGTTTCCAGGATAAGTAATTACAGGAAAATTATCGAAAAATAACAACTGTACGAATTTGTAAACGCACTATAGACCTATAGTTTTATATAAGATTCAGCACTGGATCGGTGATGTGATCAACTACTATAATTTCCCCAGAAGTCGGCGTCTGTGGCTAAGGCGTTGGGATAGCGCATAGAAACTCCGAGCTACGCAGTTTAGTTCTAGCTACGGGCGATTTGGCAGCAAACCGCCTTGCGTTGATTTCGACTGACGTATCGAGAGCCGACCGTTTAAAGCAAAGGCAAACCTCTGAACGTAAAGTTGCCTCGTAACACTAAAATAGTCTATAAATGATGTGGTTGATTCTGCAACGTCCTGTAAAGGACATTTGAAAACGTCAAAGATGTCAGTGTCAGCAAAATCGTGAAGCTTGCACACGCCCTGCAAAAAGCATAAGACAGCTGTCAGATGTACCAACACTTAAAGTCCTACACCATAACTGCAGCTCACTGATGGCGCTAACGGTCAGTCAGGAAATACGGCGGTGTTCTAGT